>AP025371.1:12735000-13335000 GCA_030295005.1 Cephonodes hylas
CATCATCATAATCACTATCATCATTTTCAATATTATCAACCGAAACACATCCACTGCTGAACACAGGTCCCTCCCAAAGACTTCCAATGCGTTCTATCAAAAACGGCCTACATTCAACGAAATAGTCATACAACATAGTCCCTATATTCCCATTAAGAGAATAAAATAATGTCCTGCAATATATGTAGGAATAATATAAAAATAGCCGGGACCCCGCTCGGCCCTCGATTTGTCGTTTCCTCTCGCAATAATAGAAAAGCGGTCGGCACGTGTTTGTTCGAGGTGGAATTGTTCCATTATGCGGAGTGGATCTCGGGGATTTTTAATAACTACAATATTTGCTATACATCATCATCATCATCATCATCATCATCATCATCATCATCATCAACAGCCTTTAATTCGTCCACTACTGGACATAGGCCTCTCTTATGGCACGCCACTGATTATTATTATTATACATATTATAAGCCACTTATTTGCTAGGTGAGCGCATCATAAAGCTCAAATGGCGATGGGCAGGACATTTGGCAAGGAGGAATGATGGTCGATGGACGAAGGCCGTAACAGTATGGTGGCCTCGGGAAGGGGCCAGAAAACGGGGTAGACCACCAGCCAGATGGTCGGATGACATAGCCCATGTAGCTGGAAAGCTATGGATGAGGGTAGCCCAAGACCGAGAAAAATGGCGAGCTTTGGGGGAGGCCTATACCCAGCAGTGGGTACGTGCGGGCTGAATATAATAATATAATAATATTTGCTATACATTGCTTCTTAATATAGTCCGGGTTACTGGTACTTTATTCAGCTTTGTTGTATTTATTGACGTGTATAGCTTTGTATGTATTTAAAGGTATTCCGCGACGAAATTTTTTTGCGTATGGTATTCAACTTATTATGGCACCTGATCTATATTTTGACGCATTGCGTCAGGTGTTGCTCGTCAAAATTACAGTTCTAAAATATAGTTTTATTTTAACTTTTTCTTTGTTTGGCATGCAAAGACATGCTGCTAACAAGTAAAGTGGTTTATTCATATCAGCGATTTTTAGAGTACATGTAATCAAATCTACGCTTTATATTAATAAACAAATCATTGTCATCATTTACATTGCAAATAAATAGTTCAACCTGAAAACATCAACCTAAAAATATCCTTCTAAAACTGTCACATAAAAAGCTTCCAACTGAACGTAAAAAATAACCTGTTTTGACATTGCAGTACGAGATAATGTTTTAGCTACCCGTCTCCTGCGATCTTAAGAGTATTGTTTATCCTAGCTCCCTCGCAGCTTCCCGGGATGTTCCGGAATTGTCGTTCCGGAGCGCGGGATTCACTGGACATACTGCAATTGTCTGGATGTAGGGCACGTAGGCACTCTGTATTACTGCAAGTTGCGGCTTGGGAAATGTGTTACAGTCTGCCTAGTATTGTTTGAAAAGGTGTACCTGTAGTTTAGTTTAAGATATTTTTACGTGTAGTTAGAACCAGTGAAGGTGAAATTACACGTTAATCGTATTTATTTATAACTAAATGTCTATTTTATGTTTTTTTATTTCTTTGGTAAATAAGTATTAGAATTATGAAAGTGAAAAAGGTCCTTTGGGGTTCTATGGAACAGGTTAACTATTATTTTTGGTTCTTTTAAAACTTCTTATTGGGGGATTAAGTTCCTCCTACCAGTTATAAAAGAGGCCCGTGCCCAGCCAAGGGATGTATAGGATCTCAAATAAAATATAAAATGTAAATGTAATGGAAGTGCTAGTGTACGGCTCGGAATGGACATGCCAAGCACAGTTATCTTACTTCGTCTTACTCGTTTTTTAGATGTTGTATAGTAGAGAGGCGGAAAAGGAGCGGAAATATAGCACACAAAGACATTTAAGGCTTGACCTCCAATAGGTTTGCAGAATTGTTTTTCAAAACCTATATTTTATCAGCCATTTTTCAATTTGACGACTTACTTTTTTTTGGCACATTTCCACACTCCGCGCTGCTAAGAAGTGCGCAGTAGGACATTGTCCCATCCGGGAATCGTATACAATTCTAATGCATGTCATAATCTTGAATGCGAAATCAACGAGGCAATCACGATTAATTTAATGCATTGACCTTTAAAAAAGAAGCAAAAAAAATACTAACTTTTCATCTGTTTCCTCCGCCTTAATCCTCCTTTATCCTCGCACTGACAATTTTACTCTACAAGAATGAAGAAAGTTGCTGAAGCTACACACCGAGTGAGACGCTAGTGCGAATGACACTGCACCAATGATATCCTACAAAATATTGTTAACTCCGAGCGTTTTATGAAGTTGTCACGTTGTGGAATTGAGTTGGTCTACAGTTCTTTTGTTAGGATACAAGGCAGCTGTCAGATGAAATGTGTGTATTTGAAAGATGTTTTTATATAGTGCAGCTTTTTAAATGATTGAAATGGGAGTTATGGTTTAGATTGAAAGGCACAACTTCTCTGCATGATTCCAGTGTAAATTCGAATGAATTAGGATTTTTGACTTAATTTTTTTGCTACATTAATTTCATCATTGCTTATATTTTTGTATCATAAAGCCGAGATGTTAGAGACTTATCACGACAGAACGGCTGAAAGGATTTAGATGAGTCGAGTTGAGTTCGTCTCACAATCACATTGTAATTGAAAATATTATTGGATGTGGAACACATGTTAAATCAGGGTAATTAGTGAGACTCTAACTAGCCATGAGTATTTTGTTGGTTTCTGGTTCGCGTTATTTTTTCCAATTTTATGTCTCGCCTTGAGACCAAAAGTGTAATGCGTTTTTGTCTCTGTTACCAAGAATTGATTATGCAGACTTTTAAATATAAATTAAATTAAGTTTAGAAAAGGTATTATTTACTTTGTAGCTACAGTAGATAATCTCGAACATTATAGAGGAAGCTCATATTCGCTGATGTTTCGAAGTAGTGTTTGTTATTATAATAACCCCGTGTTTTCATAGGTTAGGAGCAGTGTGTTTTGCTGAGTTTCCATACTGTATTCAAACTAGTTTTGCAGTTTGTCCGTACGTACACGTCGGCCCCACTTCAACGTTTGTTTATAATATAACTTGGGGATTAAATCAACTGAAATCCACTGGCACTGTTTTATTACGGTAGGGGTACCAATCTGCTACGTGGGGCTAGTTTGATAAACTGATCTTGGAGTTTCCAAATTGATTTCGTTTGTAATGGTGGGATAGGTAATAATAATTACTTTAAAAGAAAACATTGTAAAGTTTAGTTCGTAAATGTAGTTTTTGGCCATCCTAGGAATGTGGTTTTGTTTTTTCTGTTTGAATAATCAGTAAATAAAATTGACGTAGACATACGATCGCCAAGATTTATTTTTCGTTAAACCACGCTAATATTATTCATCGTTACTATCATAATCAGCCTTTATACGTCCTGCTGCAGGGCACGGGTCTCCTCTATAACTGACAGTTCAAGACTTAGTTCACCACGTTGGTCTAATGTGAGTTGGGTATACTTTCTTATTATTCCTCAGCCTATCGCCGTCCACTGCTGAACGTTGGCCTCCCCAAGAAAGCGCCAACCATCCCGGTCTTCTGCAGCCCTCATCCATCCGTTACCCGCCACCTTTCTCAAGTCGTCGGACCATCGTGCTGCAGGACGTCCTACACTACGTCTGCCTAAACGTGGTCTCCACTCCAACACTTGTCTGCTCCACCGGCCGTCCGACCTTCGGCAGACATGGCCGGCCCATTTCCACTTATATTTTATTTATACTTTATTATTCTTTCTTATCATAAAAATATTTTTCATATAGAAAACATCCACTTGAAGATCCACTAGTTGAAGATAATCATAAGCATAACATTCTGTACGACCCGCGGTCTTAAGGCGCGGTCTTTCGGCTCGAGAACCGCGTCCGTGACAGGAATGCCGCCCGCCTACCCTATTGGAATTCCAACAATACACCGTAGTGAAAGCTACCCTTTTATTTGTCGCCCCTATATTCCCCTTAAGTGATATATTGTCAGCCCCAGAAATAGTTTGCACTGAGTTATTATTTATGTATTGAGAAAGAAAATTTGTGAGAAAGAAAGTTTTATTGTCATTAATTTGCATGTTGTTTTACCGTCATTTAGGTATATTAAGCTTAATGGTAAAGACATTTGAAGACTATAGGGTACAGACTATAGGGTAGAAGTCGCAGAACTTGTCGAGTAATTAGAGTTTCCGTTTATATATCGCATCTTTAAGCTTTAAATCTCTACTTAACAAAAGCAATTTGACATATAAATGTGAGTATCTTCACACTGAACATTTATAAACTAGACATAACACTTTTAACGCTTTTGGGTTTCTATTGATGTACCATGCTACTGTAAGCGAGTAACGAGTTAGAACGTCCCTGAAGTGTTACTATCGTGTGCGAGAGCAGTGCATATTAATTATGAGCTGAGTGCAAGATTTACTCCCTAAGGAGTGTTTAGGATCGGGTGAGTATGCGTTAAAATTAATGAACACAACAGTCACACATAAAGGATGTATTGATCGGAAATTAAAGCAGGTAATATTTAAGGTGATTACATACCTAGCGGGATTAAAAAAAATGCCGAGAAAAACAAATCCTAGTAACTATTAAATGTAGTTGGTGTTAGGAAAACGTCAACTTTTTTAATACTAGCGACCCGTCCCGGCTTCGCACGGGTGCAATGCTGATATTTAATGGATGTTATCATACATATAAACCTTCCTCTTCAATCACTCTGTCTATTAAAAAAAACGCATCAAAATCCGTTGCGTAGTTTCAAAGATTTAAGCATACAAAGGGACATAGGGACAGAGAAAGCGACTTTGTTTTATACTATGTAGTGATTAGTGGAGATTTTTTTATAATGCCAATAGGTTTATGATCACATTACTTATTACCTGCCTTAGCTTCCGATCACGGTCTGAATACATCCTGTTCATGTTACTACATTAAGATTTCAATCATATGAGAAAACTTGCTTTATACTTTTAGGTTATACATTCTCCCGATTATACGTATATCAGAGGGGTTGGTGCAAATCCCGTGAAATCCCACTCGCTTGATCCTAACGTCTGATGTAGACAAGCATCTCGTAATGGACGAGCGCCGAAGATCTTTCGCACCAACCTCTTGCTTTTTATATAACCCGCATTGTAATAAGTATTAAAGTCAGAAAAGGTCACTTATTGCTCAAGTTTGTGTTGAAGATTTTCTCTCAGGGCTTTAATTGATAGACATTTATATCTCACTTATGGATGCTTATTTTAAGTGTCAAGTAAATAAAAATAAAACGGAATCTATCCTGAAGAAACTGGCATTTCAGAGTTGTCCAAAAGAAATTTCTTAGACCTTTTAAGTCCGGCAAACCTTAATAACCTTAACTACGGCCAGCGTGGCGGACTATGGCCTAAACCCTCTCAATGGTAGAGGAGACCCGTGCTCAGCAGTGGGCGAATATGGGTTGATGAAGAAGAAGAAGAAACCTTAATAGGTTAGTGTGAAGGACTAACTAATACCTTAAGACTTGTGGGTATGCAGGTTTCATCAATATAATTTGCTTTACCGTCAAAGTAAGTCATAATTCATTTTGAATACATACATACTTGTGTATGTTCTTAAAAGTGTTTTTTGTGTATAACTGTGATTCTCCGAAGATGTCTTCCACGGCCTTATTTCATTTGTCATCATTAATCATATATGATACGTTATCAATCTCTACATTAGCCTTGAGAACGCAGCACGTGGATTCAGAGCGATCTGTTAGTATATAAAAAATAGAGCTTTTTATAAAGATTCGTAGTACACCAATGCGATTAAAATAAGAGTAATTGAGCTGGAAATTATGTGCAATTTTTCCCGATTGGGCAATTCCTTCGTAAATTTCTTTACACATACATTACATACATACATACCTCACGCCTATATTTCCCGAAGGGGTAGGCAGAGGTGCATTTCTGCACCCACATTTCGCCAGGTATATTTCAGTCCCACGTAATAGGGGGCGAGCCTATTGCCGTTTTTCGGGCACATTTCCAGACTCCGTGCTGCTACTGAGAATTTCCTAATGGAAAAACCCAATAACACTTTGCCCGACCCGGGAATCGAACCCAGGACCTCTAGACCGCACGGCACATACTTGTACCGCAAGGCCACGAGGCAGTCTAATAAAAATAAATTATTAAATTTCTTTAAAGAACAGAATATTTTTTTATTAAAAATACTCAATACATACAGGCAAAATGAGTTTATATTAGATTTCTTGCACCCTTCCTTAAAGCTTCAACCGATTTTATACGAAGGATCAAACTACTAAAGTAGAATACCCGATAATTCCATAGTTAGTCTATTTCGAAAACAAAACATACATAGGCAAAACTCCTCTTAACCTTATAAGAAATTGCTGTTAAGCTTTGCGGAGTAATACAGTGCAATATAGCATTTAGAGGTCCCTAATTTGTATTGTTTCATGTGAAAACTTCCTCGGGGACACGGAAATATTTAAGTAGCGTCGTTTGAATGCGGTGCTAATCGTTTTACGCGATGATAATTTCAAGAGCGCCCGTCGCAGCCGATTTAGTATGCACAACTTTTGCCTTCCCCACGTTCCACGAGACTGACTAGGATAGTGCGGGTGACGTATCGATGTTACGACGAAGTATAGCTCTTTTGAAAACTAATATAACTTAGAATGTATTAGAAATTGTGTTCTTTTATAATCTGCTTATACAAAGTTATGTGTAGATATACAGGGTGTATTTAAACCGTGATCGAAAACTGAGGCAGGTAATAGCGAGGGTGATCGTAAACCCAGTGGCGATATTAAAAATCCCGACAAAATATAAAAATTTTGACGTTTTCCATACAACCATCGGTGTTAAAAGTATGTGGTTTGTAAGGAAAACCTCAAAAATTTTATTTTTTGTCAGGATTTTCTTTAATGCCAGGGGGTTTGTAATCACTATCGCTATTACCTGCCTCAGTTTTCGATCACGGTCTAAATACACCTGTATATTATGCAGGCTGTACCTATTCAGACCGTGATAGGAAACTTAAGCAGGTAATTGCTAAGGTGATTACAAAACCCTATATTTTTAAAACAAAAAATAAATAAAAAAATTATAATTTATTTATGTCTAAATGCACCTTGTATTCATTTTAGCTACCTTAAATTTGTTTTGAGTTAGCTTTGTGATAGCTTCTTAAATTTTGTTTAGAAGCGCAGAAGCTTTACACATTCTTCCATATAATTAAAACGATGGGAGACTGCGCATGAGGTTAAATCTGTTCCTTATAGACTAACTATTCAAACATATATTGACATTAAGATTATCCTGCCATAAAACATCTTCTGTGTCATACGTCGATATCGATGTGAAGCTATCGAAGCTTGTCGAGTCGGCGTCCCGCATCCGGCACGAGCGTCGGCAACTTATCGCCCGCCTCTGCACCTCCTTTATCTATACGTATCTTTAGCTACTGTTTGTATTACATTACACGCTAGCGTCGCGCTTCGCTCACTCTGTTTGAAGTAAAAGAGCAACGGTAATCGAATTTGTTGTAGTTTTCGGTTGTATAAAACTTTGTGGAGATACTCGTATATTGAATGGGGGATTTATTTCGCGGATGATCAGAAGTTTCGGGGTTTGATACCGATTCGAGCAAAGTAACAAAACAAAACAAACATACCTCACGCCTATATTCCCCGAAGGGGTAGGCAGAGATGCATTTCTGCACCCACATTTCGCCGGGTATGTTTCAATCCCACGTAATAGGGGGCGAGCCTATTGCCGTTTTTCGGGCACATTTCCAGACTCCGAGCTGCTACTGAGAATTTCCTAATGGAAAAACCCAATAACACTTTGCCCGACCCGGGAATCGAACCCAGGACCTCTAGATCGCACGGCACATACTTGTACCGCGAGACCACGAGGCAGTCGAGCAAAGTAAGGTTTTAAATATGATTCCTAGATGATGCATCACTTTATGTTATCATTATCAGCCCTTATATGTCGTACTGCGGTGCACGGTCTTTCTCTACCATTAAACGAACTGGTTGTAGGCCTTAGTCCATCATATTAATGAGTAGGATGTCGAGCGTAAAAAAAAATCGAGAATTAAAAACCGTTCACAGAAAACATAAAACTATACCAAAAACAAAATACCGTTACATATCCAGTCTCTTGGGGTCCGTTGAACCATTTCAATGAGACTTTTTTGGACCTCGGTCAGCTTCCACCCTTTGCAATTTTTGTCACGAAATTACCTTTATACCCCGTGGGACTACATTCGATTCCGTGGTAGGAAAGCCCGGTAACTAGTGAATATTTTACGACGTCACGTTTTGGCGACTCGGTTTTATTAGATTAATGGCTTTTGTTTTACCATCACTAGAAATAGTCATTTCGTTACGTGATTTAAAATAAAGTTTTTTACCTTTGTATATAATTTTATCATCATCATCATCACCATCATCACAAGTCATGATGATGAGGATGATGATAAATTTTACTTTATCCTTAAACGTTTCATAGTCCCATTAATTCAAGGAAACAATAACGTGTTTAAATAAAACTGGAAATTTCAGCCCCCGTCTTGGATCCTCAAAAGCGAGTGCGCATAAAAATAAATAATACTGACCGTGAGACGTAATTCTGCTTTGTAATGGGCATATAAAATTGTCTCGGGCTGGGGTGTCGAGGTCGACCCCAGACCTGTTGCGTTAAGGGCGCGGGTTTGTGTTCGGCGGTAGTAAAAAATTGGATTTTCTTCCCATTTTACTTACACTTCCTACTTACGAATTATCTTATAATCTTCGATTAGATGTGTCTCGGGTAATCATTTTTTCTAGTAAGTCTTTTGACAGCCCCGTGGCGCAGTTGGCTAGACACCAGCTTGCGAAACGAGCGGCCGCGGGTTCGATCCCCGCATCGAGACAAATGTTTGTGTGATCCACAAATATTTGTTTCGGGTCTGGGTGTTTGTGAGACCGAAAAGTCTCTCGTAGTGTCTGATACCCACAACACAAGACTCGTATCTTAATGTGGGGTCAGGACTATGTATATGACTGTTGAGTGTATTTATTTATTATTTATTTATTATGAGCCTATTGTCGGCCTTCGGGTTCCAAACGGCTATTTACATCTGTATAGAAAACCCCAAAATATTGCTCGACCACTATATAAAGCAACTAGCAGGAAACTAAAATGGTAAGCCTGAACTGTCGACACAATTATGTTTACAAAATGCCTTAGTTCACCACGCGTCTAGTGCGGGTTGACGAATTATGCCAACAATTGCGTTTATCATCATAATCCATCAGCCAATAGTCCACTGCTGGACATAGACCTCTCCCAATAACTTTCACAGCAATCATCGCGTTTGAATATATAGACTAACGTTTTAAGTATAAATGAAGAAAATAGAAAGCTGAATAATCTAGCTCTGATTGTAGCAGATAGTTAATGCAAGGCAATCGCTTCCCTAGAAGGGATGAAGGGAAAATATGTAGGGGCGCTCGATTGCGACCTCGATTCTTACACGTGCCATGTTATACATTTACATTGTAAAAATACGGTAACCTCTTTGTAAGTCGGGTATTAGATTGCTATTATTATTAGACCGGGAAAAAGCAGTGATGGCCTCAAGGTTTAGGCGCGTGGTCGAGAATCTCGGCGGTCGCGGGTTCAAACCCCAGGCACACACCTCTGACTTTTCGAAAGTTATGTGTGTATTCAAATTGAATTATCACTTGCTTTAACGGTGAAGGAAAACATCGTGATAAAACCTGCACACCTAAAAGTTCTTAGGAATTTCTTAGGTGTGTAGTCCGCCAACCCGCACTAGGCCAGCGTGGTGGACTATGGCCTAAAACCCTCTCAATGGTAGAGGAGACCCGTGCTCAGCAGTGGGCGTATATGGGTTGATGAAGAAGAAGATTAGACCGGGATGGTTGGCGCCTATTTGGGGAGCCCTTCCACTGCTGGGCACGAGTCTCCTCTACCATGGAGAAGGCTAAATAAGTCATGTGGGTACTCAATAAAGGATATATTCTCGTTTAATATCCTTTTGGCAACATATCTACCGCGCGATCTAGAGGGCTTGATTCTCGGGTTGGACAGTGTCATTAGGTTTTTCCAATAGAAAACTTTCAGTAGCAGCACGGAGTCTGTGTTAAAAAAAAGCCATGGGCTCGCCCCTTTCTCGTAGAACTGGTACGAAATATGGGTGTAGAAGTGCATCCATACCTACCACTTTGGGGATTGGGGATTGGCTGTCTTAGAAGGCAGATATATCATCCTCTCTCAGCCACTTAAACATTGTCTCATTCAAAATCTTAGAGGCAATCAAGAGTTTCATTTCGATTTTGAATATTGTTATCAAATTTTGCCTCTTAAAACAAAAGAACAAAACTTACTCTTCGCTCTCCCCAATGAAATTTCCCACATCGAAACCCGAAGCTCGGATAATGCCTTGCTCAAAGCGATGCAACCAGTCACATCAGTGAGCCGCATATTCTCAAAGTGTCCGCTTAGAAAGAGCGCACGTTAATTAGTGTGGGCATTATGTCGGCTGGGAATGGTGCGCGCTTTATGTCTGGCGAAAAGAAGCCTTTTAGTGCGTTACGTAAGGCTCGGAGGACGGAGCGTGTAATACTCCACTTTAGGCCTTTACTTACAGTCTAAGGGAGGGGCTGTAGCGGGAATTTAAAAATTTGCTTTGGGAGTGAATAATATTATATCATTAAAGTTCTTAGGAGTTTTTGAGGTGTTTAGTCCGCTAGGCCTACACAAGGTTACTGTGATGGCTTTAGGCCTAAATCCTCCTAACCAAGACTGCTTCTACTAATAATTTTGAAAATTGAACACGAGACCGTTCGTCGGCCCGGCAGGGGCAGTAACACAAGGAAAAATATCTCCATTTTAGTAAATAAATCGATCACGTACAGTTTTTCATTTTGAAAATAAGTAAACACACCTTAATCGCAAGACATTATTCTTTCATATTAATATCACCTGTTATTATTCCCAGCAATTGTTAAAACTCGCCGCCCTCTTATGACTTGGCGGTAAATTCTTGCGGTTTCGCTTATACGGTGAATCGCTGGAGAGCTTTTGACAATGATCACGATGGGTTACTGTGGCGAGGCGCTGCGCCCGGGACACGGCATTCTACTGCCTTGTGATGTCTTTATTATGTAATAAGTGCTTCAGATTACATTTGAGTGTACGTTATATTGCTGACGAGCAGTGATTTTAATAGTTTATTTTAAATAACCGGGTTATTGTTAGAGTGTAATATAGTATAGTTATACAAGGATGTTATTTTTATTGTATGATAAAATGTCAAGAGAATTTGGTATTTATTAAAGCTCTTTCAAATAACTCTACTATTCTCCTCATAAACTTTAATGTGAAACATAAAATAATTTAAATATTTTAATATAATACACACGGCCTGCCGCGACACCACGAAGCACACTGTAATATGTATAATATAAATAATCAATAACTTTATAGATTTTTAGTGTAGTTTGATTAAATGATGATAAATTTAATACCTACTTCGCCACATACGCCTACGAACATAAAACACTTTTTACAAATCGCTATAAGCTCATAACTTATTCGACCTAATTAGCCAAACCGCGGTCCACTCATGACTTGGGCGGGTTGTTGAGGTTTTGCTTATTCGTCGGATCGCGTGGAGGGCTTTTGTTAGTGATCACGGTAGCACATCAATACTGAACACAACGCGTTACCGATAAATGATACCATTGTAATAGTGGTAATGTATTTCGTGCTTATAATATATCTAAGTTTATCTGCGACTTCTATATATACTATACACTTAGATGAGTTCTTGAAGATTTTTTAAGACAAGTCATTACGGTCGCTTAGGAAGTTTCTTGCCGTTTCTACTCCACAGCGAAAGAGTTATCGAAGTTTAAAAAAAATAGTTTGAGAGAAGCAGTGATGGCCTCGAGGTTTAGGCGCGCGGTCGAGAATCTCGGCGGTCGCGGATTCGAACCCCAGGCACACACCTCTGACTTTTCGAAGTTATGTGTGTATTCAAATTGAATTATCACTTGCTTTAACGGTGAAGGAAAACATCGTGATGAAACCTGCACACCTAAAAGTTCTTAGGAATTTCTTAGGTGTGTAGTCCGCCAACCCGCACTAGGCCAGCGTGGTGGACTATGGCCTGAACCCTCTCAATGGTAGAGGAGACCCGTGCTCAGCAGTGGGCGTATATGGGTTGATGAAGAAGTTTAAGAGTGACGATTCAAAACAACTTGTGAAAGTCTGTTTGAAAAAGAATGATTTTGAGTTTGACTTTGAAGAGTCGCACGGTACATTCTATTATGTACGGCGACAAGACAGACCAATATTGGGCCTACTAAAATAAAAATATTTTTTTGACCAAAAACTTTTTTTTCGTTACACATTACCGATTTCGGTGAAAAAACAAGATGGAACAAGAGCAATTTAACTTACGAAAGCCGACAAAGATCAACAGTAACTTTTACGCAGCCATTGAAAACACTTTTCTTTAGAGTTTAATCTACTTAATTACAAAAGATTCATTATTTTTCTTTTTGGTTAACACTCGTAAATATCTGAATTTAGACGGGAAATTATCAGCATACGAAATTAGGATCTTTTAAATGAGTTTTTTCTTTAATTTATAGCGTTCGTTCCCATGAGCAGTAAACAGGATTTTTTTTTAGTCTTACTGTATACATTGCTAATTTAGGAGGGCAGTTTCGAAAACAATGAGTTTTCCGCTATCTTACCCACTGCTGGGCAATAATGAGTAAATGTACTACAATGGACTAGTGCGTAAGAACTTTTAGGTGTGCAGATTTGATTACGTGGTTTTTCTTCACCGTTAAAGGGTGTGATAATTTATTTTAAAAACACACATAATTTAGAAAAGTCAGAACTGTGTGGCTGGGGCTTGAACCCGCGACCCCCGAGAGTCTCGACCGTGTGTCTAAACTATCACGACGTTTTTTGTTTTGGGTCTACAATACTGAAAACAAATATGTAAAATACCTTGAAATTTTTTTGGTTTTAAGAGCAATTTTCAAGTATTGATCTCCAATTTTTCACCTATCCGGTTCACCTGAAAGGGGAGAGCTTCAACCGGATAAATTATTACCCGCGGGAGAATTTAATTATTTTTCAAATCTAACAGGGTGTTTGCAGAAGGCCTGTTTGGTATGCCGTCGCATTCCTATTGATCTGGCGGAATTGCTGTTGTAAATCAAAAAGGGATTTGTTTAGGCCAATCAAAGGGGTGGCAACGTGGATTTCGATGATCAAATACACCATTTGCAGATGTTTGATCAGTGATGTATTTGATATGGTTTTTGACGATTTTTGATGGTTTATCGTATTGATTAAGCTTTTGTACTTGTGTTATGAAGCTGAAAAGTTTGGTGTAATGCGCTTATCTTAGGAACTTTTTGAAAAGGATTTTTTTCTGACAATAATGTATATTGTAACTTCACAATATCAGAGACGTTGTCCTGGGATTCGAATCGGCGACCGCCGAGATTCTTAACCGCGAGTCTAAACCTCGAGGCCATCACTATTTTAAAAATATATAAACGTGGAATAAACATCTATTTTAAAGTTTATAAGTTCGCAAAATTCCTTTATACAAATCCTACAACCATTAACCTCTCATTTATATGCCTCTGTAATATTCTGATTATGTCAAAATTATTCAAAATTTTAATGCGGAAATCCGTATGTTAATGAACCAGCCGGGTTCACTAAAAACTAATTAGTACTCATAATTTCACATAAACTATTTAAATTGAATCAATTGACGGTATTTTATTGGGCTGATATGAATGCCACACATTACGTATGTGCATGTATGTATGTATATTAATAGTATTCTCTTTAATTATTATTAATCATTCTCTTCAGTTCCTCATATAAAAAAAGGTTGGTCAATAATTAAAAAAAGACAAAGTGTCCTCGGAACCGCGTAGCATGCATGAAGAAATATATTCACTTGAACAAGTGAACTACGAGTGTTCTTAAGGTTGTATTTGGCGTTCTATAGTATATACTATAGCCCGACAGGAGACAGGAATGTTGTTATAGAAAATTTGAAAACCATACAAAACGCATAGGTACACGTGTGTGTAACTTTTATTGCTAGTAAAATTCAGTCTGATATAGCGTTTCCAGTATACATCAATTGTAATGTTGAGTAATCTTCCTCAGGATATAACAGGAGAATCCTGAAACCAACAAAAAGATCACATAAATATAATTTTTTTAAACCAGGGCAGTTATTATATCGCACCTTGAAAACAAAAGTGGCATTATGCCAAAAACTTCAATTTTGAGATAAAGAGACATCTAGATTATGCAATAAACGCACTTCTAATGCAAAGACATAGGTACGTTCAAATAGTTCAGATAGTTTTGCCTAAAAGTAGGTAGTGTCAGTTTTTACTTTTAGGTTAAGTGACAACGTGCTAATTAAAATAACTACCTTAATTACTCGCATGTTTTCAATAATTAATTAAAGCTAGATAATCAAACTATTAGATAAAATTGATTACAGTGTTGTACTTCAGTTTTTTGCATTAAATATTGATCACAGTATTAGACGAAAACTTTTAAATGGCCATACTGAAAAAGTACTGATTTTGTATAATGCCACTTTTGTTTTCAAGGTGCGATATCATATCATAAGTGGATGTGTTAATAAGGTGTTATAGACCTAAAGATACATAAACTAAAACCCCTTCAGGATTTCTTAACTAGTCAAAATGAAACATTATTCCCAAATATTTAAATTTTAAAATAGGGAGATATCTCAAATGAATTTCTTAAAAGATTTTGACACTAAAAAAATCTAGGTACCAGACTCATACAGACATCCCAGTAATAATAGATTTTCCATGAGATTAAAATCGTTATTATTCATGTTTTATATACAACAATGTATAAATGCGGACTTAATGCCTATAGCAATTATCTGCCAGTCAACCTGAAAGCATAACTGCTATCTCCAAACACGAAAGGTCATCACACATTAATAGATCCATTATCGTGGAATGACGTTGTATACTGAATTATGAATTGTATTGTGCCTCGCGTTCCCCACGAAATAATTTACAATATAAATATCGGCAACACGAACGTGCTTGTCACGCTTGCGAGGCCGACGTAGATATGACTGCTTATTGGCATTTTCATTATTTAAAGCGTGAATTTTTCGTATTATGGGCTTTTGAATGCATCGTTTATGATTAATTACGTCGTATACATAATCGGCCCATAAACGTTCTATTGCTAGGCACGGGCCTTCTTTACCATTGGGTTTAGGACACGCTGGCCTAGAAGACACATTTTATTATATGGAGCTTACTAAAACTCCCTATAACTTCAAGAGTGTAGGCGTTAGTGTAGACTTCAACTCTTGGCGGTAAATTATAACAGTCTGATCCTATTGCCATATTTGCCGACGGTCCGACGACTGGTGGAGCTGACAAATGTTGGAATTGAGACCACGCTCAGATTTACGCTTCTGTAGTGTAAGACACGGATGGATAAAGGCTGTTCGACCGGAATCGTTGGCGCTTACTCGGGGTGGTATGAGTTTGATCCTATTGTAGTCTATAGTTACCTCTGCAACGGAATTTTGTCCATAAGTAATCGAAAATTGTTGGTGAACGGCATCACGACTTGTCTGGCGATGTCTGTGTGTTGGACCACGTGGTATGCCCACTCCGACCACTCGTAAAGTCTTGCTGAAATGTTAAAAATACTGTGTTAGTTCTCTACTGTATGGACTCCGTTCATCGTCATAATTCTCCAATTCTATTGGTCTAGTTTCCAATTCTATTTGGAACGAGGTAGTATGTTTTATCCTTTCAAACGTGCCTGCTGCCTATCATATATCATATCTTCTCTTACGCACTCCATCCATCTTTTCTTTATTTAAGCTATGATCTGCAATATAAACAGTCACATACACAGCCCTGACGCAAATCTGAGTCTTATCTGATTATATTACAACCATACGAATCAAAAATGGCTTTATTTTTAATTCAGATGCACTGTATTATCTAAATATATAATTAGTGACTATTCCTCAACATATTCCTATATAAAATTTATTAGCTCAACGTACATTGAAACACAAAAGAAATGTGTAAAAAATACACACGAGTCCCTTTCCAAAACCTATTGGAAATGGAGCACATTCTATCGAGTTGAAACTGTAATTTAACAAATTGCGTTCGTGAGTTGAATAAACCTGAACTGTTTGGCAAAGGTCACTGTATAGGCTATGTACGTGCAATGATATAGTAAAGTCTGGCTATAGGATAACCTTATTGAAATTCAGACAACTTATTTAGTCTAATAAATTGGACAGACTCTTTTAAAAAAAAATTTCGTATAATTTTTTTTTTAGATTATAATTACCTGACGACGGTTGTACCCTAAAGGAGCAGGAAAACGTGCATTTCTGCACCCGTATTTCGCAAATTATGTGTTTGTACCACATTATTGGTAGCCAGCCTATTTCCATTTTTCGGGGGCATTTCCATACTGCGTATTACTATTAACATTTTCCTAATGGAAAATCTCAATAATATTAAAATTCGTGATTATTCAACGAACGAATGAAAACTTTAAGTTTGAATTCTATTTAGGTGTGTAATTATACCTTTTAAGTAACAAAATCAAACTTTATCAATCATGAATGCCAAACCAATGTCACGAACTCACAAACGACAGGACTGCCATAAAGCAATTTTGTTGTTCATCAGAAATTAATACAATTAAATGAAACGAAACGGCCGTAACCTCAAGAAATACAGAATTGCTACAATCAAAATGGAAGCATCGTTATTATCTCTCAAATGTCCTTTTTAATGTCGACAGTGACTCGAACTTATAACGATGTGAAATTCAAAAGAGCTCTCGAAATGCTCAACCCCTGGCCCCTTTTACGACTGTATTTAAATAATAAAGTATAAATTATGTCGAAGTATTAATGTTCTTAATATCTTCAGTTGTAATGCTCTGAAATTCGCGGTTTGCGGGTTGGTGAGGTGTTATTTAAATAGGTCTTATTCGAATTGCAAATTGAATTAAAAAATTTTTTTTTTTGCTTTTAAGCATTAAAAAAAAAGTTTTACCTAGGGTCTGCAAAATCATGCATGAACATGATAACGTTGAGGAAATGAAACACGTGTATTTGGTCCGTATTAGGTACTGTATAGTCTCTGTCAACACCAACGGGAGACGCGAGAATTTATGCGTTAAACAATGTAACTTACACTCCACCCTATTATTTTTGTTGAAGTGACTGAGGTCAGGAATGTCCAGTATCACGTCCAAATTTTCGCTGCTCATATTTATGAATACTTCGCCTTTAATCTTCCTCAAAGTGTACGGGTAAGTGACTTGAACTGTGGCTGAAAAATAACATTATTTATCACAGCAAAAAGCAGTTTAAATTGTTAAAAGTACTGTTGAGAAATCAGCTTGTTCAAAAACAAATGGAATTGTCTACAATAATATAATAGTACGGTAATTTGTAAAGCTGTATTTGTTACAAAATTTTCGAATAAATTCAACTTATGATAAAACAGATATATATTTCAAATCTATAAATAGAGTTAATCAGCAACTATAATCAACATTCAAACAATCATACAATCAACCTTTGAAACAAGCAATGACCTTAAACCATAATTAGCGCCATCTACCGGTCAGCAAGCGCAACCGGTGACCTGATTTGAATGTATAGATGTCAAAACTATAGACTTCAGGCCGGAACCGAGCGAGGCTCACTCGGCCACATTATCGCTTCTATTCAGGGGCATCACTGGACCGTAAGCAATTAGTGCAGTGGCATTCAACCACCCAACGCCTACGTGCAATCTTATTGGTTTCACCGGGGCGAAATGTCACGGGACAACCCTATGCCAAAATGTATTTTGACAACGCATTGGTTATAGTTTAGTGGAATCTTAAATTCTGAATTTGGGTATTAAGTGATTTTAAAATACAATCTATAAAGTGGTGTTACTTTTTTGGTGGGCGAAGTTATTTCGGAAAATAATTACAATAAACATGACAAAGAAGATTATCTCTACCTAAAATTAAATAAACACTTTTTAATAGTTTTCTTTGAAAAAGGGTTTTTCAGGAATACCATTCATCATCATCATCATCATCATCAACAGCCTTTAATTCGTCCACTGCTGGACATAGGCCTCTCTTATGGCACGCCACTGGGCTCGATCTTCGGCTCTCCTCATCAAACCACTGCCAGCTACCTTGCGGATATCGTCACCCCATCTAGCCAAAGGGCTAGATGGAATACCATTAATCGATGGAAATTTATTAAATTTATGAAAGTGTTAGAATTATGTCAAATAACTCGAGGAACTTTTTTCTGTCTTTACCGATCATAGAGGGCACGTGTGAATGCCTATGTACATATATCTATGTAGATATGGAAATAAAGAGGATGAAAGGTGCTACGGTAGGGAGCGTTTTGTATTAACGACTGCTATCATTAAAACTTCAGGGGCTGATGAATCTGCTCCTACAACAGGGTAGAGGTTCGGAATTTTTGCGATCAGAGTATGTGATTCATCACAAATTTAAATCACTATTATTTAATAGTAACAGGATATCATATTGAAGATAAAAAATGATTTATCGCGTATTTTAACGGGGAAGGAACATATAGAGAGGAAACCTGCACACCTGAAAGTTCTGAGGAATTTCTTAGATGTGTAGTCCATGAACCAGTACTATGCTAGCGAGGTGGACTGTCGTAAATTATTTGATTGGTAGAAGAAGCCCGTGTCCAGTAAAAGGGCGTATATGGGTTAATTATGATGATGATTACATGAAAACCACACTTGGTTCTGCTATATTTATAACTTAGCCGACGAAAATAAACTACAAAGTGTTTTTCCAAATACTAAAATAAATTTGTCTATCGAATCGCAAAAGACTCGAACTTACTAAATCTATATAGCCGGTTACTCTCCTATTACCCCTGACGATCTAAGTTGCAAGACTACTTCACACTTTAAAATACTTGAGTTTGTGAGTTTCGTCTTAATATCCACAATATTAGGTGACATTGTCACGCCAACTTTGTAGGGCCGGCGGCATTGTACAGTGAAAAATCGGTTTACTCGAACCTTCAGTCGGGGGAAGTTTTTGAATGTCACGCCAAAACCTTTCCTTATTTACTTGGTTAAAAATGAGTTTGACATTATTTCGGTAGGTTTAGTAAAGTGTTTTCCACGGAAATCGAAAAGCTTGTCTTTTTCATGATTTTTTTTGTGAAGAATTTTTTTTTCTAGTAAGTAGTCTTTTGACTTACCGTTTCCAGTAAATCTTCTCAGTTGACCTGAAATTCAATTTAATAAATTTTAGTAACTTTTAATTCTATCGAAAACGCATGGATGTATCTATTATTTTATATTCTTAAAAAAAAAATATCAAGTACATTGTCATGTTAACTTCTTTTGTTTTTGTATCTCATATTACAATTCTTTTTAAAAATATAAAAACTAATCCTTCGCTCTTAGAGCGTTACATTCCAAAAGCATTCAAAGTAAAGCAAACAAAAAATCTATGAAATTTTATTATGCTAAAAAGTTACCTAAATTTCTTGTCCAATCGAGACTAATAAATTCTGAACTTACCAGTATGTTTTCCTACGCCTTTGAATGCTGAAAGAAGATATGTAACTAAGAAGTTAATGTGTTCTATACCATAGGAAATAATTTAGTATATTCGCTGATTGGCGGACTACACACCTAAGACATTTCTAAGAACTTTTAGGTGTGCTAGGTTTTCTCAATAGTTTTCTTTCATCGTTAAAATATGTGATAATTTCATCGTCAATACACACATAACTTAGCGAGTTTCGCCGAGTTTTAACTCGACTGCACTTCTAAATCTCAATGCCATCAATTTCATTTATGTATCATCTTTCAACCCTACTAATACTTTTTTCTAGCCATTGATATAATTATGTCGCCCTACAAGCGGAAAGAGCTTAAGAAGCATCTTCATGTTAAACTTACCTTTATCGGGAATGGCGCACGGTTTAGTGTTGTTTCTCACTTGTTGTATCCTCAGAGGCATTTCAATCACTATTGTATACTCATTGTTGCGGTTGTCCATGCTGTAAACATGGTAATCAAGGTTTTAAATCATCATCATTAGCCTAAAAATTTTCACTGCTGGGCCTAGGCATTCCTCAATGTCTTAAATATGATGTTTGTTAGCTTCTGGTGACGAAGATGTTTAAAAACGTTGAAATTAACTTGACCGTCACCGGTTCGAACTCTCTTGAATGATTTTGAGTTTACATGTGTATTCTCTACGTTCCATTAAAGTTTTTAACGGAGATAGAAATTTGATTTCTTGAATTATAAAGGTGTGGGAATCGATATACCAAAATTTCAGTGTACGATATAATGTTTGCCTTCAATGGCTCTAACTTTATTGCATTTTTAGTAAGTTGGTTCAACATACGATAATGCATGCAGGCCCAATTCCAACACAAGAACCTTATAATCTTATTATATCGTACTTTTCAATTTCAACATTTAAGTTCACATAAAACTTCATCAACACTGCATCGCTTACATATAAACCCAATTGAATTTTCATTTATAAAGCGTTGATTGTGAATCCGTATCATTCCCAACCCGGTCGTGATATTCACTCATTTTCAGATTGACGTTGAAAAGTCCGATGAAACCACAATCAGTTGAAATTTAATATAGCCCCATCTGTTATCCGGGAACGGAAACAAATTGTGTTTTGTCCGCTGACGCGCATAATTACATTACTTTCGATCTGCATAAAGCGCGAAACAAGCTGTGCTAGTTTTTATAGCGGAATTAACTTAAATAAAATGTTGGTTTACAGTGTGTTAAGCTTTTTAAGTGGTTTATGAATATAAATTAAGCATAATGGTTACTTTTGCCGTTAAGCAAACTCTTTTTGAGTTAAAAAAATTAGCTCAAGTAAACGTATTAATAATTATATTACCTATCGAATATCGATGTAACTTAATAAATTTATTCGTAAAGTACCTATATACCTACTCGTAGATGCACATAAAATTAAAACTATTTTCCAAACGTTTTTTTTTGCTTTGATGTAAAATTTACACACAACTAACTCGAACCTCTTTTTAGATACTAATAACAACGCCATCTATTATTCAAGTACCGCAAATGTTTCAAAACAAGTTACCTGATAGCCACTAGTTCGCTTTCTTCGATCCCAGATAATTTGACGCAAGTTCCGCTCTCGCCATATTTGTACTGGAAGGGTTCGTAGTTACGTATGGCCAGTTTGTCATTGCCCAAGAGAACGTGGTCTCGTAACGCTATGTACTGTCGCTTGAAGCACACAAAGTCTGTAGTATGACAGGCTATTATGTATCGATCTGGAAATTTGAAACATTTGAATAAAAAAAACATTTCAAATGGAAGTTTCTAGGATATTTACATAATCGAGCTTTTTGTTTAGGAGAGGCAATATTAGAGCGTCTGGAAACATGTTTAATAACCCAGGATTACCATACCAACCCGAACTAAGGCAGTGTGGTGGACTAAGGCCTGAACCCTATCAGTTGTAGAGAAGGCCCGTGCCTAGCACTGGGCCGTATATGGGCTGATATTGATGACGGGAATTACATCGCCCACTATTACGTTGTCAGAAAACTTAATATAACTTAAGTGTTGACATTTTCCTTTTATTATCTCTTCGCAGATACATATATGTCTGAATTATATTGTTTGTAATATACAAAACATATTAATTACTCGCTAATGCCAGATATTCTAGTGTCCCAAATCATATTTTGTATGTAGTTTTTATTTATTTACGTATCACGCTTTATTGTACACCACAAAAAGTACAAAAATATGATTTTAAAACAAATAATGTTAAAAATATTGTGCAGCAAATCGCGGGTTTTGTAACATTTTAAAAGAATATCCCTCGGTTACATTAACTGCTTTATACCTTAATTAATGGAAAAAATATCATTATTAAAATATGTTTTGTAAAATTAATTCGCAATAAATACTCATTAGTAAGGACTTAAGCTCGACACGGCGCCGAGAGCTGGCACTTCCGTGAAAGCGATAAATATCCACTTTTGAAATACGATAGCTCTGTTTATTCATAGTGGTTAAGGAAAGTAAGTAGACTGCCGACCGAAACAGGTTGCTGTTTTTATTTCCTTATTTCTAATTCCATGAAATAATTAATAGGGTTTAAATAATATGTAATGCAGATTACGTGCCGCTGATGATCCTAGACTACAAGAATTAAAGTGGCCGGCGTGTGGTGGGAAAGGGCCATTATGTATTAGGCCAGCGTCTTGGTCTAAGGACTAAAACTTCTCGGCAATGGAACGTGTTTAGGCTGATGAAAATAATGAAAATTGGTTGCGTGGTTCCGACTAGTAACATAAGAAAGCTATCAGTAACTTTATTTCAATAATCTAAACATTTACATGGCTATATCGATAACAACCTCTCGTAACCATTTCCTAAAAATGCGAGAGCCTTTTAAATAAAAAATAAAGCTCCACTACACGGGTTCTTACGCGGCAATGTGAATGCAAATTGGACACCTCACACTTTCCACACGTGAATATTTAAAACAACCTTTGTTCCGGTGGAAATGTTGGACTTTTTTTGTTTATTTTTTTCTCGTTGCATGGATTAAAAGCTATTTTTATTTATATTTCTTGCTAAGAGCAAGCTATTTTTCTTATCTTCATCGTATCCCCTCCGTATGAAGTCCGTATTGTATTAAGATTAATTTTCTAATAATGCTTATTTCCGCAAAGAAAATAATTGCATATGTTTCTGTTAAAAGTATCTTATCAATGACTATATTTATTATTTTGGGGATACAAAATAACACATCTTAGCACACTAATAAAAAGCATTAAAAATAAAAATGTATACATCGTCTTTATATAATTTGAGGTTTCATTGTCAAGTTCATGGCCACTAATAACTCGATAAAAACTAAAATTTAAAAAAAGAATTACTCACCAAGATTATCTGTCAAATTTAGCGCCAATGCAGCAGCGAACTGAATTAATATGGCGAAAACTTTAAGATGCATTTTGATCTACATGTGTGAAATAATTGTAATGACGGGTTGTCCACACGCTAAGTTCTCATGACTGGTCGTTATTACATGTGTTGATGAAATCATACCCGAATAAGTAAACTGGGGACTTTGGTTATTTTTAAAATGAGCGTATGTTTAGAGGAAAAATAAGCTATATATTTTAATACCTACTGGGTTTTTGTGTGGACTGGTGGACGATAACAGACCACACTTGACTTATTACCAGGTGCAAATTTTGTATGTACTTATTATAATTTAACATAAATAAAATTCAGATTTTTTTTTAAGTGAACATAAATGTTAATTATAATGTTTTTAACCAAACGTATTCGTGGTTTGGTTGTGCTAAAGTATTAAAGTTCATTATTTTCTTATTTGATTAGGGCATCAATTAAGGTTAAGAAATACAACTTGTCTATTTTTTCGAGTTTCAAGTGTCTGTCATTTGAAATTTGTCAAGTTCAAACTGTATGCAGTGGCGATAAACCCGCTGCTTAATGATGATATTAAAACAATACCACATGCAGTTGTTTATCTCAATGCCACGTCCCAGACCTCGGCGCGTCAAAATACACTTTGCACAGCGTTCGTTGCTGCAATATGATCTGTCTATTACTGGAGAAATTACAGTTTTAGCACCAGTTATTAAACTTTTGCATTCGTAATTATGTTTTAGAAAGTTAGCCAAAAACTCGATTTTTTAATGCTCGATCAAGATGAATTTGTTTTAAGGAAATATGCACCATGTGGGGGCGCAACGGTATAACGACTGATGTCCCTTGTAGGGTGACAAATAACGGCAAAGGATGAACATGTCCAAATTTGACTAAATAAATGCGGCTTTTTCATCTAAGAAAATTCCATTAGCATAGAGTTTTAAATTGTGGCTAGAATATGACAATAGGCTCATCTCCTTCATAAGAATTTAAAACTGGCTAAAGGTGGGTTTAGAAATGCACGGAAGGTGCATAGACCGGAGAATACTCATAGGTACTTTTGGGGATGTTATATTTGGATAGAAAGAGGAAACGGTCATACGAAGAAGAAGACGTTTGTAAAACGTTGTTAATTATAGAACCTACACCAATCTATCTAGTATAATCTTAACAAAAACTTCAGCTTATTCCTTTTGAAGTGCTTTTAGAAAAACTACAAAAGCAATATGAATGTGTCAGTGCGTTTTATTCACCCGAGCTATGCTAATGAGGTCTCCGACTTTCAATCCAAGTTCCGCGGTCAAGTTTCCAACAACTTGGACTGAGACTGAGGCCAGCGCTTTGTCAACTCGGCTGCGTCGCCGTTGTGAATATTGAAAGGCGAATGGGCAATTGTATCGTAGTTTTTAAAGGCCTTTTGTTAAACTATGCTAGTGAGATATTAAAACTTTCTTCTCCTTTGAAGTTAATTAGTAATGCTATATCTGCAGTAAGGTTTGAATTGAAAATCTTTGGCTTATATTGCTTTATATGTTGTACTGATTGTGTAGTTAGCGTGTATAAATAATACATCTGTAAGTACTATGAACATCCTCTTGGATTCTAAAGAAGAAACCACGGGTTGAATGTCCGCACCGAAACGAAAGTTAGTATAATCCTCAAATTTTTTTGAAACGAAAATGTCTCTCTTAGTTTTTGATTCCCACAGAATTTTTATCCATAGTGTGGGGTCAGAACTGTGTGTTTGACTGTTAAGTGTATTCTATTTTTGTATGTTAAATTATTGAAATATTTTTTTAACAATTGAAGCAAAACCTCATATTTAATTAAGCCTGTTAGTTCCATGGCTGTATATAGTAAATTCCTTTTACAGTCAATCTATGAGGATGTGAAAAATGACTTCTAAGCCTTCTAATCCCTCCGTCGCATTGGTTCCCCCTAGTGCGACGGAATGCGTTGCTTGAGTGGATTTTAAAAAGAAAACGGGAGTATGAAAGTCCCGGCTTCTCACGGAAGGAAAAAGTAAAAAGGGGTTCTCTGTCAAAGTACGAGTTTTATTAAATCTCTAAAATGCTCCGTTTTCAACTTCAAAGGGTTTAATTCTTTGATTTTTTGTACTCGCATGGCACTTTTATACCACAGACCATATTAAAACCGTATTTACATCTGTACGTACTGTTCGAAATCGCTGTAAAGCCAGCGTCAATGGATACATTAAAAAATTATTTATTCATTTGATAATACAACGAGGCAAAAACCAAATATTTCCGAAAATTCCCGCTAAAATTTTAATCATTCAAAACATTACTTTATAATTCTAAAACCTTCAACAAAGAACAAAAGTCAAAGTATAAATACACACTTTAAATTCAATGTTATTCCTTTATTTATTCCCAACCTTTTTGCTAAATATTTAAAAACATTTCACCTGCACGGCTGTACGGAGCAGTGATGTTGAGTTAAAAAAAAAGTGTCTATGGCAGACATGGCGGCTGTTATCGACAGGATATAAATAGAAATTCAAAAATAGCGTTAGCGTGTAGACGAATCTTTAGTAATATTTTTCCTCACCCGTTTTATTTATATAACGTGTAATTATAGAAGTCTATTGTGGACATCGATGTTGTGACTTGTGACATTTATAGTATAAATATTATGAAATAGATTGTTACGATTTTTTCTGAACTAACTTCCTTTCTTTTAACATGTTAATAGATCTTATTAGTTATAATGCTTATCGCATCTCATTTTTTTAAGATGATGCGGCATGATAGATTGTTAAAAAAAATTGGGCATTCTTAGACAGCATCCTGCTACTGAGAATTTCACAAAATCAGAATATAATTAAATCTCCACTTATTTTTCGTGCTAAATCTTTAATATAATCCTCCATACATGCACCATTACTCTCAGCCCTGAATTAAAATGGAGCTAAAATATTCTAAAATAACAATAAGGGGCGTTCTAAAATTGTTTCTTCCACGGGCGTAAGGGTTGTAACGGGCTTGTAATAAAGTCGGTAATTAAGAGTCCTCCCTCTGTATTTATCACTACGGGCCCTTTCTTGCGAGCACTCCGCGCGTTCTCGACGAAAGTAAAAGTTTATTAGTCTGGATTAAACCTTGCCTGGGATATGGCGCGGGATTTACAAGATTTATGTTTATTTACGACATTCAAACCGTTTGGTAAACGTCATAACGTTTTGAGAATGTTTTGGGGGGAAATGGAGGTTGGGTCTGTATGATGGAAGAGTATGGTGATTATAACAATTTTATAGAACGTAGATTTCTTGTGTATCATTTTGTTTGTATCTTTCAAGTGGACTATAGTCAAATGCATTTAAAACTGCGTGATAATTACATATTTGAAAAGTTATGTATCTTGGGGATTTGTAAACGTTTCTATTGTAACAGTCACACTCTTTGTTCTTTCTATAACACCAAGATATAAATTCTATGTCGATAATATCAGAAATAACGAGAGAATTTCACATTTGTCTCGCTGTGAAAGATGAACTAAATTTCAGAGCCCCATATTAATATTTTAATTCCCAAAAAAGCTATCCTATAGTTAACCAAAACACCATGCCATTCCATAGCACAATCAAAACGGTAGTTACTACCAACGAAATCCCCAAAACGGTGCACAATGCACTCAAATATTCCTGTGTACACCAATATCGTGTGTACCACACAAAGACCATTCGGCTCCCAAACCCGTTAGATTGACGCCTTTTGTCGACCAGTGTTGGACACTGGGGCTTAGCAAAACTTGTTACGTAGGCCAGAGTGGATGCAGGGTTGTTTTCAGCACACATGACATCGTGTGTACTCGTTTTGTGTTCTTTTGCATGCGGTTTTGTGTTGCGAATTCGCACACAAATGGATTTTTAGCTATTTTCGGCATTGAGGTAGGTTGGATTTAGGAAATTTGGTTTTTGATATAGTGCTGTGAGACAGCGTTCGGGTAGTTATTTGGTGTTTTATGTGATTACGTGCACTTTCAACTAAACATATTAGTGACAGTATTTCCATAGAAGGCCAAATGCGTTATCGGTACACGTTAATTATTAATTGTCTAGTTTATAATAGTTTATTGTTAGGTCAGGATATACTAATTAAACGTACAGAAAACAATGATTCGCCTAAACAGGAATAATGTTCTTGGATAGAAATAAAATAGGTTACCTCTAGATCCGTAGAATAATAAACTACAAAAAAATCAAATCATTAGACAAATTCCTAGTCTATAATCTTAAAGCAAAACTATTTCATTTTAATGCATAGACATTTGGTTTTAATATATAGGACCCGCCTAATAGCCATGGGTATTTATATAGAATATCTATGTAAATTTACAACGGCGAGCTGAATGAAAAGGTGCCATTAGGATGGTGTAGGGAACTATTAGTGAGTCAGCGGTTCCGCGAACCCAGATCAAGGTTCGTGTCACGACGCCTAGCTGACACACTTTATTACTTACAATGCATGTTTTGCTAACAGAATAATGTAGTGACGGGTTTAAAGTTCCAGATATGGGACTTTATATAAGCGAATTGCTAAAAGACTTAAAAAAATTAAGAGATTTGACAGCCCCGTGGCGCAAAAACAAAACGAAACGAGAAGCCGTGGACTAGGTCTTCGCACGAAGACAAATGTTTGCGTGATCCACAAATATTTGTTTCGGGTCTGGATGCTTGTGAGACCGAAAAAGTCTCTCGTAGTTTCTGATACCCACGACACAGGTATCCAAGCGTGGAGTCAAAACTATGACATGACGCGGAGGTAATTTTACAAAAAATTAAATTCCCAAGCTATTCAATTGAAAAGTAGTGCGTGTCAAAGCGCAATAAGTATGAAAGTTTCCATGGAATACAAAAATCAATAAAGTCGCAGTGCGCTGTAACGACCTAGATAGCATAAGGATGGAAAGGATTGCTGTGTAAAGAAAGGCTTGATTACCAGCTGGAACAAACGTTTGTGCAAACATTTCCCCTTTGCTTTGTAGAGCTAGTGCACAGAGCTTGGTTATTTATTACTAGTACATTTTTAAGGTCTTTACTAGATGTAGGCCACAACTTAGTTCACGTGTTATCCTACACTTCTATCCCTGACACGATACGAGAGAACGCGAGTGTGACCCCAGAATTGAGACAAATATTTATGTTATCCACAAGTGTTCGTTTCGGGTTTGGGTATTTCAGAGACTGAAAAGCCTCTCGTTATTTTGTTACCCACGACGATAGACTTGTATTAAAAGTGAGGTCCAATTATGTATATGACTGTTGGTTGTATTAATTTTTATTCGTCATTTTTAAGAGAGTCTCCCTGTCGTCTTACGAGTTTTTTTTAGAAATCATGCAAAGACAATGTCCTGACGATAAAATAGGGAGCAATCTGAAGAAGCTGCAATCTGATTTAACTACTGTTTGAATACCACTTAAAATTCAGACGATGAAATTATACCAGGGGAATCATGTCGAACATTACAATACCATTTATAATGCCTCGAATTCAGTTCCGTTCCAATCGTTTAATCAAATCCCTTTGTAACAATCCTAGTTTCATCTTGAAACCTGGTCTGAATATTAAATGGAGACCGTATTTAAGTGTCTAAGGTCTAGTGGCTTCAAGTACGGTCTGTTTTTATCCAATCTGAGAGATCTTGAGTGCTGTGTTACTTATAGTTTCCAACATCTTCAGAGTTGAGTGTCGACCGTATCTAGACTTTTAAGCGATGCGATCAGTTTCCTTTGACTCCAAAATGGATGTAGATAAAATAATATGAAGAATTCAGGTTTTCCTTTACCGTTAAAGTACCTATGAGATAATACATTATGAATATATACTTAATTTAAAAAAATCAGAGTGTGCCTAGGGTTTGAATCTACGACCGACTAGATATACTCGACCGCTCGCCTAAACCTCGAGGCCGTAGTAGTGGACTAAGGCCTAAACTCTTTAAAAAAGGTGGAGTGGAATTTTTATCGGCTGATGATTATTAGCACAGGCTGTTACAAACCGATAGTCGTAATCATTTCTCGCTCGTCAGACATTCTATTTAAACAGATTCAATTTTGACAGCCCCGTGGCGCAGTTGGCTAGACACCAGCTTGCGAAACGAGCGGCCGCGGGTTCGATCCCCGCACCGAGACAAATGTTTGTGTGATCCACAAATATTTGTTTCGGGTCTGGGTGTTTGTGAGACCGAAAAGTCTCTCGTAGTTTCTGATACCCACGACACAAGACTTGTATCTTAGTGTGGGGTCAGGACTATGTTTGAGACTGTTGGGTTTATTTATTTATTATTTAAACTACTCACACACAAGACTCAATCACATTTTAGGAGTAAAATGATGTAAAATGGAAGAATTTATCCAAGCATGACCCTCGACCCAGTAATCTAAGCGCCACTTCAACCCTTATCCAATCCCATTAGTAGGAACTATCAATTTCGCTGTGTCCCCTTGGATACCGGTCGGCCGTCACTTGTGCGGTTCATGAATAAAGTATTGTGCTTAGAGAGATGCGCGGACGGTAGGGTGGGCCCTATGGCAGGTACTATCCGATAACTAAGGGATTTAATCCGAAGGTCAAACCCTACTGTCATTAAAAGAGGTCTATTAGTCGTATATTATAAATTTACGGGCTAATTATACTTAATATAGAGAAAAGATATAAATACATAGGCAAACTTCTCCACAACTCATGGCTAAATCTGCAAAGAGGTGAATTTATGACCCCCCTTCCATTAGGCGTATTTTAAGTGTACAAAAAAAGACGCGAACCTATTGCCGATTAACATTATTGTGTATTGTATTACTACTCTAAAAAAATCTAATAATACTACCTGACCCGGAAACCGAACCCAGAAAATGCAGAGCGAAGGATAGCTGTCCTAGTATCAGTCATTTTCCACAGCTATTTGTCAAAAATCTTTTTCGTCGGATATTTTATCGTACGAATACTTGCCATCCCTAATTTACTTTTAGTCGTTCGGAGACCCACTTCAACGTTTTACAGAAGGTCCCTTCAGCTTATTTACTAAACCTCTTCGAGTCCAAATGGCTCAAAAGGTAAAGAATTAAGGCAGAGGTTCAATTTATGAGCTCACGTCGCAGTAAAGGATTACTTGTTTAGCATAAACGATATATAAAATTTATTTGGGTTCACGAGAGCATACAATAACTTCTTTTATAGTAGTAACCGAAGGGTTAAAATGCGTGATCGCTTAAGAAAATTGTATTTTTGAAGGTATAACACAAAAGTCTTACTTATCAACGTTATTTTGATTTAATATAACTTACTAATTGCGACGATGTCTGCATAGTATAACCTCATGCATGGTGCATTCCGGTACCCACATTTCAACACGCGACGCGTCAATTGCCGTTTTTTCCGACACGTTTCCAGGCACAGTGCTGTTTTTGAATATTTCCTAATGAATGAATACTTATATTCGTAATACAAAAGTCCATTTCTCAGCAAATACCTGTTCGAAAGACAAAATTCAATTTTATTATCCATAAAATAATACTTTTTAATCCACCGTGATGGACTATGAAACGGATTCAATCATAGATACCCAATGTAATATACCCATAGTCTTGAAAGGTAAACTATAAAATAGAATTTCGATTCACAGTCCAACTCCTGTAATAAGCGAGGAAATAATTTAAATTTCGCCTGGATTGCAACGGTAGGGACTCTGTAAGTGGACTTCGAGGCAAGATTTACCCGGAATTCTGAGATGGGGTAAGTTTCGCGGGCAAGTTGGGAATATCTGTCCGGTATGAAGTAGGATTGGTTATTTGTCTTAGGGCGGTGAACTTTAGTATTTAAAGATAATATTTTCTTGAATAAAGTATAATATTTAAAATATTTAAAATATTTATTATATAAAATATTTCACTTATACAGAAGTAGGTATAGTTATATATATTGACGTTAAAAAAATTGTAACATTTGATACTTATGGTAGTTAACAAAACATGATTTTTTAAATGTTGTGTTGGGTTTTTTACTATTACTTGTCTTATCTTATTCGATTACATATTTTTTTGCATCTTTTATGTAAAACCTACATAAATACATTATAGGTACTCTTTTTAGTATATCTTCGATTTGATACAGAAGATTCCTATTAAAATATTGGGCTTTTTTCTAGACGATAATGATGTTTGCATTGTCAGCAATACATCATGTCAATCAAAGCCAGATACAAAAATCAAAACCGAAATTTCTTAGTTAAGGCTTACTTAATTACCGTTTGTTAGTAAAAAATAACAATTATTCTAACATCTTACCTCAGTCGCACGCATTACCTTTCAAAAGAATTTGAAGATGAAAGCAACGGTGAGTCATTGCCTCGGGGCGAGAAGTCTCAATAAATCAAATCACATCGACTTTCCACTTTAAAAAATAGCTGGCGAACAAAGACGTCATCCAATTTCGTGGAGAAATAATAAGAGGTCCGCACAAAGGGCGCCCTCTGTCGATGCACTCTACGAACCCTCTTCTGAGGGCTGTCCGAAAACTGTTCAGCTATTTTTTATAGTTCAAGTTTAGGCAGGATTGTTTTTTTTTTATTTTGATATATGTACGTTATTATAATCGAAAAGAATAAATAACAAAAAAGGAAAAAAGAAATTGAACAAAAGCTACGTAACCTCCTCCTTTTTTGAATTCGGCTAAAAATGCGGTCTTATCGCTAGCTGCGATTTATTCCAGACAATCTTTGGTTAAGGAATAAAACATTGCTAGTTGAGGTGTATTATCATAAGGGTTCAAACTTTAAAGTCACAACTAAAGCAATAGTGTTAAATTCAATGAATCAGTGCATTGACAACGAAAAGACAGACGAAGGGTGTAATTTCAGAATTAAGAATATAAATATGTAGGTTTTTCACATTTTCTGTTTTGCTTCTTCTAACGGCAGTTAGCATTATTCGAATAGTTTCCCAAATAGGATTATAAATATTACTAAAATTCCATTACCATACAATAACTATTGGAGAGCTTAGAAATGAGAAAGTCATATGGTTCCTATGCTAAAATACTGTCAGCCCTACGCACATTTACGCGCCATTATTGGCTGAAATTCTAAAGATTTCCACGACAATTGTTACATTTGACATTTCAAATGGAGCGTATTGTTTTGGTGACGTAGAGAGGCACTTACGTCTAAACGTTTTGATAAACGTCGGGTAGTATTGAGCTGATCACGATTAAGAATCTTTTAAGCTAAGATATTTTTGCCGTGCCGTATTTTTTATGGCTATACTCAAAGAATACTAGGCGAAATATGAGGATAGACATTTATATCTATAGAACTGTACTTCTTTAAGTAGGCGTGAGGAAACTAAAGAAATACGTTTATGAAGATAGAATGTAGAATTTCCTTAGTCGTGGCTGCTGTAACAAAATTAACTCTAAATAATATTTGTATTAAATGTGTTTATTTTTCCTTGCAGGTAAGTTCCTGTCTTTAAGTCATCGTTAAGGTAAAATGTATTCTCAACTGTTTACACTTCTGGAAGCGCTTGCATTAAACAGTAATTAAACAGGATGGTTTAAAACAGTTATTGAGAACTTCAACAGACCTCCGTAGATTAGAAAAATATTGATTTCGCGAAATACGTAAAAATACTTTTATTTCTTACTTTTTTTTTAATTGTTAACACATTCACCATCCATAATTGTATTCTGGACTGCTAAGTGCTATTATAAATCGCAAATGTTCAAAAAACTTGGCAACCCACGACTAGATCCTAGAACCTTCCACTTACATTCCTATATGCTTCTGAACCAACGAAGCAATTGCTTTCATCTACAAACTTACTTTTAAAAAGGATCAATATGCGTTTACTCGCTTGAAATTTGCCTTTTCAATACTAACGACAGCAAATCTAATGTTCTGTGTTTATGCAATAGCTTTATGAATATGCATTTCCGAATCTCGGAGAAGCAATAGCGCGCGTGTGCGAGACAAACAGACAGATAAATCAATTACAGTTATCAACGGCAGCCGCCTTATGCAAATGTCCATTGATTTATAGGAGGACCTTCCTCTAACTACAGCCTCTATTACTCACGCTTATTATAGTGGTGCTGTTTAGTTCTGAGTTGTTGTGGTAAAACTTACTGGCCAGGCGAACATTTTAGTATGGATGTTCTTTTGTTTTTTTCCTTTATTATTACAAAAGCTCATTGATAGTATAGCGATAAACTGTTGCGTGGTATTTCTTGCAAGCATTTTCGACAGATAATATCTAGACGCATATAAATGTACTATTCTGTGCGTTTATCCCTTAGATCACATTGGTGTACAATGAGTTTGTCCCTTTTTGTGTATGGGGGAGTAGGTATGCGTTCTTGATTGTGAGAATGTCTGCGGTAGTGGATTTAAGCCCCAGGCACAAACTTCTGCCTTTTCAAAGTTATTCACAATGAATCATCACTAACGTCAAAGGAAAATATTGCGAGACAACCTATGCACCCAAAGCGTTCTTAGGAATTTCTTAAGTGTTTCATTTTCATAATTATTTTCAGCCCACATGCACCCACTGCTGGGTATATGCCTCCCCCAATGCTCGCCATTTTTGTCGGTCTTGGGCTGCTCTTATCCAGAGCTTTCTGGCTACACGGGTTATGTCATCTGACCATCTAGCTGGTGGTCTGCCCCGTTTCCTCGCACCTCCCGAGGCCACCATTCTGTCACGGCCTTTGTCCATCGACCATCACTCCTTCTTCATCGTTATTTTAGCTGTGTGACACGCTTGCTTACTTTAGTGTTTAGTCAATCCGAATTATGTCAGCGTGGTGGTCTAAAGGCCTTTACCGTCTGAGTTATCGAGGGCCGTGCCCAGTAGTGTAACGCATATATATGATAAAAGACGACGAGAAAAATTCAGTCCGATTTCACTCATACTTATGGTAATAAAACAAATGAGAATCATTATTTTAATTTCCGAATTGGAGGCGTAACTCCATCTATATTCACCAGACAGCGCCTGAAATAAGTAAATTTGATTACACGACGGCATTAATTACAATAATTACGTGGGGAGGGGGGACGGCTGATCTGGTGTCTGGCGTTTTACTAATTAATTATTATCGGAGAACGATGTTCATTTCACTGGAAACTTTTGGAATCAGATGATTGCTTTCGAAGTACTTTTATATTTTAGTACAGTTCTTGGCGCAGTTGTAAAGATACTAGCTTGTAAATCAGGAGGTTATGGATCTGATATCTGCACCGAGATGATGTTTTGTGTGATCTAAAAATATTTGTTTCGGGTCTTGGTGTTTTTCTAGTACGAATAGACCCTTGTAATTTGACCCACAATAAGACTTTTATAGTAGGTGTTAAGATATAATCGAAATGAAAATACATATATATATATATATATATATACACTTCGATAAAATAGAAATGGGGTTGTAGCCTAGACAAAATTAATAAGAATTATAACCTAACGAGGAAGTCGATATGATAAAAACAGTCCAACAAAACAAAAATGTGTCCTATATATTATGTTTCATCGGAAGCGCCACACATTTTTGAACATAGAAAGTTAATTTTCAGCCAAAATTAACAAATCTCATCCTACCCCATTCTACGAGACGCTAGTTTTAATTCCCTCTTAGTGCACATGTGCCTTCATTAATGTCCACCAAGCCAGTAATTAGGGGGTCAACTTAATTACTGAGTGCGGGCGGCACCCCATTCCCATTCTACCCCACTTCTACCCCATCTCATCCCTCTTACCCCATTCTCTGTTTGGGGTGTCTTGTTAACTAATTCCGTATTGACTGTTTGCGGTTGTTTTGCGGCGGATGTAATTTGGGATAGATTAGTTGATATTCTTAATGGGGTATTTTTAGATTGCTTCGGGGTATAATGCTATGTGCTTTATTTTAATTAGGGTTATCGGAGTTGGATGTAGTGAAGGATTTTCTGTGTGACTTAAATTTAGTACGTATTTCATGACGTATACACGATTTTTCTCTTATTTCATTTATGTCCATTAGGATTTTTTTCTATTAGGAATTTCTCATAATGGAAAAACCCAATAACACAACTTTATATTACCGTTGCACCACGGAGTCTAGATGCCCGAAAAACGGCAATAGGCTTGCCCCCTATTACACGAGGCTGATATGTGGCGAAATGTGGGTGCAATGCCCCTCAACCTACCCCTTCGGGGATACACACGTGAGGTTATGTATGTATGAAAATTTCGCAGTATTTCTATGAAGTCTGTATGGCGATAATGAAATCCGACTAGCGCCGAGCGTGCACTCGCGGCCCGAGTGAAAGCAATTAGCGCGACCCCCGGCCTTATGTGTGTCAGGGGCCTTATGTCTCGCCAACAGCCCTCAGTCCAGCCCCCTGCCTTCCATACCGGCCCTTTGATTCGGATATATAGTACATTCGCACTACTTCGTTAAGAATTAAGGAGATTCAATGATGGAATGTCTTTTCACAAACATGTGAATGAATACACCCAACAGTCACAGACGTAGACTTGACCCCACAAATGCCAAAAATAAATTTCCAAACACTGTGTTCAGTCATCATCAAACAGGTCAACATCTTAGACTCCACTGACAAACCAAATTGCATTAAATATCTTAGGGATGATGATAATGATGTATGCGATAAGAAAGCTGAGTTTATTACCAAAACGTGCCCACTTTACAGTGCTGTAAATAATAAAAGACCAGTCGCAGAAATTCTGCAAAAATCCGTATGAATTATGAACGTCGGAGCTTCAAGTGCAGTTTTATTGCAAGGAGCAGTCGGCGGCAAAAGTTCTCTAAAGTTGGGCTATACATAAGGCGTGCACATTTTTAACTCAACCGTTAGTTGGGGCGATAGTTTGAAAACTAAGGATTTTGCTTTCATACCTTGAAAATATGAAGATAGGCCTAAGACCGAGAAAAATGGTGAGCATTAGAGACCTAGCATTAGGTACGTGTGGGCTGAAAATGATGACGATCATGATCAAATATAAGGACTTTAAGCAGTAGTAGTTTTAGTGTTTCCTTTCTATCTAGTAGTCCCTGGTTCATCTCCTGTGACATGCAGAAATTCTCAACAGCACAATTTTTACTAAGTTTTTTATCTCTCTTATTTCATATCGCATATATTCGTAATATTCGCAGAAATATATAAATGGAACCGCCTGCCTTCCGCCGGAAGTGCGTCACACACACGTCGCTCTGAGTTTTAACCTCCCCTGTTTATTTTACTTTATCTGCCTCGGGGAATAACGTTTAATACTTTAAAGGGAGATCGCTTACGGCCCTACTAACACAGATACCTTCTGAGTAATATATTTCTCGACTGAATTTTACATCATCAGCTTACGTGGGGGTTGTTGCTGTATTTCGGATGCCTTTCGTGACTGTACTATTGTAAATTTCCTAAAGAAGAGTTTATAAATTATGCGTGATCTCGATATCGAAACCAGGATCTCTAGATCGCTCATGTGTGAATTACTGATGCATGTATTATTACGCACTTTAATAATAAACAAAGAAGTCAAAATACACTATATTCAAGTGGACTTTGACAAGCTCTTTTGATAGTAAATTTTAAGCTTAAGCGTTGGCATAGGTAGCATCAAAATGTAACATAGATGCATGGTAGCTACTGACTTTTCTGTCAATAAATTTAATAAGGTTTCTTATAAAGGTTGTCGTAGAAATGACGCCACAACTGTTGCTGAGGAAATGGGCTGTCATTTCGGCACCGTCGCCTAACCGTGTCAATCTGTGCCTCTCACCGACTTCCTATTATGGACTGGAGCTGAAATTCAGCTTAATGGGTCATGAAGAATTTGATGAACTTGTTCCAAGATAGTAGACTGAATATACTTTGAACCGTTAATAAGAACTTCCCAATGTATGCAGAAGATAAATTAATAACAATAACTAAGAACAGATATCAGAAATTATAAAATAATCCTTTTTGTAGAAGACAAATACCACAAAATAAAACACATATTTGTGACCCGTGACTAATACTGCGAGTTTCGAACCCAACAAACTCTCTTATCACAAACTGAACAATTTCAAGGCTGTCAGAAAATATAAAAACATAAACATAATCTAAAAATGAACAGTCCCCGAATCCTCAACTCAATTTCCTTTTTTAATCTCCAGTAAATTTGTTTCGAATGTAAGGAGGAAAATGGAAAGTCGATCGGGATATTGATAAGGCTTATAACTTATTCCCGTGACGCGGACGTGACCCGGCAGCGGGATCAAACGTCATGTCCGGGTATATTAAAATGACGATAAGATTGCAAAAATATGCTTTTCCATTGTAAGTAGTGTTACGTGAAGATTTTTTAAAGCCAAGATAAATTTTAAAAATAATGTGTTGTAATAGTGGAAACCCGCCAAACAATCCTTTTAGAGATGCTCATGTCAATAAGCTTAATACGGAATTACTATTATGTACAATCTAAAAAAAATACAATTTAACTCAAAATAGGGAAAAAAATATTGGTCCGCATTTTATTAATATTTACTCCGTTCCCGTATATATACCCTTAAATTTAGTCACTATAAGTTTTAGAAAAAGCAATAAAAACCGTATTCACTTGTTCTACCAAAAAAAAATCGGTCCTGAATTCAAAGCACACAATTTATGTCATTAACATTTTAAATTCAACATTAAAAGATACCAACGTAAACAGTGAATTTATACGCGTCTCCGCACCACAAAGGGCGGGTTAAGCACGCTCGTCACGCTGTCGTGACGTCACAACGCCGTCACGCTGTATGGGCCAGTGTCACGTCAAACACGCTGGATGGGCCAGTGTCACGTCGAACACGCCAACTGGGAAAATGAGCCCGTGACAAATGTATCGTGCAATTATGCCCGCGGAATGGATAATGGCGATTTGAGCTAGGAATGAGAATTTACACTTTGTTTTGTAACAGTCGTTTATTAGGTTTACTAAATTTGTAACCATGTTTGTATTCATGATGGGGTAGATAGACATACCTCGTACGAAGTATTAACTATTTATAGATGATGAGCCTATCGTTTTTGGGATAAGTTTCCATTCTTCATGATTTTAATAAGAAATTCACAATGTAAAGAACAACCACTATTGTCCTGATCTGAAAGTCCATCCTGGAAACTCTAGTTTAAACGCCGAAAACTTACCGCGAAAACGAATTAATATTGATCATTATTTGAATAAATGGCATAGAATGAATAGCATTCTATTATGGTACATATATAACAGAACAAAATGTAATTTATATTGCTGCCTTAACACGATATTTAATAGGCGATGATAAAATGAAACAAACGTAACACGCTTTAAGAAGACTATTAATTGAGAAAATATAGGCTGTTAATTTTTTTTTCCTATTTTCATCCACTATGTATTAACTTTTGGTTCGCTCAGTTAAGCAAAGAATTGCTCTACGCGTCGAGATGGAAAGCCAGGGCCCCCGACATACCCCTTTCGACCTCCTCCGAGGTACCGACCAGGACAGCTTAAAGCGCCTTGCCCTCCCAAAAAATCAACTTTTGATTAACGCAATAATAATATTATGCAAACTGCGTCAGAAATTCAAAATTTAAATAACCACTATAATCATAAGTAAATAAAAACACACTCAAACTAAAGCTGTGAGAGGACAAAACCACGTGAAAAGTAAATTAAACCTCTGACGTATCCACACTTTCAGTATAACCTAGTTCGCGAGAGGCTGCCCGCTGCATAGCACGGCCGTAAAGGGGCCGCCACACTTCCGTCTTCATTACTCGGATGGAAGTTACGTGCTCGCTTGTGTCTCCGCGTAAATTATAATTATAGTTGAGAGTTTTTGTAATTATATGTAATATTAGTGTAGGTAATGCATTTATTTATGAGGTTTAAGGTAATCGTAACTTTTCCAAGTTTTGTGTGTGTTCGCAGTGAGTTATTATGTACTTTAACGGTGAAGGGAAACATCGCTGTAAAACCAGCACACTAAATAGTTTTTAGAAGTTATTTAGATTTGCCGTTTTAGCCCAGCGTGGTGGATTAAAGCGTAAACTGTCTAATTTGTAAAGGAGGTCCGTGTAACTAACGGCTTTATCTTCGAATGGATAAGCATGAAATGAAAATTTTATGCCAATTTTTATTTATGTCTTACTGGGGCTATAAGTTAAGGCAGTAATAGCTATCTGCTAGAAAAAAGACTATAGATCGAACACAGCGATTTTTGTCATTCCTTATGTAACTTGGTTCAACGCCATACCACATACACCCCACCAGACCACAACGACAGAACGACGAATATTCGTCGTTTTTCGCGCTCAGTCCATTATTTGCGTGCTAGCGTGTGGCGCCGCCTTTAATTATATCTGTATTGTAAGCTAAGCCTCGCTGAGATTTTAATGGACGCCCCTCGTGTTTTATATTCTCTTCCACCATCTTGAATGGAAAAATATATTTTGAATATTCAGACGTTCCATACGAAATTTCGCGGAGAGAAATGTTTTGTAAGATTTTTAGATGTTGCGGTTTATTTGTAGCACTTGTTATGAAATTCATAACGGAAATCTTCAGTGGAAGTTTTTTATATTCATGATATTCTATATGGCTCTTGGTTAGAGTGGGTTCTTGAGGGAGCGGCTTCGAATCAAGTGTTACTTTTCATTGAAATTTAAATTAAAGACAAAGAGAAAGAAACCAGGGTACATGAATTGATAATTTTCTAAAATTTCTTTGATAATAACAGTCTCGTGATCTTGCGGTACAAGTATCCATATGCTGTGAACTAGAAGTCGGGAGTTCCATTCCCGGGTCGGGTAAAGTGTTAAGTGCGGTCGAGAATCTCTGCGGTCCCGAGCTCACACTCCAGGCACGTATCTCTGAATTTTAGAATTAGGTGTTTCCTCAGCGCTCAGTTTTCTGTATAAACGCCTCTGTCTACTTAAAGCGAAGTCTCCGTAATAATCTGCCAGATAGTATAGCTGCTTAGCTATACTTGTGCATCAAGGCGTGGGCAAAACAGAGCTCAGTAACGTTAGGCATTGTAATTCGCGTGCCTGCAGCGCCGCGGCACTGCGGTTACACCGTGTTTACCTCACTGTTATTGTAGCATGTTATAATCATCAGCCTATATAAATCTGGGCACGGGCCTCCTCTACAACGAGGCTAGTTTAGTGCGGGTTGGTGAACAAAGATTTACGAAATTCCTTAGAACTTTTAGATGTGCAGGCTACGTTTGCCGTCGCCCTTAAATCAAGTGATTATTATTTGTAAATATACACCTAACTTCGAAACGTTAGAAGTGTGTGGAATGTTGACCAAACGTTAAAACCTCGAGGCCATGACAATGCGATTCGATCACATTATTCGATTATTCTGATTAGATTCACCGGGATTCATTAATATCTTTAGATTTCATGTGCATGAGAATAAGAGAGAGAGACCATTACGTAATTAAACTAGTGAAATACCATACAAAACACTTTTATAACAGAGATGCTATTTTTTGACCCCACACTAGGATACAAGTCCTGTGTCGTGAGTATAAGAAACTACCAGACACTTCTCGGTCTCACAAACAATAATAATTATTAATTAGTGGATCACACAAACATATGTCTCGTTGCGAGGATGGAAGCCACGGCCTTCTGTTTGGTAATCTAGCCAACTGCGCCACGTGGCTGTCATAGTTTGATCAAATCTAAAAGCGTATTTTTCAGTACAATAAGTAATACCTACATGTTGCTATCAGTATATCTGTGTAAAATATTGAGTGAGGCTAAAAATTGAAGCTCGCAAGCCGCGCCTAAATGTTTGATGCACGGCTATTGATTTCAACGATAATGGATATACGATGGACGGTGGAAATATCTATATTATACAGCCTGAGTTTAGTATGTTCTTGAAAAGATGTAGGTGATACGTTAAAAACGGCTAAAAGTTATGATAAACATATATGTTTTATTGATAAATATAGTGACTATTATAATAGTTATCATTGGATTACACTTGTGTTCATAGATGAGGGAATATCATCTCTTGCTTATATCTGACTAAAAAAAATTGTCACTAGTCGAACATAGTTACTCCCCTTAACTAAAGCCTAATCTATATAATAATATAAAGTTGTTTTTAATCCGGCATTAGAATTTGGAACATCATCACCACATCATCATCCTATATACGTTCAAGTGATGGGTACGGCCCTCCTTTACAACTGAGAGGGTTCAAGTCTCAGTCCACCGCGCTGGTCTAGTGCTAGTTGGCGGACTACACACCCAAGAAATTCTTAAGAAGTTTTAGATGAGCAGGTTTCCTCACCATGTTTCCTCCATAAGTTTGAAAAGTTAGTTTTGCTTGGGGTTTAAACCCGCGACCGCGCGCGCCGACTCTCGACCGCGCGCCTAAACTTCGACGCCACAGTACAAAAATTTAATAACTCAACAGCTTACGTATGCGCATGAATATTCCGCGCAAAAAACTCAGCATTCGCAGTAATGCGATTAGCGCACCTCGCGGAATACTCAACTCAACCGGCCAGTCCGTATAATTCGATACCCGGACATCCGGACTGTCCGGACTGTCCGGCAGCCGGGACAGCTGTCGTGCGGCGAAACCGGTAAATAATTCAGTTACACATTGTAGTTAACTGTACGAGTCGCGGAACGTAATCGGATTTTGTGTTCCAATTCGTTGACTAGTCTGGGCTAGGTAGATATGTGGGTTAAATTAGGATATATATACCGCTGCAATTATTAGGTGATGAATAATACACATACTAACGTTAGTAACACGAAGCGGTTGGTAGTGTTAGGTATACAATTCGACAATTTTTGTTGACATTGTAACTTAGCCAAAAACTCGCGATGGTTATGGGGTTAAGGCGCGTAGTCGAGAATTTCAACGATTGTAAGTTTAAACCCAAGACACAACTCTGATTTTTTTAAATTATGGGTGTACACCAATGAGGAAATTATGAAGGATAACATAAAGACCAAGTCAGCATCTTTTTAAGGAAGACAGAAAAACGTCTGGGGAAACGAGGGTCCAGAAATGCATCTCTCCTTACCCCTTCGGGATTACATGAGTATATGTATGTCAACGATTATCACAGCAATGTCCGGAGTAATTAATAACGTAACAGTTAAACGTGATACATTTTCAGTGAGTGAGTCCACCGCACCATTCCGCTCGACTCAATACCATGTGTGTATGTGTGCGGAAACGCCAAGTTATGACGACTTTTTAATTAATTATCTGAAGTACCGATTGTGGATGTTTCGACATCATATCTATCACTTAATCATTATATGATATACTGATACTGATGATTGGGGGAGGCCTATACCCAGCAGTGGGTACACGCGGGCTGAATCTGATGTTGGTGATAATACTGATGTCAATTAATTATTGATAGAAATCGAGATATATAGATATCTCGGCCATGTCAACGGCAGATGAATTAGACAAGTGTTGGAGTGGAGACCGTGCTTAGGTACATGTAGTTAAGGACATCTTGTATAATGGTCCGACGATTTCAGAAAGGTGGCGGGTAGTGAATGGATGAGAGCTGCTCAAGACAATGACTGGTGAATACAACAACGGAATACTTGGCAACTACCTTACATATTTTACCCATTGTCTTTACGTCCCGCTCAATAGTGTCTATTTCCGCTTTTTGGGCAAAATACCAGATTCCGGGCTGTTGCACTTTTTCCGATCCGGTAATCGAACCCAGGACCTCCAAATCGTACAATACCTCCAGACCACGAGGCAGACAATGTATTAAAAAGTTTTATACTGAAGACACAATAAATATCAAGTATGTTATCGACAAATATCGCAAGAGCGGAAATAGGAGTTATGGTACAGTCAGCAAAATCATTAATTAAAATGAAGGCATATCCGAAATGTCTGGGGAGTGCGGAAAATATATAATTAATTTTTGTGGCTGGCAACATGTCATCTTATTTTATTGCGCGCTCAGCAAATTAAAAATAAAGTTCCGACTCAGTATCGTTTACTTAATTAATTATAAAACTGCTGGTACGAAGTTAAAAAGTTGTTTCCGTACATTAAATACATACACACTATGGTAACCGACATGTGTTTTTATACAGTTACCTACAAAAGCGCACTTAATGTCTAAACAACGATAAAGTGAATACAATAAATAAATAAATAAATACTCCCAACAGCCACATACATAGACCCCACACTAAGATACGAGTCTTGTGTCGTGGGTATCAGAAACTACGAGAGACTTTTCGGTCTCACAAACACCCAGACCCGAAACAAATATTTGTGGCTCAAACAAACATTTGTCTCGGTGCGGGGATCGAACCCGCGGCCGCTCGTTTCGCAAGCTGGTGTCTAGCCAACTGCGCCACGGGGCTGTCATATGTAAACTAACACTACAATAAATAACGGACTTACTAAATACATATAAAATATACGTACAAAAATGTCCGATAGTACGAAAATGAACAGTTCTAAATTAAATAAAAGTTACAATTTATAATATGCAACCCGCACTAGGCCAGCGTGGTGGACTACGGCCTAAACCCTCTCAATGGTAGAGGAGACCCGTGCTCAGCAGTGGGCGTATATGGGTTGATGAAGAAGAAGAAGAAGAATATGCAACAATGTGCATTTAACCGCCTTTAAAAATTCCGCCTAGATGATGGATTATAAAAATGATTAAAGTATATAATAAATTAAAATCATATTGTCATGTCATTTGAATTACTACTATTTAGCGAGCATCTATCATCCTTTATCACTCGACACGATCCTGACAACTTCCGAAGTTTATAAATATTTTTTTCTTAATTTCCTGCACAACTTTTCATATTTCTCATTACTGGGGAGTTAGTAAATTTCTTGTCAAAACGCACGATAATCTTGCTTTATGAAGTAAGCTGATTAAATATGTGGTCACGATCTAATCCTTGCTCACAATTACCACTTTAAAGGGATAAGCGAGAGTTATTATAAGATTCTAGGGTTAAGACGCCGGAATATTGAAATATTTGTAATTTGAATATATTTTTGTTGCTTTATTACATCAATCCTTCAAAGTACTTCCATAGAAGCCTAAAAGCGTAACCCGTAAATTTACAGATTTCATGGTATAAAAAAAAAACAAAACAGCACTTTAACTGATCGGCGTCTAAAGCCACATGATCAACCATGGTACACGTAAGAAAGCTAAAAAAATTCTCCTAAACATTCTATCATAATTCAATAAAAATCAATCTCTGACCGCATTTCAAATATGAACCATTTTTGATTAGCCAGTCCACGCGTATCGCTCTTCCAGATCATTTAACACCCCCCTTCGGGTTTTTATCAGGGGGGGTAGAGGCAATCTCAGAAGGTCCCCTTACTACGGTTACAGCATTAACACGAGGAGGAAGTGTGCACAATAAATTGCAAGCTGTTGGACAAGCGCCAGATTTTTGCCGTAACTAGCTTAATACTGTTCTTTGAGTTATGAAGCAATAGCTTTCGATTTTGTTGTGTGTTTGTAAAATGGTGGCTGTTTGCGATACTGTCATTTTGTTATATATTTTTTTACTTTTTCTGCGTTCTAGAAACGGATAAGTGGCCGCAGGTTTGATCTTGCATCGCTATGACTATTTCTTTCATGTCGGGACAATGAAACACAACGAAAAACAATAAAAAGCGTAGTTTATTTGTAATATAACAGGCGTCTAATTACTGTAGTAAATAATGGTACTCCTATTTTGTTCATTTCATATGTTTTTAAATATATTAATAGTTCGTACATGCCTTAAGAAACTTAATAAGGCTAATTAACACTAACTCATTATTTTTTGTTCATTATCAACCCCTACTCATTTACATTACAATTTTATATTTTAAAACCTTCCATTAAGGAATTTGGAACGCAAATTCAAAGACCAAATAATCAAACCAAATTAAATTTAAACAACTTATATTTAAGCTGTGCAGATGAAATTCAGACCTCAACAGCCTGTGGTCGGAGGAGCAAGGAGTAAACAGACCTCCGCTTGTTTGCTTTGCTACTTACAGCGAAAAGGGTCGTGGAAACCCATAAAACAATTCATTTACTCAGTGGAAAAACGTGAGTGTAAAATAACAAGAGAAGGGAAATAATCTCGGACACAATGGAATCCACAATAACCTTAATCTGCTATTGTTGTGTGGCGGGCCCGTGCCATAACTAGCGATTGGGAGCTAGGCTGATGCTGCGACCTTATCGTCTTCTTTAAAAACGGGAGCCAGAGGAAAAACAGAAGAAAGAATATCGTCTTCACCGATATGACCATTAAATATTTCTTGTTCTTAGTTCTTTTTTTGTTGATTTTCTTCCAATGTACAATCAAGGATTAATGAATAAATAAGAACGAATTCGTAATTTAGATAAGGGTATGGTTAGAGAGGAATGGTATCAGTATCTTGCTAAGTAGACTTGGATCTTGGGAATGATGTAAGCTCATTGTCTTTGACCTTCTTTGTAAAAGCATTATTCAGTATAGTCACGATATTTTCAGTGTAAACTGTGGGATGAATAAGTTTGGTAGGAACCATCTCACAGAAAACTGTTGCATTATGTTTGGTAAAATATATTGTCTGGAGCCTATTTTGCTAGCTAGAGGATATTGCAGCAACCAACGTAATTAAATTGCAAAACCGATTATATAACACTCTAGATTGTTCCTTCTCGATAGTACAGTTGATATCAAGCCGTCATTATTTTGTTGTTTGTAGATCAAAGTCTTTTCTGGCATACTTAAGGTCATAACTTTGGCTTCCCTGCGTGTGGTGTCAACTGTCAAGTTGAGGAATCCAAAAATATTAAAAGACCTCTTGCAACAAAGCTAACGAGTACTTCAACTGTCTATCTGCTATATGGTTACATCCTATAAGATTTCCACCAGCTAAATAAAAATAAAAATCCCCTCCCCGCTTGCACTCACAATCCACCCAGTGTCCTGCATTAGCTTGATAAAATATGATCACTTCAGACTCGCCCTTTATATTCATTCAGTTAAAACACGGCCTGCGCCTCGCTGCACCGCGCTGATAAATCTCTGTAACCTCTTTGTGGCTTATGTCGTCTTAGTACTGTGGTATTTAATCCATAGGGTATTCCTTTATTATCTTTATTTATGCAAAGGATTTTTTGATGATTTTTTTTATTAGAACTAATAAGTAAGTAGTTACTTACTAGTTAATTCATAAGAGTTGCCTTATAAATTTATCAGCGCTGAAATAGTGTACTTCGAAATATTAGAGTATGTGTTGAGTATGAACCCGCGAATGCCGAGATTTTTAACCTCGAGGCCATCATTAGGTCAAATAAGTTTCATATTGAAAACTGGAAGTTGATTTTGGTCAAATCCGTCATAATCTCTTTAATATTGTACAGGATGTATACAGACCGAGACCGGAAACTATGGCTGGTAAAGCCACGGTGATTACAAACTATTTAGTGTTAGAAAAATTCCGACAAAAATAAAAAAAATAACGTTTTCCTAAGAAACATTGGTATCAAATGTATGGATGTTAGGAAAATCTAAAAACCTGTATGTTTCGTGGGATTTTTTTGACGCTTATGGGTTTGTAATGACCGTATCTTTTACCTTTTCCGATCGCGGTCTGAATACATCCTGTATATTAAAACCTTCCGTTTACAAAAATGACAAGTGATATCACTAACGTGGCTACGCCCGCTGACTCGAAAACTGTTGCGCGGTCAACGATCCCGTCTAGCTCTCCACTTAGAACCTAATAAGACCTAACGTCCGCTTTAGAGTCTAGTCTCATGCGCGTATTGAATAATTTATCGAGTTTGTTTCAATAGAGAGCTGTGTCGGACACGTCCTGTTGTTTATATCCTCACAACATTATTAAAGGAGGTCTGATGTAATGTTTTAAGACTGAGAGCTGCCTGACTGTCGGTGCAGATAAAAAAAGAAGTTTTGACACTGTTATCTATTGGACTGAATGACAGTAAAATAAAATTTTGTGATCCATAAATATAAGCAGTGATGGCCTCGAGGTTTGGGCGCGCGGTCGAGAATCTCGACGGTCGCGGGTTCGAACCCCAGGCACACACCTCTGACTTTTCGAAGTTATGTGTGTATTCACATTGAATTATCACTTGCTTTAACGGTGAAGGAAAACATCGTGATAAAACCTGCACACCTAAAAGATTTTAGGAATTTCTTAGGTGTGTAGTCCGCCAACCCGCACTAGGCCAGCGTGGCGGACTATGGCCTAAACCCTCTCAATGGTAGAGGAGACCCGTGCTCAGCAGTGGGCGTATATGGGTTGATGAAGAAATATAAGTAGACAGGTTGTAAAAAGATTGTTAATCAAAAACTAAGACAGGTGATAAGTACGATGGTACTAGAGACCGGGTTTTAGCAAAGAAGTTAGATAGGAGGGTAGGTTATGTGACTATCAAAGTCAATGAAAGATTTTATTTATTTTCAAGATATGCAGATTTTGTTAACATCATTTACAAATTATTATCGTTGCAAAGGCCTTTGTAATCTCTAGTGATTACAAAGGCATTGACGCACAGCAATTCCTAAAAAGAAATCAAAAATAAAACGTTTTCCTCATTACAATAACTCACAGTCTTAGTTTCTCATCTCACTGCATTCACAATTTTGGATCACAATCTGTTAACACCAGTATCTACTATTTCTAAGACATTCATTCACCAACACAAAATATCTCATGGGGTCCAAAATCATTGTAAATTTAAAAAAAACCGTTGTAAATAAACGTTGGAAATGAAATGGAAAGGGATCGGGCGCGTTTCGATCAGGCAATAACCTCTGATGGCCGCCGCGTCCGGTCAGTTGGCGGGCGAATTGCGATCCCCTTCGTTCCGGTGACCCCGACGGGCCTGTAGCTCTTTTTGCAGATTACGGGTCATGTCCATGATTGACGCTGCGGTGCGGTTATTTGCTGTGTGATGGAGTTTCTAATGGATTATTACGGGTAAATAGGGAAAAATTGTTGTGGTGAAATTAAAATCATTATCGGTCTATCTACGCTGGGTTGAGGTCTCCGCTGTAATTGGGAAGGTCTAGGCCTTAGTCCACCATGCCGGCACATTGGGGGTTAGCAGACACGGCTAAAAAATTACTATGAACTTTTAAGTGTACAGGTTTTATCACGAAGTCTTCCTTCAACGTTAAAGTGATGATTCGTTGTAAATATACACATAACTTCGAAAGGTATGTGTCCGGAGTATTAATCCGCGACTACCGTGGTTTTCGACAATTGAAATTAAAATAGGAATTGTAAATACAAGATACAGTGGAATTTTAATGAAGTTACAAATAAAGATGTTTATTACAGTGTTAAAACTAGCGTGTGTAATGTTCAATGGCTTTTAAAACGTTGTATGTAAGACCAAAATGCAATAACCTACATACCTCATATGTCTGTAGGACTGTAAGTTTTGTTTTTTAAAAATGATTGTAGACGACTCCAGAATTAAAATAATTATAGAACATACAAAAATTCTAATCTTTTCTCTCTTTTGTATTTGTCAAGATATTATCGGTAGAATAATAAAATAAAATCGCAGCGTCAATGTGACTAGTGGATTGGGCCCCTAATAAAGAAACGTTAAGATGTCCATTAAGAGCTTAGTCATATTTTAGTACGTCTGACCTTGTTAAATATTGCATGCAAGTCATATAGAACTTAGAGATTGGTGAATTCGCATTCACGGGATAGCGATTGAAATACCTCAGTGCCTTCAATCGAAAGTCTTCGATAGTTGTTTGTTACCAGTGATACGGTACCGAAACGTGGCGTTTACTATGGGCCTCATTAGAAAGCTCAAAATCTTTCAAAGGGCTACGGAGAGGGCTATGTTCGGGGTTTCCCTACGAGACCGAATAAAGAATGAGGAGATCCGTAGGAGAACGACATAACGAGAAGAGAACGAGAAGTAACTGACATAGCACGACGGATTAGTATGTGGAAGTGACAATAGGCCGGGCACATAGCGCGGAGAACTGAATGGCCGATGGGGTCAAAAAGTACTTATATACCTAAAGTTTCATAATTTAGGTGGGTATAAGAACTAACAAACACGGGAATATTTTTGACTGTAGCGAAAATACCAAAATGATTACAAGGAGATTAATTCGCCAACATCAAATGAAATGAACACAAAACGACCATTAAAGCGAGAAAAAACGATTTATAAAAGTTGTTGAAAACTTCCATACGATACCTCAAACGACCTCCTGTAAGCGACACAATTATTTTGTATTTCGCGAGGATTCTTTTGAAATTTCCTTCGCCTTAATGTATACAATGTTTAAAAGCCGAAATTTTCCAAATTAATATTTAAAATAGAAGGTAATGGCCGAAGATATTATATATTTACATATGACAGCCCCGTGGCGCAGTTGGCTAGACACCAGCTTGCGAAACGAGCGGCCGCGGGTTCGATCCCCGCACCGAGACAAATGTTTGTGTGATCCACAAATATTTGTTTCGGGTGTGGGTGTTTGTGAGACCGAAAAGTCTCTCTTAGATTCTGAGACCCACGACACAAGACTCGTATCTTAGTGTGGGGTCAGGACTATGTGTGTGACTGTTGGTTGTATTTATTTATTTAAAGACTAAATATACATTAAGTGATAGTTTATATTGTTGGTGGTAGAATTTAGTTTAAACATCAGTCAGTCATCAGTGCGTATATTTCCCACTTATGGACACAGGCCTTCTTTACAATTAAGAGTTAGGCTTTAAGTTCACAACTCCGATCTAGTGAGAGTTGGTGGACTACACACCTAAGAAATTCCTAAAAGAATTTAGGTATGAAGATTTCCTTACCATGTTTTACTGCTAAAGTGAGTGATAGTTCACACATAACTCGAATAAAGCAGAGGTATGCCTAGGATTGATTGAACCCACAACCGCCGAGATTCTCGATTGATAGACCTCGAGGCCATCACTATTCTATAGTATTTGTATCTAAAAATATTTGTCTCATTTTTTTATCTCTTAATCAACAGTATCATAGTGTCTCACACGGGATAATGTCGACATATCCTGTTCATCCCATATCTCCCGTCCCTAAGACACAATAAATCCCAAATCCCGATTAAAAGGTACAAATGTGTACGAACATAAACGGTTTACGGCTCGTCCCTTTTTAATGAAGCTCGCGTTATTCGCCGCGCTTTACGCTGAGATTTTATTCAGTAAACGTGTAATACAGCCGCTTTGGATTGGTTGGAACATAACGACAAAGTGCGTGGGTGTACTGAAAACGCGCGGTTGGAGTGTCAGCGGTTAGAGGAGAGGTAGCGGACGCGATTTAATATGTTATGTTAAATACTTGGATAATAAAACGTTGTTACATCGTCTATCGTTTGCGAAATTGGAAGCATATTTATTTCGGTCTTTAAAATCTTTAAATATATTTAACTTTTAATAAGTGGATGAGATAAATAGTGATGGTACAATATTATTTATGAAGCATTATATTCGGGCACTATTCAATAATGTATCTCGATCTACAGTGTACTCTGTGTAGTAATGCCATAAGCTGTATCACTTTGCTGTAGGAGAATTAATGAGGTAAGAGAATGATATATGTAGATATGCTATACTGGTCGTACTGTGTTACTATTCATATTGCTGCCCTATTTCTTCAAAGATCCACTGCCAAGTTTAGACAGAATGTGAACACCACTACCGGAAAACTAATTCTATTGTTTTTTTTATATTTATTGAAACTCTAGGTGAGTTCTAAATACCGTCTATTAAATCCAAACACCAATTTTGAGGGTAATCAGGGATCACTAAAATCCTTTCCAATACTGACCAGGCGAAAACTTTAATCTGGGATTGTGGCAATGTATGACAAAGTTGTAAATATAAAAACCAGCTATCAGCTGTCAGGCTGACCACACCCTACAACCAGTTACAATCACTAAAAGAAACTTTTTTATTTATCATACCGACAATGTGCGGTGGCAACAAATGTTTCAATGGGGGAGCCGAGTGGACTGTGGAAACGTTGCGCGAAGGCGCCACGGGCCCCGCGGCGTTTGGGGGACACGACCCCCCACCCCTAGACCCTCAGACGACCCCCCATACGACCCCCTCGCGTATTAAACACAAAGAAGAGAACAAAAGCTTCCGTTATTGTTGAATCCTTTTGTTCTTAACCTTAAGATCCTTTGTAGCAACTCTTGGTATGTTTTTGAAAGTATGCTTGGTGCTTAAGGATCACATGACAGTGTTGTGGTGAGGGATCGTGTGATGATAGGTTCGATCCCGCATTGAGATAAATGTTGGTAATTTACAAATATTTGTGTCGATGTAAATGAGACCAAAAATTGGGTTGATTCAAATTGGTAAATAATTATTTTGTAGGTTTCTGATAAACGTGTTTTTTTTTACTTAACCAAAGTTTGGTAATTCCATAAAAGTATTGATTGATAGTGATTAGAAAATAACATATTAGATTTTTATTGTCAATTAACAAATTTTCATATTTAGCCCTTATTTCATTTATTTCTCGATAGCAACACTAGGGTCTGGAGCCCCAAAATACAAATCCACGCCTGTAATCCCTACATTTCATATATTTCATGGCGGGCCATATGTTTCTTCCCGCTAGCCTCCCTCCTTCCCCTCCTAACATCCCCTTATGTACACTCATTCATTACTCAAAGCTGAAGATGTGTTGAACCGTGAAGAGTTTATACGTACCTACTACACGTGGCTATGTTTGTATACCTGTGCCTTATTTTGGATATAAATCTATCCGAAATTGTCGTAATTTTTTATATTTGATTAAATTACGGTATCTGAAAAAGATTTTTTAATCAATCATCAGCCCATATACGTATGATGAATGCATGCTGGGCACGGATCTCCATTACCATTGAACGGGATTAGGTCTTAGTCTCCCACGCTGGCCTAATGCGGGTTGGCAGGCTATACCCCAGAGAACTCAAGAACTCTACGTGACAAGATATTTAGTTTGGATAAATAACACAAAACAAACATACCTCAAGCCTATATTCCCCGAAGAGGTAGGCAGAGATGCATTTCTGCACCCACATTTCGCCAGGTATGTTTCAGTCCCACGTAATAGGGGACGAGCCTATTGCCGTTTTTCGGGCACATTTCCAGACTCCGTGCTGCTACTGAGAAGTTCCTAATGGAAAAACTCAATAACACTTCGCCCGACCCGGGAATCGAACCCAGGACCTCTAGATCACACGGCACATACTTGTACCGCAAGACCACGAGGCAGTCTAGTTTGGATAAATTTTTATGGATTATGCGACTTAAAACACTCCTGGTGCGATTTGCGAAGGATACGAGTGTTTATATCAGCCAATACTGGCTCCTTTGCTGAGTTGAACATTATTTATGATAGTGATGATAGAATTAATCACATCGTAGTAAACGTTAGTAGACTATCATCGCTATTGAATTTCTTATTCACTAACTATCCCATATTCCACCACCTTTCATAACAAAAACATAATTTCAAAATCCAGTCATATCTTCAAAGTTGCAATTATAACCACGCGCAGAGAAACGCTTTATAAAAACTCAGCCGCAAATACATCTCCACAGATTAAATGAGAATTCGCAAGGAGGCGGGCAACAAAACGATCTGGAACTTAAGAATTCGGCTCCATATCTCGCCATCATTGCGAGGGAAGACAAAAGGACGCTCCATCTTTTCGACAGGCGGCACAGTTATTCTGTTTCATTAAAAAAACCCGGCCACACAAAAGGAAAGAAGAAAATATTTTCGCCCGGTTATTGTGGGACTTAAAATAGTTTGAAATTCTCGTGACAGGGGCTTTTTAATTTCCTAGTGAGCTGTTTCTCTTGATTTTAAGCAGACATATCTAGTGATACGGGAGATCTTGGGATCTTTAAGGCCAGGATTATGTACCTTCTGTCCGCGACATAGCCTACGTAACTCAAAAGATGGTTAGAATTTTACAAATATAAAAATGATTTCTTAGTCTACAATTTCAAACTGAAGAAGTTTTGTTTATTAGCAAAATACAAAAGAACAGGTTCTGATGAAGTTGTCGTATTGTTCCAGCCATATCACTCGTACTGCGAGCTGGCTGCCTCCCGCTGAGAGCTGGCCGGTGGGCAGAGATGCCCAGGACCAGGAGGAGGAGGAACTGCCTTATGGATGGGAACAGGCGCTGGACAGCAGGGAAAAACCTTATTATATCAAGTGAGTAGTTTGGTGATTTTAAAATACTATACTCGCGAAATGTCGAGACTCGAGACATTTGAACATCAATTGTTTTACAAGATTTCAACACTATATATACAGGGTGTATTTAGACCGTGATCGAAAACTGAGGCAGGTAATAGCGATAGTGATTACAAACTCCATGGCATTAAAGAAAATCCCGACAAACAATAAAATTTTTGAGGTTTTCCATACAAACCACATACTTTTAACACCGATGGTTGTATAGAAAACGTCATTTTTTTATTTTTTGACGGGATTTTCTTTAATGCCAGGGGGTTTGTAATCACCCTCGCTATTACCTGCCTCAGTTTTCGATCACGGTCTAAATACACTCTGTATAATATTTTGTCGTAGTTTTAAGTAACTAACTTTTGTATACGATATATATACCTACGAACGTTTACACGCTTAGAAAGTTATTAATATCTAGCAGCCCTCAAGTAAAAAATTATGGAGCCCATGCCAGTATTCCCCATATGATGATGAAAGTATACTTCTATTTTGATACCATGAACATACACAGCGATCAACGAAATGAAATGATGATATGAAAAAATATCCACACTCACTCATACTCCCATATACCATAATTTGATTTTTTGTTTACACAACATAATATCCACAACTCGAGACTCCTTGCTGCTACCTACAATTTACTAATAAAAACCTCAGTAACACTGCCCGATCCATACACATCACTCCGGCCTCAAGACCACGAGGCAATCTAGTCATAACACTAAACGCTGATCCACTATTTCCCAGCCACATCAACAAAACTACGACATACGTGGCTCCCGAGGGTTGCTCGTGCGAATCTCCGCCGGCGCCGCGGGACGTGGTGCTGGAGAGACACCCAGAGCTCGGCTTCGGGTTCGTAGCTGGCTCCGAGAAACCCGTTCTCGTCAGATTTGTCACTGACAATTCGCCTAGTGTCGGCAAGGTGGGTTTGTTGCGCAAATTCTAAAAAATCTTGATCTAATTTTAAAGCAATAACCACTGCTTCAGACATAACCATGTCTTATGAGAATTTATTAGTTCCTGTAAAGAAAGTAATTTAAATTTAATTTTAATTTGATTTGTTTTTTGGTACATCCATTTCATAAGATTGGGATAAGTCGTAGATGGAATTCCTGCCTTTTTATTAAAAAAAATCGCTATACAAGCTGCTTCGGTTTTTGGAGTCATTGAAGCAAAGATTAAACTGTAAATGGACAATAATTTTAATACAAAGGCTTCCTACAGCAGCCTATAAATCCACCAAACTTTCAATGGATTTAAAACAAATATGAAGAGAATTATGATACGTCTAACAAATAACAAATGATGCAATCAACAATAACAATAACGTTTCCATTGACTCATAGCACGCAGAAAATAAAACAAATATTCATAAACTACATCCATTTTCCAGTTGGAACCAGGAGACCAGATCCTCTGCGTCAACGGCGAAGATGTGAGCATGGCCGCTCGGGAACATGTTATATCAGCTGTTCGAGCTTGCAACGAGCGTGTCACGCTGCGAGTATGCCAGCCTGCCAGGAGTGGCAACCCTGCTAGAAGATCCGCCATGCTATCCGCTGCCAAACGTGCCAGACTTCGTGCCAGGCCGCCCAGGGTGCGGTTCGCTGACTCAGTCCAACTGAACGGAGCGCCCATGTATCCTGTAAGTTGATAAACTTGGTAATAATGCAACTGCAATGAGGTCAGCCTTTGAAGATTATCATTTATGAGGAAACAAAATACAAAGCTAACTTTAGGATTTTTTAAAATAAATAAATACGGCCAACAGTCACACACATAGTCTCGACACCACATTAAGATACGAGTCTTGTGTCGTTGGTAATGAAAACTACAGGCTGCTGCGAGGTTGCGAGGACAAAATACTCTTTTAGTGTGTTTTTTTTGGAATTGTGACAAATTCTTTAATGCATCTAGGACTGATTTAAACAGTATTTTTGACATACTGTATTTCTTTCTAACATATATCGTTTTTAACAAAATCTATTCCTCACCAAAACATATCTATACATTACAGCCATCAGCATTCTCCCTGGGTGATCTTTGCTTACCACCAATGGCGAACGTCCTGAAGGTATTCTTGGAGAATGGTCAGACGAAGTCGTTTAAGTACGATACCACCACAACAGTAGCAGATGTGGTGACCAGCCTGAAAGACAAGCTTTGCATCACGGCAGAAGAACACTTCAGTTTGGTGGTGGAACACGTCAAGAGTTTGAGGAGAAACAAACTTACGCTGCTGGACCCTAAGGAATCTTTAGCAAGGGTAAGATCGAATTGAATTGGTAGTTTGGCTACTTTTAAATCTTGCTGTTTTAGGAAATCTGTAACTTAAATCTGGATGTAAAATACCGAAATTGTATTGCTATTCTAATTATGTATTGCTTTTTCCATTACCTGACACAATTTCAAGGTGTATGGTTCGTCATTTCGTTGCATCATATAGACTTTCAATATGTATAAATTGTTTGCTACTTAAACCTTTGTTTACATAGTCAAACAGCAAATTAACGCCCGTACGCTATGGTCTCATCATCAGCCCGTATTCGTCCCACCTTTACATTACCTCCTTTACATTTGAGATGATTTCATCATCAATATCATCATCATCTTTACCAATATCATAATCATAAATATCACCAACAATATTCTTCACCCTTTCAGATCGCAGCGCGTCCCGGCTCGCACAAGATGCGGTGTCTGTACCGCGTGGTGTTCATGCCCACGTCTGCCGCTGAGCTGGCCCAGCGAGATCTGGCTGCGTTGGACTATCTGTACCTTCAATGCTGCAACGACGTGGCCCAGGAAAGATTCGCGCCTGAACTACAGCCTGAAGTGGCCTTGAGACTGGCAGCCCTTCATATGCACCAACACGCCCTCGCCAATAATCTCTCGCCAGCCAAGTTGACTGTTAAGGCTGTTGAGTAAGTTGTACCTTGGATTCCATTACTAAAAACATTGAATTTGTAGAGGTTAGCTAGGGAAGTGATTAAGAAGAGAAACACCGTGAACCTGTATTCCAGCTGACGTGATAAAAGCTCAAAATGAAATCAAAGTTTTAAATGACGAGAAACGGTTGAGTCACTTTTACCAGTCCAAAATAAATATGCTGTTCTATTCGCAACGGAATGTTCTTCATTCTTCACAAATATCCTTGATCGCACCTTACATCTTATGTATCGCAATCCGGGCTAAATAACTACCAATATCCCTTCACGTCGACATAATTTCCGTATTTGACGGTGTAATGCTTGTGGTTTCCAGGAGAGAGTTTGGTCTGGAGCGGTTCGTGCCGAGCGGGCTGCTGGAGAGCATGAAGCGCAAGGAGCTGCGCCGCCTCGTCGCGCACTTCCTCAAACTCAACTCGCAGATGACGGGCAGCCAGAGACAACTCACGCAGTTACAGGTAAGAATTACTATGATTTTGCCTAACTTTGATAGGTTGCCTCCTATTTTTCTCCAAAGGGCTTCACTTACTATTTTTGTCTAGCCAATAAAATTACACTGGGTGGGTTTCATCATGATGTTTTCCTTCCCCGTAAATTAAGTGATAATTCATTTAAATACTGTGTGTATTCGAGTCAGAAGCGTGTGCCAGTGGTTTTAAGCCACGACTTCCTATATTCTCTAACGTGTGACTAAGTTTGAAGCGACTACAATTCCAGACTCCACGCTAGTATTAGGAATATCCTTATTTAAAAAAAAACATTAATAACTTTTCCGATCGAACCAAAGGCCTATAGGTCGTAGAGCACATGGTCGTGCCCCCAGACCACGAGGCAGGATGAATGAAGACATCTTAAAATAGATAGGAAGGTTAATTAGTTTTTAAAGGTTTGACCTCTATTTTTGATATGTGTACCCAGGCGAAGCTGCATTACCTGGACATCGTGTCCGGGCTGCCGAGCTACGGCGCCAAGTGCTTCAGCAGCAGCCGGCCCGAGCGCGTGCTGCTCTTGTCGCCCAGGTTCGGCCTCAGCCAGATCGTCGGCCGCGGGGGCTCTGTGGTCAGTACATGCTCTCAATACAAGATCATTGTCATGATTCACTATATCATCATCATCATCATCATCATGATCTTCAACAACAGAGTTTGCCACGTCTTGTGTCATAGGCTTCTCCTATGCCATTGGACTCGATCTTTAGCCCTCCTCATGCAACCACTGCCAGTCACCTTGCGTATATCGTACAACTAGCTAAGAGACGCTCAACATGTATAGGTTTTTACTACTACTTTTTGATTCCTGGAAAATCTGCGTTATGGGCATTATGCTAGTGAAGCTAAGAAAAGACTTCCAATTCTTTGATATTCTAAGCTCACTTACTCAATTATTTTTAGTTAGATTGTCAATAAATTATGTCTGCTGAGAAATGCCACAAATGTGGGCTATACATTAGATTTATTAATTAACCACAACAAAATACACCAACCGCACCTAGGAATGTAAGTCAGTATCCTTTCAATATCCATCACCCTAAATCGATTTTCTATTCCAGCCCCAAGCAATCGCCTCTCTGGAAGAGGTAGAGGGCATCAGAGTGAAGCGCGAGTGCGCCGGCAGCGCCGACGTCGCCATCTTCCTGCAGAGGGACCGCGTGCTGGCACTCCTCATGGACGAGAGGGACGCCGCAGAGATGCCTCTTGTCATTGCTGGGTGAGTTGTCTAAGATCTCATCAGTCCATATACGCCTCACTAGTAGGCACGGGTCTTCTCGGAAAGACATCGTCATCCGGACCATCGAGGATTTCGACCGTGCGCCCAAACCTCGAGGCCGTCAGTGCTTCAATTATCTAAGATACAAAAAGATTTTCAGTAAAAAAATAATTCAAAAGAGAAAAAAACGATTTTTTAGTTTTAACGTGAATGTTGCTTTGTATTTGTCTTATTGCTTTTCTATTTCTTATTCCATTTGGAAAATTTTAGTTTATGTTTTATTTTTATGAGGTCATGTCATGTTTTATGAGAGCGCACAACGACGCTTAAGATGAAAAATATATATTTACATTAAAATGAACGGGCTACTAATTTTTAAATATTTTTCGCATTATATGGCAAATAAATTAAGCAGTGATGGCCTCGAGGTTTAGGCGCGCGGTCGAGAATCTCGGCGGTCGCGGGTTCGAAACCCAGGCACACACCTCTGACTTTTCGAAGTTATGTGTGTATTCAAACTGAATTATCACTTGCTTTAACGGTGAAGGAAAACATCGTGATGAAACCTGCACACCTAAAAGTTCTTAGGAATTTCTTAGGTGTGTAGTCCGCCAACCCGCACTAGGCCAGCGTGGTGGACTATGGCCTAAACCCTCTCAATGGTAGAGGAGACCCGTGCTCAGCAGTGGGCGTATATGGGTTGATGAAGAATGGCAAATAATACAGAAATCATTACTAATTGGATTCTTCTGTACCTTTATGAATAAGTTGGCTTTTAAATCATACAAACATTATGTTAACATTATCTCTTTTTTCAGATATTACCGACTAGCTACTGGCAGAGAGCTAAATGTTGAGTTGGAACGGGAGCCTATTACCGAGGATATAGGTAAAGTCCATAAATAAATTATAAATCCATCATCTGTATTGCTCATTAAGTAGTTACCCAGAAACGCATGATAATTCGGTCAAAAGAATGATGACATAATAGTGCTTAATAAAAATAATTTGGGGCAATATGTTTGTGGTCAAACCAAATACATGTTTATCCAGCCCTTTTCCAATACAAATAATATACATACTATCAATACAACAATTTAACAAATAAGTTTTTATTCAAATTTCAGCTCCACCATACCTGTCACAGCACAACGTGGTGCCGGCAAAATGGAGTTACTTGCACTACGACGATCCCAACGTTTTATCTAAAAAGCATTTCGCGATCTTCAGCATGCCGCCGCCGTACCATTCCACTCCGGAGCTGAACAAATCCTTAGACTCCAACATAACCAGCAATGTAATCAAAAGTAACAACTCCAGTCCTCTCACAGGATACGACACCAAAAGTGGTCTCCTCGGCCACGACGTCCACTTCGAGAAATGTAAAAGAGGTGAAGACTTCCGACTTTTCGATCCCAACGATGCTTGCTATTTGGACGATGGCATGGGCTTCGATCTACAGAGCGTGTTGTCTATGGAACTATTGGAGAACGCAACCAATAACCCAAGGCTAGTTGAAGCTAAAAACGAGGAAGTATTGAGACGAGTGGCTGAAATGCAAAAGTTGGTCGAGAATTCTGAGCAGTATTTGACTGAAAACTGCGATGTTTATGGCGAAGATCTTTACCGTGATGGAGTGATTAGGGATGAATTCGTTGGTAAAGAAACTAGTGTCGATCATGTAGAGAGCGACACAGAGTCTAATAACAGTCGAATGTCTTGCACTGATGACGCGCCTGGTATTCTAAAACACAGCGATTCTTTGCTACTGTTGACTGAAACGATAAACCAAGGTCTAAATGGCTTGAATGTACAAGAAAATGCTCAAGAAACCAACAACGTTAGTTTAACAACACGACAGTCTCAAGGTCTTAGTGCCATATTAAACAATTGCGGACTAACTGATGCCCTATTAGCTTTGAATAATGATGTATGTCACTCCGAGAGCGACAATGATTCGCTCTACACACCCACCAATAGTCCAATACGCAGGCATCAAAATAAAACCCCGAATAAACCAGTACGAACCAGTTTTGGTCTTCACAGTCCTGACAACACTCAGGATGTTAAAGAACCGAATCTTAAAGAATATTTAAAACAACTCAGAGAAAAGAGTAATAAAGAAGAAACTGCCCCGGCAGAATATCCATTCTACTACCAAGAGAGCTTAGTTGATAATGATGTCGAGCTTATAGATTTAACTTTGATCCCACCCCCACAAACCCCAGATGAACTAGACAGCGCCACGCAAGTGCCTCAAATACTGCCGGTTGTTCCACCTTCCTTCGCTGATGACAAGGAAGGTTCACAAGAAACCCTGACAGGGGCGCCGAAAACTGAACTTGAAGAATTTATAGCAAATGTTACTATACAACCCCCGACTGTTAAAGTTACACCTGCGATAGAATTAACGCCTGAAGAAATAATGTCGTACATTATTCCCCCGCCACCAGGCTCAAACGCTTCAACATTAGATAGAGATCAAGTGAGTTATGTAAATCAAACGCAAATTTTAGAAGCTAGGAACCAACATACAGCTACTGAGAATCCAAAACAATCAAACGGTGACGTAGTCAAAGGTCAACTGAGCGTCAGTGAAATCAGAAATATGTTTGCAGCAAAAACGTTGAGTGAGGCGAGAAACAGTCTATTACTTAAGGATAAGAGTAAGACACCTACGCAAAATAAATCAGATTCCCCAAAAGGTAAAAGAAAAAGTATATCCGGGGATAAACAGTCCAATGGAAACGCGCACGTGATTGAATACCCGACCGTAGAACGGAAAGGTATGTTCTCGTGTTGCAGCAAAGACAAGAACAAAACTGAAGAAAATAACGAAGAGACTGAGAAAGTTGAAACACAGATACAAAACTCTGATTCCATGCCAGATGTTTGCGAGATAAGGCCGCCGCCAAGAAGAAAAAATTCCGATGTAAAGAAACCACCAGAAAGACCGCCAAAGACGCCCCCTGTTCCCGCGCCGAGACCTCGATCTAATTCCTTCACGTGCCTCAACAACGAACTCACTGCTGTAGAGATAAAGAACAACCACTTTAGCACGTTAAATAATCGGAAACTGAATTACAAAGTTATATGTGATATTAACGAGCAAGCTATCCAAGCTCCACAACTGCCTCCGCGGTTGGAGAACAAAGTTCTATCCCCACCACCACCTCTACTTCTGCCTCCTAAAAAACCTCCTTTACCGCCTGTCCCAAGCATCGAAGTTCTCAGAATGAAGAATGCTCAAAAGCAATCGCCGATTAGGAATCCAGAACAGCGGTTAGCGAGCATCGGCTCCCCACACTTTCAGCGTAATTTGAATACGTATAGAAACCTCGAGAACGAGAATCGAGTTGAGGAAGAAACTCTGATTAGATCGACCCCGAACTATAGCTCAATGACTTTACAGAATCGACACGTGAGATCGCACTCAGAGACAAAAAATACCATATTGAAGAACAAAGAGATGTCGACGGCATTATCTTTATGTTCGCCTCAGATGAATAGAAGGTTTAGCAATCGGCCTGACTTGCTGAATGGTGCTCTATGTGACCAGAAGGTCTTCAGCCCTCCACCTGAGAGGAAATCCTTTACAGCCAGTCCTACTCCGAAGGTCAATCACGTGAGATTTAAGGACGATGTGGTGGACGATATTCCGACACCGCCTTCGCCTCCCACGGTGAAGTTTCCAGAGTTCCAAGCTGGGAACAACGGACACGTGTCTATAGAGAATTTGTTGTGTAAGACGGAAGTGGCGGTGGACGGGCTGTTACAACGCCTGCATCAAGTTGCTCAGAAATGCTCACATCAGCACGCGCATGGCGGTGGGGAGGACATTGATGAGATTAAGTTTCAGGTGAGTGCAATTAGATAACATTCTTTTTAAGTATCAATATTGCAATAATAATTTTCCAAATTTAAACTAAATCATATCACCATTGGTGACATTAATGGACTAAGGCATCGATTCCTAACCTGTGGTCCGCGGACCCCTGGGGGTCCGTGGTGTCATCTCTGGATCATACATAAATGCTAATGTCTCGTAATCGCTACGCTTACTTAACAATTATTTTATTAAAGAGGTCCATGAAAACTGTCCCTAATTTCCTAGGGGTCCGTGGCTGAAAAAGGTTAGGAAACGCTGGACTAAGGCCTAACACGCTCAGTTGTAGAGGGGACTTGAGTCCTGCACCGGTTCGTATATGATAATGATTCATCCAACAAAGCACTTTCCGAGTTCGATTCACACTTCGGTATAATGTATCTTTGAGACGGAAAAACGCCATGACAAAAAAATTGTATATGGGTTAGCAGTACGCGGCTGTGTTCTACTTATAAATAATTATTTTGACTGCAGCGCGCCCGCAGCGAGCTGACATCATGCGCGGTATCCCTGGTGGGCGCATCCCGGGCGCTGGTGGGCGCGCTGGGCGGCGGCGCGTCGAGCAGCTCGGGCGCGGCGCCCACTGCGCCCGGCGCGCCCGCTGCACCCGCCGCGCTCGCGGACTGCCTCACGCCACTGCGCAGACTCGCCGACCTAGCTCAGGTATGTCTGCACCTCTTATACTTTACAACAGTACCGGTAAGAAACCAAGTGAAAGAGACTAGATTGACCGAAGAAGAATAATAATCTTATATTTTTAATGAAGCAACAATCTTAAGTTTTTTGTGTGAATTTGAAAACCCTCATACAAAGTCTTCTCTTCCATATTCTAATAAATAAAATGTTGAATGTCATAAAAGAATCTTATGTTTCTAGTGTAATTGGTTCAATTGTTGGTGGTGAAAAGAACCAGATTGCATCACAGTCGCATTTAATATAATTATACTCTTCAACAAGGAACTTCTAGATGTATTTTTTCAACAATATTTTTCATCCTCCAGGCACTCGGTCGGCACACTTCATCTCCGCTGCAGACGAGAAACTTGGTGCTTCGCGTGCATGACGTCACAGCCGCTTTCAAAGAGCTGGCTGGCGCTGAGATGGCCCAGATCATCCACGAGCACAACACTAAGAAGGCCCAAGGTCAAGGACAGGAAAGCAACTCGACACTGGAAGGTCAACTGGCGCTCAGAGCAGAATGCCTGGCCAACGTACTGGCCACGCTTCTCAGAAGCTTAAGGGTATTTTCTCCATAATTTAGCGCGTATGTTATTCATAGGCAAATCGGCAGCTCCTATGCTTCTCTTAAAATATAAACATTACCGTGTCTGTATAATATAGTAATATAAGTTACACTAGTTTTTGTTGAAATATGTAACCGTTACTAAAATGAGACCAAATAAAATTAGGTACGTTTTTTTGTGTGTAGAAAAATTTAAATGTAGTTGGCAACACTTGTGTTAATTTTAGTTGTAGAGTTGTAAATTTTAACATTCGTTCACTGTTTACATTTGTTGTTATCATTTATGTGGCGTCTTATTATCGGGGATGGACGGTTTTTAATGAGGTTCGCGGCAAGTGACAGCCGTCGCGGATGGATTTGTAATATTAACGCATTGTCTAATATGTTTCAGCGAATACCATTATAAAAATTGAGAGATTGAAATCGAAAAGTAGCGAATAAAGTTGATAAATATTTTGGTCGATCATATAACAAGAGAAATCTAATCTTTGTAACTCTTATTAAAACTTATTGTAGGTACCAAAAATATTGTTTAAAATAGAGAAAAATACATAATCAAAAAACGTAATAATTATGCCGGAATCTAGTTAAACATTGTTGAAATCCAATACAGAAGGAATAGACCACGTAGAGTTACTGTCTATGGATTCTGTATTCAAAGTGTTACCATAGTTATTAAATAATTTTACCTATACATATCTATTTACACGAGAATTGTGTATATTTCTATTCTTAAGGATGTGTGATCGGATTAAGGTGCAAAATTTCATGATATCTTAATGTCTAACTAACCATATCTATTGGAATAAATCTTCCATTATCCATTATAAACGTGCGATATTAAAGTTGGTGTTGCTAGCTGTTAAAATGTTTTTCTTCAATGTTGCCAGCGATTTTCGGTAATGCTGATATTAAAATATTGGTGCTATTTTGAATGAGAAATGTGTAATTTTTTTTGAAATTGTGATATTGTTGTGTTGGAACCCCTTTATGATTTTTATCGCATAATGCATACATAATAAGTAATTTGCACCAGTGATTTGAAACTTAATTAATAAATGCTTATGTCTGCGACTTCGCAATGGGAACGTAAGTCTGGGAGATATTTTAATTATAATTATTTGACAATATCTGAAAAGTGTAGAATTTCGTGAAGTCAGTTAAATATTAATAATCCCAGAATAATGGCGGCGTCCAGTTTTATACGTAGATGAATAAGGTTGTTTTCGCAATGCAATAAACTAAACTTAGGCAGAGATATACGCATAATCTCCTTTTCCGCCTGTTGAGTACAATTTTATCTTTTCTGTTGTTCCAAAGCTTTTTGTGTAAGGCCAAAGACGAGATTTTCCATATATAATTTTAAACTCTCTATTTATTTACAAGCATTCCTTCCTCGCCTTTGATACTTCGCATAGACAATCAAATTTATTCTTCAAGGATATACTGTGGAAAACTATAGTAGGCTTTTTTGACCGGTATACATGGGAGATATTTCTATATCGTTTTAAAAGATGACCATAAAAGTAAAAAAAAGCAACGCCAATTTTTTGGCTGCCTAAAAAATAGTAATCAAGATTTTTTCCATTAATAGTATATTCTTTTTACAGCTACTTGTTTTTTCCCGCGCATATTTGACAGGTACAAAACATATTCAAAATTATGACATATTCGTATATGCTTTCATATACTCTATATGCCTATTGGATTATTATTACAACTATTATAATTATCAATATATTTTGAGACAATTTGATATGAAATACAGTTTAAAAAACCGTTGAATAAAGAAAATATTGATTAGCGCCATCTATCGTAACATCGTTGAACTACGCTCCAGTGTGTATCGGTCTCAATACAACTATTGTATATGTATAAAAAATAGTTAAATATTATACAACCTAACATTGTATCACACTCCGTTTATTTATTGTTCTGAATAACATATACAATGCATTTGATGTAATAAACTATATGAAAATAATAACAAAAAATGTTTTATTTCACCCGATCTAATATTTTAACACTTTATAAATGTAGTTTCTACAGCTTCAATCTCTTTTATATACAGACAATCCGTTTGATTGCCCTATGGCACACGTTCGTGCCCTGCGGTCTAAAGATCTCGGGTTCAATACCCGGGTTGGACAAGTGTTATTGTTTTTTTCCGTTTGGAAATTATCAAAACCAGCACAATATCTAAAAATGGCAGAATATGGTTTGACTAAGCTATTTAACATCGCCTGCCTATTTACAAATTACCATTCACAGCTTCATTGTTCATATCGTCTCATTTTATATTATGCTAATTAATAATTATCTCTCTATTAGTGGAGAGACGAAATTAAAATATTAAAACTTATTCTACAAATAAAAATAATTATACAAAATAGTGATGGCTTAGAGGTTAAGGTACGCGGTTGTGAATGTCGGCGGTTCCGGGTACAAAACACAGTTACACACTTTTGACTTTCGAAGTTATGTGTGTAATCACAATGAATTATCACGTTCTTCAAGGTTAAAGAAACCAGCGTGAGGAAACCTGGATACTGCAGTATTCTTAGTATTCCGTAAGCCCGCACTAGGCCATCGCGGTGGATAAGACCAAAACCCTCTCAGTTGTAAAGGAGTCCCATGTTTAGCAGTGGGACGTATAAAGCCTGATGATAAAATTAAAATAATTTGACAGAATATTTACCCATACCAATATCCCATACACAACTAAAGCATAACTGACAGCCCCGTGGCGCAGTTGGCTAGATACCAGCTTGCGAAACGAGCGGCCGCGGGTTCGATCCCCGCACCGAGACAAATGTTTGTGTGATCCACAAATATTTGTTTCGGGTCTGGGTGTTTGTGAGACCGAAAAGTCTCTCGTAGTTTCTGATACCCACGACACAAGACTCGTATCTTAGTGTGGGGTCAGGACTATGGATGTGGCTGTTGGGTGTATTTATTTATTTATTTATAATTTCGCATACCCAGCTTCGGAAGCTAGCCTTTACCCTCGAGACCAAATCGGTGAAGCTAAATACAAGACAGGGTTAATGATTACCCAGGCTCGTTATATCAGCGGTGCAACCTCTGTGGCTGCTAAACTTGTATAATTTTCACACGATCCTTCACAACCGGTCCCCGATGTGTGGACACTGTAATATCGGGGGATAATTGCGGGTTCTGTATTAAGAAGATTTGTAATCTATATTTGTGAGGAAGACTGCACACCTGAAAGTTTTTAGAAATTTGGGTGTGTAGACAAGAAACCCGCACTAAGCCAGCGTGGCGGAACGAAGTTAGTTAGCTTAAAATTTTCCAAGTTAATAATATCCTCCTTGATAATTTTCGGCTACGTTTCCTAGTTTCGTTTCCTAAATACTCTTCATTAAAACATGAAATCTTCCTTCGTAAGCAAAGTGTAGACAGAAGTCTATAGCTAAATTTAAATTTTACCAACTGTTTCTAAGTCCCCCGTAGTTAAAGTCGAAATTGAATTGAATTAAAATAAATAAAATAGATTTTTAAAAATTCTTTTGAATCAGTCAATCAATCAAATCAGTCAGTCAATTTAAACTATTGCCGCTTCGAAGCGTGTTATCGCTGTAACGAAGAAACGGTAAAAAAACTTCCTCAACGAAACGAACTGTCTTTTTTTGTTAAATATTAAATTTAACAAAGTAAATGAAGAACACTTTTTTCACTAGATTTCCGAGCTGCTTTACCGAAATTTCTATCAAAAAAACTAATAACAACTTGCCCAACACGGAAGCTCTCGATCGCAAATCCCACACTTAGGTACACCGTGAAACCGACTATGCGCGTGATCTTTTACATTATCCTGACCTCTAATACCTGACCTTTAAACGAAGCAAGCAGCAATAATGAGGGTACGAAACGCGAGCCTTAAATATAACCAGAATATTCTTGAATGTGTTAAACTCAATTTGAAAGTAATATTGAGTTATTATAATCGTGGATTCAACATTGACGATCAATATAGATCTGTTTGAACCGCGGGAACTCTAAGCAACTAGTCCCGGCGACAGGCACTGGACTTTGTAGCAAAAAGATGAGCAAAAATAGTGCATCTTTAGTTCTATGCGTCCACTCGAAGAATTACTATAGAAATGCTATCGATGTATTGACATCTTTGATGGTTTTTTGTTTGCTTTCCTACGCAATCGCTCAATTATACGGGAAATTACATTATATGTGATAAAAAGTAGACTTTGTTAATTATCAAAATCCAATCTACTTACATATCAAAAACTATTCAAATCAGCTAAGAAGTTTGGATTTTTTTATTATAATCATAAAAAGTATTATACATTTACATTATTATAATTTACATATACATTATACATTTATTATAATTTACATATAATGTTTATACATTTCGTGTTTGCATACGGAAAAATAGCCTACAACTTGAATGGTTTTACCAAATAATTCAAACTTAACATACAAAGTAATAAGAACTATAAAGCTCTGACGCTGTAGCGGTCCAAATAAGCCCAAAAGCCCAGCTTGCCTTTCAAAGTTCCGAATAATCTTCAAGCTTTAAATTTTTAATTAACAAAAGAAATTCCACATAAATAAAATTATCCTGGCTCCACGAAAAACTATTACAAACACGACACAATTAACGTGTAACGCTTAGCGCTAAGAACCGCTTCTCCGATGATATTATATCTGCCAGTGTGCCCAACAAGATGAGCAAGGATGCTGTCAATATTTACAAATAAGGCGATGTGATCAGGGTCGTTCACCCTCAAGTTATCGCGCGGTACGACAGCCCTGTAACAAATGCAATAGATACCTCACATTACAAGCTGGAAATGTGTCCTACTGGTTTGCGAATAATGCTTGGTATAAATTTAGCTCTAATAACTAACCTGTCTTGAATTGGATGATTCTTGCTTTGATGAAATTTTTTATTGGGATGAATTTTGCGGCAGACAGAAGGGTAGGATCTCGAGTTCGATTCCTGAGTAGGGAAAATGATATTTAGATTTACGTTTAAAATATCTTTGTTTTAGAACAAAGCCGGAAAATGTGTTCCAAGGCTATTTTGTAGAATAAGCTCCTGCCTACCCCTTCGGATATACAGGTATTTTATATATTTATGCAATTAAAATAATGTTACATTTGCAAAGTACAAAGTATAAAAAACACCCCTTTAAGTAATTAAGCTTATAACAAGACAAATTAACATAATAATGTAATTAATATATAAAAATCATTTTTCTCACAACTAGCACCCTCCGCCTGACATAGCGTGATGAACACAATAAAAAATTAGCTTTTTTGTAACTTCATGGCCCTTTGGCAAGGGTAAGGTCTGCTATAAGGTCGAGGTCAACCGTTGCTGTTACATATGAATTAATTATGAGTCGATTCCAGTTTAGTGTTAAATAAAATAGTTCATAAAATCGACAACAGATGTCGCTGTATCTAAATAATTTGAATCGCGTTATTGAAATTTCAGTTTTGTAGATTTACAAAGTATAATATAGCAAACCAACTAATAACTATTGATGGATTATGAAAAATAATTCTGTGATGTTTTAATATAATATAAATAAGTTTGGACTGCTATACAAATTGTATTTTTTGGAACACTTTCTTACAGAGAATAGACACAAAGCGACACTTGCTCATCATTTGGTGAGTGAGAAATATTATCCAAAATTTTTGTATCTGCGCGGATGATATCTGTGTGTAGTGTAAAAATAGCCAACATAATATAAATATATAGCCTCTATTTTATTAACACTCAACATTATTAGGACCGCACCGAACTAACCAGTATTATAAGGTAAAAATAATATAGCATTATTAAGACCTAGTCCAATCAACTATACTGCCTAAACTATTTTATTTATTTTATAGGCAATGAGAAAAAATGTATTTATTAAAGTAAATACCAACACTATTAATTTAAAATATTTCTTCTGATGTACAATTTTTATTTATTGACTTTCTTCTTCTTCTTCTTCATCAACCCATATACGCCCACTGCTGAGCACGGGTCTCCTCTACCACTGAGAGGGTATATTGACTTTGCCATTTAGTAATCGCTTAAAGTAAACATTACTTGCTGTTGAGGGAGTTTCTTGTAAAGTTTCTTTTCTATGTATAAAACACGTTTCTAAGTTTTAATGGTAATTGCTCAACGATCCATAGATTTCTGCTAAACTATTTGAATAATGAATAATTTTACCATCACTGAATAAAATATTTATGTCCAGTATTTAAGCTCTTCATAATCGAGTGGTGCAGGTTGGCGAACTAATTAAAATTCAAATAGTGTACCTAAATTTTGAATCTGTTATAAATAACCTCAAAATAAAATAGGAAAGCGAAAAAAATATCTTCATCAAAATGTGAATTGAAATTTTAGAATTTATCATAGAGAGGCAGACAGTTTCATAAAATCCTCTGTGTGATGCTTAAACTATCAACCATCGGTTTTAAATCGGTGTGGTTTGTATGGAAGGCGTCAAAATTTTCATTACCTGCCTTAGTTTCCGATCACGGTCTGAATACACCCTGTATCAGTATGGTACATCAATAAATAAATAAATAAATAAATACACCCAACAGTCACATACATAATCCTGACCCCACACTAAGATACGAGTCTTGTGTCGTGAGTATCAGGAACTACGAGAGACTTTTCGGTCTCACAAACACCCAGACCCGAAACAAATATTTGTGGATCACACAAACATTTGTCTCGGTGCGGGGATCGAACCCGCGGCCACTCGTTTCGCAAGCTGGTGTCAAGTCAACTGCGCCACGGCGCTGTCAAATCATTATTCAATAACTCTTACCATCTATACATATAACAAAGGAACGCTTTAAAACAAACGGTTGTGAGACATTTCGGTTGGTTTTTACAAAGTATCCCTTGGGTGTATAACTACAGGTAAAGGTTAAAATGCCCGATAATTAAACATACTTCGTAAATGTCAACTCACATCATTGTGCTGTAATTAATTTAGTTTTTGTCTGTACGTAACCGATGATAGTAATGTGGTATTTATTTAATAATGCCTTGTTATGCGAGAAATTGTAGCAATAGGTTCTAGGTTCGGTTGGTTAATGCAGGGCTTCCCAAACTGTGCGTCGCGACGCCCTAGGGTGTCGCGGCAACATCCGAGGGGCGTCGCGAGGCGATCGGCAAACATTCGCTGTCCGTATTTTTCTGATAACCTCATATTACGCTAACTACTGCTGTTTTTATTTCCAGTAAAGTAGGTAGTTTTGATGATGGGGGGGGGGAGTGCGTCGCAAGAAAAATAATAATTCCGTAGGGCGTTATAGTGTAAATAACTTTGGGAACCCCTGTGTTAATGTATTAGAGTTCTGTACTTAAAAGGAAAAAAGGGAACCCTTATAGGATTTACGTTATTGTTTGTCTGTCTCCTAAGATAATTTTTACCAAAACACGTAGAGGTATCAAGTTGAAATTTAAATACTCAGGAATACTCTCCCTTGGAGCTTTGAAAAAACAAACTTCTATGCAGGCGCTTATGATGCAAATTTTCGATTCTCACACACATGGGAGTATTAAAATTAAATTCCTCAAGCCTTACAAATAACAAAGAAAACCATTTTGATAAGCAATAAAAATATCATAACTTTTACTTACACACCTACAAATTTTCACGGAACCTGCGGTGCGCGAGTCCCATTCGCACTTGATTGTCGTTATACTAATCAATCACAGCCAGTTTTACGAAAATATACACTGTAGGTGTGTAGTCCGCCAGCCCGCACTAGGCCAGCGTGGTGGACTTAGGCCTAAACCCTCTCAATGATAGAGGAGGCCCGGGCCCAGCAGTGGGTATATGGGCGTATGAGATGAGAGAGATGCACAAACGAGATGTGAAAACCATCTCTGTCTAATTATTCTGTAACAAGCGTGAGTATTTAAAAGTACTGTCTTATTTCACACTCCGGGAATCGAAAGTAAGTCTTTTCGATACCAGTCCATATTACTTTATGTATTCAGACCGGAGTCGGCAACTAAGCCAGGTAGGTACTAGCCACGGTGATCACAAACCCGTGGCATTAAAGAAAATCCGGACACAATATAAAAAAATATGCTTTCTATACAACCATCGGTGTTAAATATACATATGTGGTTTATATGGAAAATCTCAAAATTTCTATTTTTTGTCGGTTTTAACGCCAATGGGTTTATGATAAACTCAGCTATTAGCCTTAGTTCCTGATCACGGTCTGGGTACACCCTGTATAGTACCTGTATAGAGATATATTTATAGGTTGGTAACTACAGCTCAGTGTGTTGGGAACCGGAGCTCAAGTTATTGGTGGTGGTTCCAGCCCAGTGAATACTGTTTGTTTTTTTTTTAATATCACCTAGGTTTTTATTACAAGCTCAATGACACAGTGGTCTGGAGGCTGGCAGCGGAACGGGCGGTCGCGGGTTGTATACCCGCGTCGTAAAACTTGAATGATTCCAGTTTATGGTGACAAAAGTTATACTCGTATTTCAATTTCAGCCTTGTAGGAGCAAACTTCGTATCTGAATTGCAATTTTTAGTTGGTTATCGGGCAAAAATACGTTTAAATAATGTGATTACTTTCAAAATTCATTTTTTGCTAAATTCAAGTACCTATTTGGATTACTGGTCTTGTAAGACATAAAACCAATATAAAGAAGACGAGTAACGTCTTTTTAATTTTATATATTTGTATAACACAAAGTTTTGTATTGTTTGTTTTTATACTAATGTATGATAAACATTGTAATTATACAAAAAAGCTTTATTCAATACATGGGATATTTTACTTATTTTCTGCGTACTTAATCTGCATTTTTGTATCTGTTATAAAAAACGTAGAAAATCAAGATTTGCATACAGCAATACCATTTAAGCTAGAAATGTCGCGGCTAGAAAAAACTCTAGGCACCTACACCAGTCTAAGCAACTAGCGTATCTGAGCCCATGACCGATGTCAATGAATCCAACTTATTTTATCGTTAACCCGCCAGTCTGTTAGCCACATTCCACGGAAACCGCGCGTTCGTCCCAACACGAACTATTAGAAACTATAGTTGAACGTTAGGAAACGCGTTTGAAGGAGTCGCTGACTCGGAGGAGGAGGGCGAGTCTGCGTCGCGATGTTGGTGTGACGCGCGCGTTTACGTCTCGTCCCTAAGGGATGGCGGGAGGGAATGCGGTGGGAACGTGCGCGGGCGCGGTGTTTAGGAGTTGGTGAGTGCAACGCACCGCTCTTGCAGTTCTCAGACCGGTTTCTAAACGGCGCATTTTGCTTCGGCCGATCGGCTCGCTCTCTGAGAAAAACTTAGAAATATATGCAATGAGAGCTTAGCCGACTTTGTATTGTTTTAAAAGCGAGTTGCGATTGTTTTTTTTACTTTCAACAAGTGAGTTTCATTGGTCATAACGATTATGACCAGTTTTTATTGTTCTCTCGCCGTCGGTTTGGTACGCATATTTCTTGCAAATGTTTTACATTTTAATGGCATTATATTTATTAAAAATGGATAGAATTAATTTAATAGATGTGTGATGTAGATACTTAGCATGTGCTGTTGACATATTATGTTTTAGCCGACTTCAAAAAAGGAGAAGGTTATCATCAATTTGTCTGTATTTTTTTATATTAATTACGTGTGTTAGAAAAAAATAACCTACATATTAGTTAAAATACTTGCAGGTACATAACCTTAAATACTTGCCTAAAAATGCACCTTCAACAAAATATTTTCTAAAAATCTGCGGAAGACGATAAAATTATTTTATCATTGAGAAATTTAACTTTATTTCTCTGACAATGGCTTGTCTCACTTCATAACATTCACGATGAAACCGTAACGATGTTTCTAGAACAATAGTCCGACAATTTGAGCAGCGCTTTGCCGATGGAATGTTGAGCTTGGCTGAATGAACAAAAACCGCAGTCTGTGCATTATTGACGACACTTCCGTTGTTTCTCTCGAAAAAGTTAATTCACAAGACATCAAAGTAATAACTTTTTTTTAATATAACCGCAGAATGTCCACTGATTCAAATTGATGACAATAGTGATTAGCATAGAATACTTCTAAGTACATTTTTTTTTATTTATAACTACTGATAACTGGAATGGAATTGCATTTAATTAAAAGTTATTTCCAATGGATAAACTTACCTACATCGCCTTTCTAAAGGCAATACTTCCATAGAAACCTAGAAGCACAACTTTGACTAACAACATTCTCAATAATAATCTTCAATCTATAAATCTTATTTTAACCACAGTTTGACAAATAAATGTCGTAATTCTGATTTCTGAGCCCACAATAAATAATAAAATAAACATTACACTAGCAACGTGTAACTAACTGTATTAGGCTTCTATGAAGGTAAGGCCAATGCTTCTTTCCATACAAAAATATTGGGTCTACATCAGTGGCGGTACTTCCATAGAAGCCCGAAAGCCCGACTTGGCTTACATAGTTCCGAATAACGAACTTAACGATTGTTTATTTATAAAATAACGCTATAAACGTGAATGTGAGTACTAACCGGTAGTTATTTATTAGTCCTACGTACCAAAAAAAATATGCTGCTACATGTCCCACTGCTGCGCAAAGGCCTCCCAGGTAAGGTTTGAATCCTCCACGAAGGCTTCGTATTTGATCATGGTTATTTTGAAATAATGACTCTTTTTTTATAAAGAATAAAAAAATGACTGCTGTTACACATCATGAAAGTAGTGAAAATGATGTCTAAAACACCCTAATGTGAAAATATTTTGCGATCCACAATTATTAATTTTATTCCCGGTATAGGCATTATTGTTACGATTTTCCAAATATATACCTTTACAAGTTTTTACTTCCATTCAATAAGTGTGATGTATGCATATACTTAGAAAGCAAATTGTAGTAGGCTATAAATGTCTTGGACTAAGGCCTAAAATCCTCTTAATGGTAGAGGAAGCCCTTGCCCAGCAGTGGGATTTGTATGGACTGATGATGATAAATATAAATGCTTTAATATAATGTGATAGTGCTAAACAAATTCCCACTAAAAAAGCCAATGGCGTGCGTGAACGCTGAAAATTTACTAGAAAACCTGTCTATTTCAAATTGGTTTGATTCCCTGGCAACCTAGATCAGTATCTTTGTTCTGCCGTAGACGTTTGAAGCGTCAGGACAACGCTCGAGCCAGCCCTCACTCTTGAATGGACGTACAAAATGTGAGTGGGTGTCGGCACTCCCATACCATATTATGCGCCGCTCCACAGACAGAACTCGGCAAGTCAATGCTTTCGAATCAATGAAATAATGGCTGAATATTATTTACGTCACTAATATTTGTTTAAAAAAACTTTTCTTTTTCTTCTTTTTTTTATTTTTCTTTGATAAGCGGTCCCGTACTCTTGGGTTAATGTGGGTTTTTTCATCATCATTATCAGCCTATATATGTCCATGGGCCTCCTGCAACTTATATGTCCGAAAAATTATTAGAATTACGTAAGGCTTAAAAATCAATTGTTAAAACGTAGGTGCAAGAATGCAGCTCTACTTACCCCTTCAAGATACGGGCGTGAATACAAATGTCTTTATTAAAAAGATTTTGAAACTAATATTTAATATGAAGCAAAATCAACACAGGAATAAATAATAAATCTAATGAATAAAACATCGCAGATACAATCAAAAAAAGTAAAAGCCTTAAAGGATCTGTTCTTGTAAAAAAAAAGTTCATTCATCGCCTTCTGCTTTCATAGCTCTGTTGAAAGCCTCAGTCGATGATCAAATAAATATTACTTAGTTACGACAGGCATAAAATATCATAAGTAAGTCCAATTAAATTAAACGTAGGGGTTAGTATAATAATTGTAATTTTTATTGGCAATCTCCGACTTATCTGCGTTTGAAATCTGCGCATTAGTACTTGAATTTATATATACTGGCTGTTTATTGCAAGCACTCAATAACTACGCTATTCTGACGTCTCTTTGTGTAAATGACAAGGACGGAACATACTCATTTCCTAATGCTAGAAAGGGATGAATATAATGCACAATTACGCGATTATGCGTCGGATGGAAATGTTACCAACGTGTAAGTTTTTTTTATTCTAAAAATCTTAAGTTAAACAAACAGTCATTATAATTTGCTATGCTTGATGTTCGTCCATTTTTAGGGTCTGATTTTTTTCTAGGTTTAAAAGAGGTCAGGTCTTAGTTGGAAGTTAGGCACACACCTATAAGACTTCGAAGTCAAGAGTAAATATATAATTATTATTGATAAGCATTTTGACTTACGTTTTCAACGGTAAATGATAACCTGGAGAAGAAGTTTGTTAACATAAGTTCATGTTCTTAATTACAAATTTCCTAAGGGACTATTTATGGTCCAACGTGATTTAGTAAGCCTAAAACCTCACAAAAGTAGAAAAATGTCCTAGACAACAATGAGAGTTATGAATGATGTAAAAATTTGTTACGATTCACCTGTTTTAAAAATAAAAGAACATCGATAGGCCAAAGTAGCTACCTAGATTTTTCATTTCAATAGCGGCTAACTGTCTTAACTGCAATGAAAAAAAGAGATTAAATATTATTGAAGCAATTAATAGATACGTTATCTCTGTAGGGTTAATTTCATATTGCCATTTAATAATCTCAGTTACAAATATCTTTAATTTTGCTCAAAAGGTTGCAATAAATTGTCTTTTAATTACGTGGGAATTAAAACAAAGATTACTTTCCTAAATTTGTATGTAGATTTAAAAAATATCTAGCAAAAATAGACGCAGATTAGCCTACGCAAATCGCAATCCCGATTCACCGCACAGACTCCATAATAGCGTAAAATCACGACCATATTCCACACATATACAACCATGAATGCGGAAATCCAATCCTGACCAAAACCAATGGAAATGTTCGCTCCAACATCATTGATTATAAACTCAATGGTGCGATCTGCGCGCCATTTTAACGTGGCGTGCACTTTCGCCCAATATGGCGGCGCATTTCTTCTCAAGGACACGGCGCAAACCTGTCTGCATTCGTAACTGCCCGCTAACGTACTCTGATGAAATATTTAGAAAATAACTCGGGTAGGACATTTGTACTTGCTTCTTAATCACTTATGATGCAAGTGTAACATCAAGGACGATAGAATATTTTATGTAATTATTATCTTATAATGAAAAATGTCAGTGAAAGCGCTGTTTTCTTACATTCAATTTTATAGATCTACTTTTATACTTCCTCTCCTCAAGTCCAAATTAGAACATATTTTTGTATTCTAGTCTTTTTTTAACTACTACTTATTCTAGCCTATTATTCCAGTTACATTAACCCTTAATTAGACACCGTGCTGTATGCTTCTCATTACAAAAACAAAAATTGAGTTAAAAATTTCTATCATAATAGATGTAGGATACTGAAATATGTAAGTAGGTTTTGCTGGGTAATTTTTCTAGGACCCCTCACAAGCTAAGTAATTTGTTTTCATTTTTTTTTCATCCCACAAATGTAAAATAATAGCCTATCGAATTAAGGGTTAGAATTTATAGACCACTCTAGAAAAAATAAGACCTTACCTCGGTTTAATGAATATTTATTCAATGTGTGCAAAGAACGGGATGAAAAACTATGACACGAGTATAAGATGTTGGTTGTTTTTTCAGGATTTTTTTTTTCTATGTCACGGTGTTTGTAATCACCGTGGCTTAGCGGTCTTAGTTTTCAATCACGGTCTTTATACACCCAGTACACTAACCATCCCGATCTAATAAAATTGCTATATTAATCCAATGCATGGTTGTACACTTTCTCTACTCCTGTGCCGGTCGGAAGTAAAAAATAACCCTGAAATAAAACCTGTTTACCTGAAAACGGAATGTGTCGTGCACACAATGCGCTTACGTGTACGCGGGTAGTGTGGATCGATAGTGCTGTTTCATTTAGATTGAACCTTAGACATTTAGCTCAATCCATTTACATCTACAATCTTAGACTTAGAAATAAGATATAGTAATATTGTCTAAGTAAGCTCGCTTTTCGAGATCAGCTTTTCTAAGGTTATAAGAATCATCATCATCATCAGCCCATCATCACAGTTGAGAGATGAAACGGAATGAGCATATTTCAGGCTCGCAGACTGCAAATCTAATCCTATAGAATTCTTAAGTATCGGGTTATCGAGCCACAATAATTTTGTAACCTAGCCTATTTAGAGGCATTAAGAATTTGTTATACAAGTCGTGAAAAGCCTAACTCCAGAGGACGAAAGAAAGGCTGTTGATACTAATAAGTGGCTTCACGCAAAATTTCTAATATCAGTAGGAATGTAATTAATTTTTTGATAAAAATATTCTACGGCAAAATAGAACAAGACACTAGATGGGCCATAAACAATTCGATTTCAATTTACCCTAACTAATTATTATGATAGACTTAATTAAATTTGATCCATAAACCGGGTGCACTTAAGCCGTAAAGCAAATAGTTCTTGTAGTTAACAAGGTTTCCTATTAATTAGTATTTAGTGGTCTAAATAAACATCTTCATTTTGACGAGGTTGGACATGTATTGCTAATATCATTGCTTGTCGTACTCTGATCATAATGAAATGATCCAAAATTTTGAATCGATAAATATCTATAACAAGTCTGTGTCACCGCAGAAATAAACAGATATTTACACCATTTTTTCCTAGTAAACCTGATGAAATTACGAATTGAACCAGCGACTGCTAGAAGTCAGTTGTGATAGAAAGCTAATGTTTAGTCAAACGATTATTTATCTATGATTAAAGCATTATTCATGTCTGAACTTGATGAAGGCTCATAGCAATCTTTATTATCAATACAGCTTCTATTACAATGTAATAAAATACCGTCCATGCTCAATAAATTTAACGAACGTTATAGTACCTGCAGATCATTAGCGAGGCAAGAACTCCCGTTTCCAACACTGGCCTCCCAAAGACACGCCACTTGACAAGTGAAAATATCCTAACATCTGGTCAATTTCACTCAAATATCGGCCATTTTGTTGTGACCAAGAACGAGATGATACTATTTAAAATATACGGCGTGCGAGTAAGACAGAGAATGAGCTTAGAAAAACATTTCGAAACGAAAGGAATACTCAAATGATTGTTCGATTTTTGAATGATGGAACAGAGCGGAAGATCGAAAATTATAGTGCCGATCTTTTAAATTCCATTCAATTTGCACAGATAATATACAAAAACTTGAAATAAAATTTATTGCAATTTTACAATATTACGTAAGATGGAGGTAATGTCGTATTTTCTAAAGCAAAATTCCATGTTTTATGTCCTTTTGGAACGTGTAGGGCCAGTGGTCAATAACTACAGTGGTGGTGCGCAAAAACGTCTGCAGACTCGGACGACATTCTTTAGCTCCCTCTACTCGTCAAGGGACGTTAGAGCAATCCTAAAAGGATTGTTAGAATTTCATCTTAAATTTTATCGGGAGTGTGGTATATGACGAGATTTTTTAATGTCTTTCCGACGTTTAGTCACCTCAAATACTCCTTGAGACAAATTCCAATTGTATGTTGGGAGAATTATGCGGGGAATGCCTTACGAATCTCTTCTCGTAAGAAGTTGTAAACCATGTTTGTGCGATGCCAATTACATGCGCCACAAACTGAATTGATTACCATTATGCGTAATAATACTTTTATTCACTTTAATTTTATTTACTGTGTGAAATATACGTGATTGGGATTTATGACGCTGCGTGACTAGTGAGCTTTTAATTTTCAATGTAGTATTAAGTACCTAATTAATTGTTATTTTTGTGTCCATTTAAAAAAAATCTGCAAACGTTAATAACCTATTATTTTGCTTAATACTTTGCCTGCTAATTTAGGTAAATTAAGGCCAGGATGAATTATCACATACTTTAACGATAAAGGAAAACATCGTGAGAAAACTTGGACTCCTGTAAAGGAGCCACGTGCCCGGCAATAAAACGTATGCATATGATGAGGATGGTGATGATGATTAATATAATCAACGTGTAAAAAGAATAAGAAATATTCCCGTAACACTAGCTAGCTTTTGTGTACAGATAGTTCAAAACATATTAAAACATGGAATACGCTACACACTGGAAAAAGATAATAATACTTATAATACTAAATGATAGCTTTTTATTCGTCACAGATGTTTAAATTTATCGTTCCTAGTATCATCATGAATAGACAATTTTTATGTTCTCGTAAACAGAATCATGAAGTTAAAGTTTTTAATATGAATCGTTTGTCCCTTGCTCAAATAGAATGGCTCTGGATTGAGAAATACCAAATTCTATTTCGAAGTCGAACTGTTATTAAGGTTTTCTATTAATCAGTACCATTGAGTCTGGACATATTTATTTATTAATGGTTTTAATACAATTCGTATAAAGGCAAACTTAATGCCGGAGGCATTCTCTAACAGTCAACCTTATATTCGCGAAAACTCCGAAATATATGGAGCCTATTATGTAATTCAAACATATAAACCGAAACGTGAATGTAAAAGTAACGGCAGTACTGGGTTTCAGACTATTTGACAATTAATGATGATGATAATAGAAAGTAGTTGGTGAGAAGGGATGTATCATATGTAGGAAAAAAGGTGATGAATATGAAAGTAGATGGATGGGCGAGCCGAGGAAGGCCAAAGAAGAAATGGATGGAGTGCGTGACTAAAAATATGAAAAAGAAAGGGGTGAATGAAGACATGACGGCTGACAGGAATGTGTGGAAGGAGAAAACATACTGCGCCGACCAGGGCAGGGGAATGATGATGATAGAAGGGAGTTGGTATAATACTTTGAAACATACGCTTTTTTCTTACCAAGTTACCTGCTTACACAAACGTTTGTAACCGATTATGTGGTATTTAAAACAGTGGACGAAACTACTTACAGAAAACCTCTACCTACCCCTCAGGAGATACTAGTGTATGTAGGCGAAATAACAATAAGTAGGATGGTTAGTAAGGACGATGGCATCCCAAGAGACCTCTAATCTCACGTGATCTCCACAGAAGCATACATTGTTGTAGAATTATTGATTGAATTTGATAAATGCCGATTCAACACGAACATGCAATGTTTATATTATACAAATGTTTTGAGTATTTTTATTACCAATTCAAATAAGTGAAAAAGGTTACGTCTAAGCTCTAGCAAAAATCTTGCATGATTTTTAATCTGTGTTTACTTTTGGCGTCAAGAACGGTGTCATTATAAATTTTATTTATAAACGACTAAATAAAATTAATATGGATTTATACATATTATGAGGACGTAAATAAAAAAAGAAGAAAACAATAAAAATGCTTCATTAATTTATTCCATAATAGACAAATAATAAAACAGCCAGTAATGAACCAATAATATTTATATTATCTGGAAATTATTTTATATTCTATGAGCGCAAGCTGTATAATAAAGCTGTAAGTACCTACATTTAAAATTTTAAATTATACCTATATGGTTTCATATAAATAGCTAAATGAGAGATACATCCCGAGGGATTATTGGATGCTGCACTGTGAAATTAAAAACACTAATTGCCATGTTTAATTAAGATATAAGTGACAATAGAATAGCCGTTTAACAGTACCCATTCATGCTTGTAGATTGTTTACAGCGAATCGATTTAAACCTGATAATCCAGTACTTATCTTTAATCGAGAATAACTAGATAAATTAAGTGACAATTATTGCACGAAACAAAGTAAGGTTTAACTAAAAAAGCATTAGCAAGCTTTAAGTTTATGAACCTCACTTACTTATAATTTAATTATATGTTTAAAATAAATAAAGTGCATATAAAATGGGACCTTATTGCAAAGACTGTTATAAACATTAAATTAATTTTAATTGGTTCTGTTTTTGGAATTACATATTTGAAACCATACCGTCATTTGTATTCATATTTTTGTTCAAACACTTGTTTCAACTGAAACAAATTTATTAAATCTAGTTAAATAAATTTTCCCATAGATATTATCGCCTAACGCCTACACTTTAATCAGCAGCACGTAAAGAATAATCTTGAAAAATAAAACATAACCTAACAACGCATAAATTGTAATGGCGGACCAACATTGAATGTTACTTTTTTCCTGTCTAGCCATACACAGGCCTAATTTAACACGGCATCTAACGTGGAGCTAAGGTCTTAGACCCTAGCATAAGACGAATGGGTCTCCAGAGGGGACCATATAAGGGTTATGTCAATTTATTGAACGCACTCGATAGCTCGCGTTCCCGCGCATTCGATCGAACATGGCGGTCGACGCCCGCTATTTTTTTACCCTTTTATTATCTATACTTATCTATAGATTTAATAATATTGTTGAACATACAGGTTTGTTTATTAAATTATGGTAAACAAAGTAAACAATTGATTTTTCTTTTTAATATTACATCTATTAAGTTTAAGAGTTGTCTAATTGTAAGTACGACATACCTAATACATTTTCAAATACCTGGTTTATTTTTTGATTATAAAAACAAGCTGAAATGTCGGGGAAACACTTTATTAGCCGTGAATTTTCTCTATTGGTTTAAAAATAACATCCTAGACGTTCAAATTGAACTAACTAAATATACAAACATAGCAGCTTTAATGATAAACTCCAGGGTAAGTATATACTACCTCGATCCATCATAAATTGCGGAAATTATAATAAAGAGCAAGCGATCGAAGTCATGGGCGGTCGTTAGTTTTATAATATCTTTTTGTTATTATTAGAAGGCACTCGGGGCTAGCTTCGAGTTGAATACATTATTTTTTCCCGTCCCGATGGGATTAGCTGGTTATGACACGATAAAAACTACTTGTTTTCAGTAATTGAATTTTACTGCCTATGATTAGCTGTGCACGTCTAGTCTAGGGGAGGTTTGAGGCGAGTGACGGCAACATCCAATGATACACGGAACATTAAACGTTTACGGAGAAATTAAAAAAAACGATTACTTTGATGAATATAATTTCTAGTTGCTTGAAATAACATATGACTACTCATATTTATTTACACTCGTAATTATAATGCAACTGCTATCTTTCGACCTACTCTTTGTCTGTAATTTTAAAATGCATTTAAGCTGTGACTCCAAAAATGGTTATATCAGTTAAAGTCAAATTATCTTTATTCGAATAGGAAAACGTCAACTTTATACTATGTTAAACTAAACTATTGCCGCTTCGAAACTTATCATCGCTGTGCAGAAGAAACGTCAAGAAACTCCTCAGAAACACGAAATGTCAAATATAATAGTCATACATACTAATGTAAATAAATAAATATAATAGTGTAGGATATTGCCGTTGCTTATATAAACGAATTAGAAGTATAGTAAAATTTCCATCCCCATAATTACGATCAGGAGTCCATTGTTTGGCAGACCTATTTATAGAGATGTAGCTAACATGATAGCATCAGAGAAACGGAACCCTGAATATAATATTCTCCCTGTAGTGTGAACCTGCTTTATCGTGGAAGTGTCTGAATATTTTTGTTAGAGCCAGCCATCCATTCAATACCAGTTACATCGTCCGAACCGCTCAATCGAATCGAATGCATCAATAGCTTGCTTTGACTTCAAGTATATAATATATTGAACAAAATATTTTAGATTCTTCTTTTATTCTAATTAGTGATTTGATGTACAAACTGATACTAAAAGTTTATATCGTACATAGTCAAGCTTTATTCTTGAAGGGGTAAGCAGAACTTTGGTAGCTCGTAGGGTAAGAATCTATTGTCAGTTCTCGGGAGAATTTCTGGTTTCCATGCAGCAACTATAATGACAATGGGAACCCAACATCTTTCTCAACTCGAATCGAACCGGAGACTACATCACAGGACATACCTACCTGTCTCATGAGACCACGAAATAGTCTAAGCTGAGTTTTCGATTATTTGAACTCAAGTCAAATTGCATTTTCAAATTATAAACGTCAGTCAAATTATAAGAAAAAATCGTATTACCAGTAGTTTTATGAGTTTTAGTCCTATCTGGCAAGACGGCATTCAAAGCAAGAAGGGAGTCACTAAAATAACAGATTTATTTCGACAGACTCAATAGTTCTGTTGCATTTACGATAATCGCGTCATGAATAGATGGGAAAGGGCATAAAAGTTTATCATTCACGCTTTTAGTACTCAAAGAAAAAAGTTTTAAAAGGTTTTTTCAGGAGAACGAGTATCTGTAGGGAATTAGTTGCTCAAACATCATCATCATCATCTGCTGGGGTTGGGCCTTCTCTACCATTGAAAGGGTTGAGGCCTTAGTTCACTACGCTATCCTTATGCTGTTTGGCAGACTACATACCCGAAAATTTCCTATGAACTTTTAGTTGAGCAGGTTTTATCACGATGTTTTCCTTCACATTTAAAACAATAGTAACAAAATATAATAACACTTTCTTCGACCTTGCAACCTATGAAACTCTCACTTTGCAAAACGACTCATATTTTTTCGTGAGACAGTGGTTTAACCACGGTCTAGCTTGCTGCGGTGTGGCTCCACTTAACATCCAATGTAATCCTCTAACATAATTGTGTTATAACCACAGATGGACGTAAAGGACCGTGCCTACATTATCGCATTAGACCGCTTATCCATAGAGCAAGTTCAACGTATGCTATCGTGCATGAATTATTAATAATCTTAGATGCCTTATTAATAAAGTGCACGTACTTACATTAAGATGAAACTGTAAGTGATGTACAGAATGTATAATGAAAAACGCCGCGTTTTTTCTATGGACTACTGAACTCAAATTGAAACACTATTACATTTGTCACAGGTGTGTTAATTTGCAAAGAACTCATTATATTACAGGAATTCGTATAGAATAATATAAATCGGGCTATAAACGTCCCACTGCTAGGCACTGGCCTCCTCTACAACTGAGAAGGTTTATACCTCAGTCCCCTATGCTGGCTTAGGACGGGTTGGCGGACTACACGCCTAAGAAATTCCTAAGAATTATTAGGTGTGCAGGTTTTCTCACAAAGTTTCCTTTACCGTTAGAGTAGGTTAGTAATTCTACAAAATATATCGGCAGTGTTTGTACGTTGATCTCCATGCGATTGTTTGTGCCGACTCATCTCGGTCAGCATTTGTTTGATAATAGTCAGGAGTTGAATGTTGTGGCGAGTAATGTTCCTTCTTTGAATAAATCATCTCGCACTACGAGAGCTCTATACCGAAGAACAGAAGGAAGAAGGCCTATGGTAGTGCAGCGTTTTAAAAACCGCAGCGTTTTCTAACGCATCTCAAGTGTGCATGCGGCACGTCGATCGCGCCGACTAACCCCAGCCGGTCTTAGAACCTGTCCACCAGCACTTATTAGAAGTTATTAAGGGGCGTACTTTTTGCTCGCCGCGGGTTGTCACAGCGTCAGATTGCGAACTCTAATTGGAAGGATCGTGGGAACGATTTCAGGGAGACAAAGTCACCACGTTAAATTTGCGGGGTGGAAGTAAGGCTTTTGGATGGAAGATGTTGGTATAATGCAACAATTAATTATTATCTAATCATATAACGGACTTAAGACTGCCTAGTTGGTTCAATGCTCAGCTTAGGTAAAGTTTTACTGGTTTTGAAAACAGGAGCATGGAGTCTGAAGATTTAGACAAAATGCGAAAATGGATTTGCTCTTAAAATACACATTAGTGACACTATGGTTGCATCATAGGTAGGTTGAATTGTTCTTGTTATTTTTTCTTGACTAAACTGTAGAACTAAATTCGATGATGTATGGTACAAAAATAGATTCTCATCTCTTAACCTGAGCAATAGATTAAAGCTAGGATGTACATATGTTACTTCTCATTTCTTCGTATTTCTATGCATAGTAATAAATTAACCACGTTCATATAAACTAGACGCTATTACTTAAATGTCCTGCGAGCTTACTATCTGATTAAACTGCTTACTCTTGATTTACCAATGATATTTTAAGCATATAAATATTAGAAACCATTTCTGATTAACACAGTGGAATGAATTTGTGGGCTCCCTCAGAGCAGAACCATCATCTTACAACCAAAATGCTGTTATATTCGGAGGACAGAAGTAGGATATAGTATATAGAAGTAGTAGCCTTTGAAGCCCACCATGAAGCCCTAGTATCCTTCGAACAATTTCGAATCCAGTCTTACCTTTGCCGTATCAAATTTGTATGTATGGTCTTGTTGTATTCACGCTTCCATATTCCCTGGTAATAAAAGAATTATCAGAAATCCAGAAAACACTGCCTTACCCTAGACTACCCATACTGGAATTGAAACCTTTAGATCAACTTACCAAATCAGTTTTAAAATTCCGCCTTACAAGCGCATTCAAAGTATTGCAAAGATAGTAACACCAGTTAGTCCTGTCGAATCACAAATCTAATTACGCCAGTGTAACGCTGTACCAGTATCGATGTAAGCTGTCCCGATTAAACTGGGAACAAGTGGCAAGCGGCGGCGATCCCATCCACCGTCATTAGCGAGATAAGGTGGAAGCTCACGCGATTCTTGTACCGGTTGAGCGACAATGTTGGTTATATGGCCGTTGCCAATGTTTGTGATCATGTTGGATCCAAGTTTAAGAAGCAAATGTTGGGTCTGTTGTCCATATGCTAAGTTGAGGTTTTTAAATGAGTTCTTCTTAATTCTAACCTCTATTAAAGGCTCGTTTTAGAGTTAGTTTCGCTGTTTAAATAATGATAATAACAATTTAAGTTAATAACAACTAATAAAATGGCATAGTAACATTTAAAATTACATTATAATAAACTGAGAAATAGCGGAAAAAATTGTAATGTTTTTCCTGAAAAGCAAACATTACATTTTATTCCGGACTAATTTGACAAAACTCAAGTTAATTATTTATTGTACAGTCGATCAAAATAAGCACTTGATAATTTGACGGATTTATTTCAAATTTACTCATCTTTCTCATAATAATTAATTACTAACAGCTGAGCCAAAATAGAGACAATTATTTTGATCAACTCACCCTGACAAAAAAAAAATCGGGTTATGTGCCTTACTTTAAACCTAAAAGCTCGGAGTCTAGAAATTTCTCCCAAAAACGTTAAAACGCTCGCCTTCTATTGTAAGGAATGGCGAAATGTGGGTGCAAAACTGCACCTCTACCTACCCCTTTGAGAAATACAGGCGTGAGTTATAGACCTGTACGGTGCGGTAAGTACCATGTGTGACTGTCAGGTGTAATTATTATTTTTTATGATCCATAACATGTTGACATGTTTTATAATACAAATAACTCCTCACCTATTTGGACTTGACAGCCATTAATAAATTATTTATAAACGGTTAACTTATTAATTTGTTTTCTCGTCGAAAAAGGGAAGGTTGGGAACCACAAAGTTTATCTATATAGATTAACTTGTTAAACTGTGATGGTGAGATAAATTGGCCACGGTATCGGCATTTTTGCAACCATTTTGCCTCGCTCCTCATTCGTATTCTAGGCATTTAATTGCGATTTATTAGCAAACAGATTTTAGCTTGTTGACTTTACATTATGGTTCCACATCACAATCTATTTTCCAACTTCGATATGCGAGCTTGAAAAGAAAATTCAGCTGAGACCATAAAACGGCTGAATAAGATTAGAAGGGAAATAGACAGTATTTAGTATTATTTAAGTGTGTAGCCCACCCGCACTAAGGCAGCGCGGTGGACTACCGCCTAAAGACTGTCAATGGTAGAGGAGGCCCGTACCCAGCAATGGGCGTATATGGCCTGATAACAAGACAGAATTTTGTATGGGGACGAGGTTCGGCGCTTGTCTGTCATTTATTCTACTTCGATCGCTATCGAGGATAACCGTAGGTTCGGCAGTTGGCACGCTCGGCATTGTTGAGAAAATGAGAATAGCAATTATTCTAGTCTTATTTAACTGTTCTGTAGCTGAGCCCTAATGAAACTGGGGGGGTACACCTAAAAAAAAACAAGCTTGTCTAGGTTTTACATGAAGCAACTTTATTGAATAGAATAAGAGCAAAATAAAATGAAATTAAATCAATAAGCCCCTTACAACATGTAACTCATAAATTTTATTGTCATGCAAGGAAATTAGTCGTTGGATATGACATAAAAGACTTGTTACAGCAACAATTAAATTTTAACTAGTATGGCAACTTTACTTTGCGGCAGAAACACCGCGGCAGTTTTGTTTAATTCGACCATTGAGTAAGTTTTAAACTATCGCAACTTCGGAACGTGTTATCGATGTGAAGAAGAAACGGCAACAAGCTGCCTCAGCAGCAAGAAATGTAATTATATTTTCTTTGACACGTAACAATAAAAAATCCTCTCTCAATGATATAAGAAGTCCGTGCCCAACAGTGGGACGTAAATGCCCTGATGATGATGTAACAATACATTTACCTTTCACAGCAGATTTCCGACGACTCGCCAAAAGACTATTAACAAAATGTTACACGTAAACACCAGATTTTATCAATGAGTTCTACATTTACTTCGGGCAAGGTACTCGTCGAGCTTGATCGGTCAAATTGTTGAAGATTTTGTTACTTCTTCGGTAATCGCCACTTGATTTGCAAAGACGCTGTTCTTTCAAAGTATTACATCAGACATCCATAAGTGTTGGCATCGAGGTTTAGGCGCGCGGTCGCGAATCTCAGCGGTCGTGGGTTCAAACTCAGGCACACAGCTCAGACCCTTCGAATTATCAAGTGACGGTGGTCGAAACCTGCGCACCTAAAAGTTTTTGAAATTTCATAGGTGCGTACTCCACCAAACCGCATTTATAACAAACATACGTCTTATTAGTACGTCTTACACGGGCTACCTCGACATTTGGAAGTGTCAGGCCTTAGTCCATCACACTGGCCTAGTGCGGGTTGGCGGACTACATTAATATACTACATAATTATGCTCGTCTTATTTAAGCTGCGTTCAAATATATCCCCCCGATTTTTTCGCAAATTTGAGTTTTCTGTACAACTTAGTACCCCATTCGCACCCTCTTTAATTTTCAAGGAAGTATGTGTTAAAAGGTTTGTATAAATCACCTAAAACTCATTAATTTCGGCTACGCGTTGATCTCTAAGTCATTCAATAAACATTTGACAGATAAAAAAAACAAATGCCATCACAAAAGTTTAAATCCTATTCTCCACAAGACGGAAGAGTGATGCCAACATGAGAACAGTAGCTACGATGTACCTGTCGTAATTATGGTATTGCCATTTACATAGACCGTGCGAGTAGACTTGGCTCGGTTTGACGCTCGCTGCACCGGCCGCTGTCACACCGTGGCGATCGACTGATCGGCTCGGCTCGCCACGATGAATGGAGCGGGAAAGAGATGGAAGATATAGGTGTTAGAAAGGCACAAAAGGGATAGAGGATGGTATGGTAGGAAAAGAATGGTTGGATGTTTGGATGATTGTTGGTGTGTTTTGCTTTAAACATAATTTAACTGGTATTTTGGGTGTTTATGGGCGGTGTTGAAAAAAAAAGGCTACTTATGTAAATTCTATTCTAACCAAGCAACTAATTAAAAAAGTATTGGTAAAATATCTATGTCTATAATTTTTTTGATATAATTGCGTTGTACTTATATAATTGCATTTGCGTTGCTGAGGAAGAAAACATGTTAAAATGGTTATTTTAAATTTTTATCTAAATTTGATCAAGCCCCTAAACGAATTTAAGTACCTATAACATATTACTTTAGAAATGGACAATGGGAAATAATAATACCCTAATTTTTCTAAAATTATACTCGGGCGATGTTATTTTTGTCTTACACAGTCTAGGATATCCTAAACAAATATATTTGTAATAATTCGTCAATTTTGTCAATCGGGTCCCTTGTGAAGATGGAAGTTGCATGAGACAGCACCTAGACATGTAAATTGTTTCTTTGGTACTGTACCGTGTCTTTTAACATCTATTAACAAGTTGCATATTAGGTAAAATAAAACTAATAATCGGTACTTCTTAAATTAATCTCTAACAGCCTTCACCTCTTAAACATCGACAATATTCGCATCGGTGTGACAACGGCACTAACTCACACTAGGGATGTTGCGGATTCATTTTTTTTCACATCCGCGGATGCGGATGCGGATGCGAATTTTAAGAGGCTCACATCCGCGGATGCGGATGCGGATGCGGATCTGTATAAAATTGATCGATTGGTTGATTTGTATAAAATATTATTGCTTTCCTATTGGTCAATCAGCACGTACGGTCACCCACTCGACACTCGAGACTGACACGCGCACCTCGCCGCCCCTCACCGATTTCTTTCTTTTCGCGATCTGCTACACATCCGCAACCGCATCAGCTCCGCAGCGATTTATGCGGATGCGGATGCGGATGCGGATGTCCAAATCGATGCGAATGTTCCGCATATGCGGATGCGGATGCGAATATTCGCAACATCCCTAACTCACACTAGCACAGCTCCGTGCGGGCACATAATGCGCGTGCACACGAGCGCGGCGCGGGCAACGTCCCTACTGCCCAGTGTACCCGCTGCCCAACGCCGTACTTATGTTTTATTTATACTTTCTTAGCCCCCGCGCCATAAGGATAAGGCGGTAAGTGTGTACGGCTTTTTTTAAACCCTTATTTCGATTGAATCATTTTGAATTTGATTTATAGGATCATTGCAATTTTTGTTACTAAGTTCCTAGAAAAATTGTCGAAATGTCTAAAATCGAGTAAGAGTTTTTGAACTATAACGAGAAGTATGCACGGTATCGAATTAAGGATTAGAAACTTATAGAAAATATAACAAAACATGTATTTGTTATATTTTCACTTACAATAGAGAGAAAATCACACACACTAATTGGTACACTATATCAACCCTTTTTTTAAGATTTTTTTCTGAGCTAAATAATCGTAAAATACATTAAAAAATCTAAATCTTTGATGTTGTACATAAATGTGCATGTTTATAGTCACGTTTATTTTAAATTAACTTAATTCTACCGGCAATATTTATGGGGCAACTTGCAAAAATATTAATAAATGTTGTTCGAATTTATGGCATGGTTATGCAACAAAAATTTTTCTACGAAAATCTCGATATAATTTTTCCCTGAAAGGGTGGGCAGATGTGTACCTTCACAATTTCTGCAAATTATATTCTAAGTATATTTACATATGCCTTTGAAGTCGGTGCATTCTAATTTAAATTTATGCAAGTTCACAATCTTTGTCTCCGTTTCAATTAAAATAAAATAAGTAAATAATAATGTCTGCCAACCAATACTAAGCCAATATGGTGTGTAGCCCACTAACCCGAACTAGTCGTGGTGGACTAAGGCCGAAACCCTCTCAGTTATAGAGGGGGCCCATGCCCAAAGTGAGACGTATAAGGGCTGATTTTAAATTAATAATTACCATTGAAAACTATTGCCTCAATTGACATATTGCATGAATTCTTTCCCCAAAAAATATTCGTAAATTCCAACAAGACAACTTTCGCTTTTAATTTTCTTGTTAACAAAAAAATGTTGACAAAAAACAATTGCCGCTTTGGCCGGGTCGTGCCAGGCCGGCATTAGAGCGCGGCTGTGTTGTGTCTCCCGGCGTGTGTGTGTGTGTGCGTGTGCATGTGTGCGCGCGTGTGTGTGTGTGTGTGTGTGTGTGTGAGAGGTGCGCGAGCGCAGGTAACCGGGATGGACTGCGGTACGCCAGGATAGGCGGCGTCCACGGCGCCGCGTGGAAACGTGTTAGAAACTTAGAAGATTCTTAGTGGCTCGTAAGATAACGAATGTATTGCGTTGAGAATATATGCAAAAACAGAAGTTACAAGACAAGAAATTTAAGGTTAATAGACTGTTCGTAGTGCTGAATGTAGTCTGATGCCAAATGAAGAAAAAAGTAGCTGAACTAGAAAAGTAATATATTTTTAATACATAATAATTGAGCTTAAGTTATGTTTTAGTTATAACAAAATCACACATTTGAGTTTCCTCTAAAACATACGCATACAAACTTTTATCTTAAAATACGAACATATTTTTACCCAACTTCCCACAGCCTCAAGTCATCGACATTCATTCAAAATGACTTATAAACCATCCAACAATCGTTTCAGCGTAGTCTTTAGAAAAAATCATATCGCCAAAAATCTTGGCAAGAAATTAATTACTGAAAAAAAAGAAAGGGGTGCGCGCGCAGTGTGCCCGCTGACGTAATTTCTCCGGCGGCCGGGCGACGCGAGCGCAGTTCTCGACGAGACCTCGCGAGTCACACACGTCGATACAGCTCCACACCACTCCACCACCCCATCACAAAGCCCATCAAACATCAAATAGAACGCGACCCGTTCATATTCCAATAGCTTTCTAATTTGATCGGGATCTTTTTGGTATTCTTTTAGTATAAATACATGACAGTGCACACACAGCCGCGGTCGCGACGGTGCACGTGTCGTGACGTCACACCGACCTACCCGGAGGGAATATGTAAGTCCTTTTTTATATTACACCCTAACTTATTACTTTCTAATTTGCCGACAGAATGAGTCTCTGTTTGACGAGCAAGTTGTCGCATCTTCCGACATTTTTTACATCAACCCGCTATCTCCGTTAAAAATTATCACTTTTGAATGAAACTTAGTTGATACTGTTTTGGCATAATATTATTTTTTGTAAGTAATCAACTGTCATCTAAATTATGTAAAAATATTATTAAATGCAATTTTTTGTCGGCGACGATGTAAGATGTAAATGTACGATACAATAAGATCGTTTTCTCAGTATTGTAGATAATTGCAACGGAGAAATATTCCGTTTGAAATGTGTAACAGGCACGAAATGTTTTTGCCGGTAATGTGCAATTATTTGAATCTACTGCTTCTTTATAATACTTTTCATACAAAAAATATGTTATGCGTTGTAAAGTAAAACATCTAACGTGTACCAATAATTATTATATTTAATTAATCTAACAAAACAGGTTTTACTCGCGATATATTAAACTATGCATTTGACGCAGTAAAAAATGCATTTTTATCTATGATCTAGGTTTTTTCAACATGGCCGTGCGCGACACATTTTTCCCGGGCATTTTCACGTTTATAAAATGGCGGCAAAGCGTTCCACGTAAGCGGTGACGCTGAGCATAACCTAGGCCAACATAGAGCCGATCGGAAGCGTAGGTCAATACACTCGGTCACGGCCGTGCACTTTCACGGGAATAGAACTGTACGTGTTAGTCTCCGACGAGTGTTGGAATTCTAATTGCGAGATGCGCCCACCGCCGGCTCGTCCATTTTGTACTAAAATGGCGGACTGTCAAAAATGCAATATTGTTTTTTTTTAATTGGCAAAGGAATAAAAAAATAATATAATTAACATAATAAAAATTAACAAATTCCAAGACTTATAACATTTTGATGGAATGCTATTTGATGGAAATGGACGTTATTTGACAGAAATCTTTTAAATATGATATGTGTTTTCATAGGCCATTGAAATAGAAATTAGTTTAATTCTAATTTCGCTATAAAATAAGTATGTCTAGTTTCTTGCAGCACTAAACTTGCATCTGCCTCATGAACACATCGAAAAAAGTTTGCCAAAAAATAAAGGATGCATTAAATATGATATTTCACATCAAAAGAAGTGAATTGACCAAAAACATAGACAAATATGACGACTAATAAAGAAAAAAAATCAACCTACATTACACACCTGACATGTCCTTAATAAATTACATATTAGTGCAATACACTTTTATAGACATCGTTCTCCTTATTTTAAAGAATTTCCATAAAACATTATAGCCATAGTTTAATATCTATGGTATATCTCGAGTCTCCATGCATCAGAGACCACGGTAATTTGTCCGCAGCCGCTGTTGTCAAGCGGCAGTCGTTAGGTCTCGAAAGCTCTATGCGCAGTTTTACACAAATATCTATGGTACTTTCCAATACGATTTTCTACGGCAGTATCGGAGATAAAATTTTATGTCGATTTTTATGGTATTTAAAAAAATGGTTTAAAAAAGAAGGAAAGTGCTTTTTTTCTTTTGCCTTCAGGCACACAATGTAGGATAGATAAATAAATATAGCTGTTTTTGTCACTTATGTTCTAAATTTATAACTAGTGAAGTTATTAAATTGTGTCTCGAACTATCTCGCGTATAACATAAGACATTGTATTCATTTATTCCAAATGTTAGAATTAATAGTTTTCAATCTTATTAGTTTATTGGCTTATTAATTTCAACAAAATGCCCAGAATTTTTCATTCAGCCTATTTTATTAACTTATTGCAATCTGATTTAAATTGCTCTTATTTACTTACTAAAACAATCATTGAACTTAACCAATGAAACCTTAGATACTCATATAATGTTGTCGACTTTTTCACCTATCGAATTTTCAACTATAATTTATCTAGATTTCCGAAGGTTCCATCATTACATCCCACAAAACCTATGTTACACAACTGCAATAACTAAAATGTAATCGATGGGCACACGCACTTTATCATAGGTCAGTGAGCTTTGCCGAACATTGCCGATCGTTTCCGATGATTCCCGAGCGCCTACGTCACCACTACACTGGTTATCGCGCTGATAGTAACCCCGTAGTAGATCCATTCATTGGTGTCAATTCTAAACTCATTATTTTAATTGGACATTGTTGGTCCCAACGCCTTTTATCTAGTTAACCCTTGTGGTGTCAAATAGTAAGTCATAATTTGTATTTTTGTTCACTTCCCTAGTTAATTAACTTCCCTTCGTAAAGTAAAATTCAAAGTCAAATCATATTTATTCACATGGACTTTCACTAGATCTTTGAATCATCATTCTCAAACTATTCGTAAAAATAGTGGATTTCCTTGTTCGATAAGATCGTCTTTTGTGCTAATCTCGGGTAATTTACTCCATAGATTTTGATTATTATTCATAAGATTTAAATTAATGATAGAAGCCTTTAACTTAAAAACGGATAGGTAAAGAAATATTTCCTTACCTAAGTTGCGCAATTCAGGCGCCGATTTAACTCATCAGACAAACAAATCCGTCTCTATTAGTAAGCAGATAAATGAAACTAACTTTCAAATACATTTAGAAACAAGTCTTGTGTCTAGTCTGTCCATCTAGGGAATGTTTAAGTCTCAAAAACACAGATTATTATTATTAGTGTTTGTCGAAAGTGTTCCTCTATAAATATTGCAAACCAATCGAAAAAGAATTTATCTGCAACGTAAAAATAATTATCTAACAAAAAAAAACTAATTTTGTGGTTTGCACGGAAAAACAAATGTTTAGTTTGTATTTATTGCTCCGTTGTCTTGCAAAGTCCTATCAGGTTTTTTCATCAGGGAATTCTCACTGACAAAACCAATATTTTTTCCCCTCTAGAATAGAACCTGGAAACTTTAGTACGCATTTACATCTCAACACCAGACGAATAAAAAAAAGAAAGATTAATGTATTCTATTGAATAAGCTATATCAAAATGGAAGATTACTTTCTTTTATGCGTTCGCTGTATCTATTTCTAAGGTCTATAGGGTCCCTGGTTATGGGGTCGTAAAACATAACAATTTGTCCCTCTCTGGTGCGTAGAAGGGACCCTACCTGAGGTCACCACTGACCACCAGACAGGTTTTTGTTTCCGAGTTTAGTGACGCGATGGTGCATCAGCTGCTGTTTATCGACTATCGATAGTTTTAAATAAAACGGCACAGTAGCACAACTATACTTTGCTATTACGTTTTTTTATTGAATTATTCTTAAAATACAGTTTATTTATGATAACATAGGCTTGAAATATTATATTCTTATTTTCGAGTTGAGTACAGGCGTGTATTTTAAAATTAAAGTTTTTTTTTACATTTTAATTTAGGTAAGAAAACTATTAGGCAGCAGTGACGGCCTCGAGGTTTGGGCGCTTGGTCGAGAACCTCGGCGGTCGCGGGTTCGAACCCCAGGCACACACCTCTGACTTTTCGAAGTAATGTGTGTATTCACATTGAATTATCACTTGCTTTAACGGTGAAGGAAAACATCGTGATGAAACCTGCACACCTAAGAGTTCTTAAGAATTTTTTAGGTGTGTAGTCCGCCAACCCGCACTAGGCCAGCGTGGTGGACTATGGCTTAAACCCTCTCAATGGTAGAGGAGACCCGTGCTCAGCAGTGGGCGTATATGGGTTGATGAAGAAGAAGAAGAAGAAGAAGAAAACTATAAACAGCAAAAAGGTGCAGTTTTATATTTAAATAGCCCGGTGGCACAGTTGACTAGATACTAAGTAATCTCGTAGTTTCTGATACCCACGACTCAGGACTTGTATCCTAGTGTGGGTCAGAACTATGTGGCTGCTGTCTGTATTTATTTATCTTCGACAATCAAAATCTTTATCAACTTAACATTACCTCTTACCTTCTCCCAAACAAGTTCAATACTTAATCGATTAAATAATCGATGTTTCTATCGATACTGCCTCGTCACTCGCGCACGCTGTCGCTACAGCCGGTTTGACATTTCACTGCCAAGGTCCGCGCCACCCCATCCGCGGCTCGTTCCAACACAAGACCATTCCCGGCGTCAATTTATTGAGCATTTGTTGAAATTATACATCACTCGTTCCATAATACACGTTATGTAACGGTATTTTTTCGTGTTCTCATTTTGAATTTGAATATTTGGGAGTTAGGTTAGCTGAAGAAATGTGTGGAATAGTGTGGTGGAGCTAGATGTATTTTAGCTTGTCCAGTAATTAGATGTACATTGACTGGTAAAGATGCTATTAAAAATTAAATACACGCTGTTATGTTTTACCGATGTCATAAGGAAATAATTCATTTTATTGCTTTTTTAATGAATTAACTTATTGAATACAGAAGAGATTTTTTAAAATTCTTTAACCTATAGAAAGTAATGGAATGTGTGATAGTTGGATAAAAATTAAGAAGCTTACAAAAATTGGAATATTCTAATCAAAGATATCTACATTTTGACTGAAATACGTTATATGAATGCTTTGTTTATTCGAGGAGCTATATAACATCCATAGGAGTCTCCATAAAATTATACCTAGATATTTAAAATTTTAACTAAATAACCTACATAAACAGCAGAACTGAATTCGAGACTAAAATACACACGGGGACGCAATACAAAAAAAAAACAAATATTTGGGAATGGTGACCAAGTGATATTTTTTTACTCGGCTCCCAGAAATTAGACGGGACGCGGCCCCAAAAAATCGAAGTCCCAGACAAATATTTGTCTGGTACAAACACGGCCAGGCGGTCACCTAACCCGACCCATTTAACAGTTTTGGAGGCCTTTCGTTTCGTGACCCTAAAATAGTTCATATTCTACATTCACTTTTTAGAAGCTGGGGAAGCTGAAATTGTATTTTGTATTGTATTTCTACAGCTTCACTTTAATTTTGTATATTTATGTGATGAAAAGTAGTCTGTAATTTCAATAGATATTACTGAGTAAATAGTATAGTTCGCGTTTGTATTTACAAAGAATAGTCTTAAGTATAACAACACCCGTTTTGTTATTTGAGCTTTTTAAGTCCATAATTGGATAGAAGTTTACCGATGTTTTCAAAAAAACATCCAGACTCCGTGTAATAATACACCCGCATCGGGAATCAAATCGCGAAATTAAACGAGATTTTTTTTTAAAGCATATATTTTTTCTGGATTAACCTACATTAGAAGAGCAACAAAATGTAACTATTCATAAACACTTTTCATAAGATGCAATGAAAGTAAAAAATAGTAAAATAACACAATTAATTCCTAATATATCCATTTGGCGACAAAAATAGTACATTAAAATTGAAGTGAAATAGAGTAGTTCGATAGCACCATAGTCGAAGATATTTATAACCGGCTATAATTAGCTGATCTATTCTGATCGATACATGTCAAAAACCGGTAACATCATACTAAAAACCGGTGTTGCCATTCTAGTTAATCGATAATTGTCGGTTAACGGTGTTAATTTCTAGTGGCATATGTTTTCATTAAAACTGGGGTGTAATAAGTTCTTAATGGGCTGTAAGTAGATATATAGCGAAATCGATTATGTTAAGACAAACATAGTATGTGCCATCGAAGTAGATATTTGCTTCTATAGCCTTTTTTTTTTCACGAGAGGAAAGCGCCTTAAGCTCCCCTGTTCGGTACCTCGGGGGAGGCCGTAAGGGGTATGTCGGGGTCACTGGCTACGCCAGCATACCGACTAAAACCTCTCGGTGACCATCACACGGATTTAGGGCGGTTTTGCGGCATCTCAGGGCCAGAAGTGCCCTAAATGGTCCGCTGCCGCCCAGCGCACCGTCCAATTATGGACCCCTCCAAATTGGGAGGGCTTGGTATGCCTTGCTTCTATAGCCTAGTTAGATTAGCCATGTTTTATGTGCTAGCCTATTACCGTTTCTCGGGGTCAGTTCCAGGCTCTATATTACTTGAAAATTCAATAATATATACCCCTAATTGTACAAAACAAATAACTACTTAGGTCACCACGCTTGATAAAGTCTAAAACATTTTATGTCCATCCATGTACCAAGCCAAACAGTAAATAGATACAGATGACGATATTACTTTAATACTTTACATGTATACAAAATTCCATTGCATTTAAGACTTGTAAGTAAAAAAGTATTAACATTTAGTAAGCATGAGCTCTCCAATTAAACATCTGTAAAATTACTACAAACTTTCCAATATTAAAAAGGTCCTGTTCTATTATTGGCCTGGCACTAAAGGCCAGTCGTCACAAAAAAACGCCAAAGGTCACCAGCCACGTGATATGATAGGGATGCGCAGGAAAACCGGTATGGACACAAAAAAGTCGATTAATCCCCAATAGTTTCGTTTATTAGGGTGTACAAAGTTGTTTTACGGAATTCATCGATCTCGCTCACATTAATGTAACGTATTTTGAATAAAATATTGACGTTCCATTTCTTTTTATTTTTATTTTACCCCGGGGTGCAGTGAGGCAAGTTGTTCGATCTCTATGCAAAGAAAAATATTTATGTTATACCCAAAATCTGGTTTTGAGACGACATTACTCTTTGTTTGTAACAGAAAAGTTTTTAAAAATTGTATTTTAGGGTAGATTATTATGTAGTTATTACTTCAGTCACCCCTAGGCTAGGTAACTTCTATGAATCTGGAAGTCAAACTTTTTGCTTCAGATTAGTGTCTGATTTTACAATAACGTTTAAGGTTATCTTAGTAATAAATAAATGGAATTTTGTTAATATGGATTTTGCTAAAGTAATTAAATGTATTTCATGTGTCTTATAAGAAAAAAATGGCTTGGTAATTCAAACTGCCCGTAGTAGAATCGTAATGAACGAAAACGGTTTATATACAAAATGAACACATTTCCTTTGCCTCATTTAAACAGCTTAGAACTACTGAAATATAAATTACTAAAAATGGCAAACACTTGTTCTTGTCGCTGGTACCTATTAAGTAACAGCAAGAGACAGTTATCAGCTCATACCGTTACCACGTCGGCGTGATGAGAAACAACTCTATTGAGTGGTTACACAATGCGTTGTAAATCCTAGCTTAGCTTCTCAATGGGACCTGTTTAAGGTCTAAAGTTACATTCATCTGCACTTAGTGTCACGACTTCTTCATCATATATATTTGCTGTAACGGTGGAGAAAAACATCGTGATGAAACCTGCACACTTAAAAAGTTCTTAGGGTTTTTGTACATTATTGTTTATTGGCTGATAGTTCGCCAACTCGCATTAGGCCAGCGTTGTGGACTGAGGCCTAAGCCCTCTTAATAGTGGAGGAGGCCCGTGCCCAGCAATGGGACGTATGTAGGGTGATAATGATGATATTCCATAAATATGACTATGAAATAAATTAAAAAAAATAGACCATTGCCACGGGAGTATTAATATGATTTTCAATTCGCAATTCTTAAGTATGAGCTTTTACGTACGATTTAAACCTGGTTATCAAATTTATTTGACCACTTATGTTAAAATCTATCTCATCCACACTAAGTTACAAGTAAAATTTAGCAGGTATCAGTAATTAGGAAAGATTTTAGTTTAACTTATGACCAAATACTTATCAAATATTCGCCTTAGTGAGGAAGTCTAACCCACAATGAACCAACGATTTTCGATAACGATATGAAAACTTAATAATTCGAAACTTGATATAGAAATCAACCCTTATCTTGCGCTAAACTTTTGCTTTCAAAATCACTCTACAATTGCTAAAAAGAAAACAGAAAGTCACACTTTTTTAATGTTATAACCGTATTAGACAGGATTATAACACCAACCACCACAAAGAAAGTTATTTTAGAGGGGACAAGGAAAAAGCACGTGGCAAGAGGGTCTCATGTAATCTCTTTACATTAGCATACGTCACAGCATCTGAAGAAAGGGTTGAAATGTACCAAGGGGTCGATAGGGCTCAACATTTTGAAAAGGCCACCGTTCTTAGGTCAAGAGAAACGTGGTTTAGTGAAAGGATTGCACCTGATATGCTTAATAAAGTCTTAATAAAGTATAATTATGGAATACACACATATTAGGGTTTAGTCCAACCTGGTCTATTTATTGGCCTACTAATAACTTGGGTTGGTTAAATAGTGTAGTTGTATGCTAGTCCTTTTGCAGATACACACCATGTACTATTCTAGGTACATACATTTTTGCGAATCACTATTGGTTTAATATTTCAAAGAAAAATAGAAGGTAACAGTATTCCATGAATACCTCCGCATTTTTTAAAACATAAAGTAGCTATTTAGTAACTGCCATAACTAAAATGATACGTTTAGAATGAATGACTTCGAGAGTCCAAGAAAACTAAATATAGTTCATCATCATCATCATCATCATCATCATCATCATCATCAGCCAAAGGACGTCCACTGCTGGACAAGGTGGACCGACGATTTGATAAAGTTCGCGGGAAGCCGCTGGATGCAGGCCGCTTCCAATAGAGCGCTTTGGAAGTCTCTGGGGGAGGCCTATAAATATAGTTATGATAGATTTATTGTAGCCCTCGTTGGAGGCTAATTAAATTACACACGACCGGCGTGTCCACGGTTATTAGGCACAATCAGTTAATTCACTCGCATATGACAGTACATAAAGTACAGATACCATCTAGAAACTCATTTTCAATGGGAAAGGGGCGAACAATGGTGAGAGTTGTTTGTACAGCCGCTGTAGCGCTGTTTTGGCTAGAATAGTTTAAAATATAGGCTGTTTTAAAGGAGAGTTAAAGCTAGAAAGGCATAAGTTTTAAAAAATAGTTTAAGAGATTCAAAAGTGCTTGTAAAAGTCCACTTGAATAAAGATGATTTTGAATATGATGTGCTACATAGTAGAAATATTATGTAAAATCTTCATCAACCCATATTCGCCCACTGCTGAGCACGGGTCTCCTCTACCATTGAGAGGGTTTAGGCCATAGTCCACCACGCTGGCCTAGTGCGGGTTGGCGGACTACACACCTAAGAAATTCCTAAGAATTCTTAGGTGTGCAGGTTTCATCACGATGTTTTCCCTCACCGTTAAAGCAAGTGATAATTCAATGTGAACTCAATGTAACTTTGAAAAGTCAGAGGTGTGTGCCTGGGGTTCGAACCCGCGACCGTCGAGATTCTCGACCGCGCGCCCAAACCTCGAGTAAAATGCTAGTTCATTTTCTTGAGCGTCAATTGGATATCAGTATTCTTCAGTTTTCGAGTGTTGAAAATATACTTAGAGGAAATGTCTTACAGACCCGATTCTTTGAGTTATTTTCATTCAGTGTTAGTTATATCTAATTGATCAATAATAATAATAATTATTAAAATATGAATAATTTGAAATCTATACAATTAAGTCATAGAATTATTATTTAATTCGCTGTGTTGTACAATCATTTATTTTACCTATCAATTCAGGACACATTAGACATAGGTCAACACATTTACCAATATTCCTGCGCCTTCAAACGGGTAGAGGTTAAATTGAGAAAGACCATATAGCCATTTTTCGTAACTGCATATCACAAGAAGGAATATCAGCCCAACCAGGACCTTCTACATAACGTACTTTTCCCGCGGCACCAATGACTCAATCTAACTCAGTAATGTCCAAGCATCTGTACTCAGAAGCTAGCTGTGTTATGTTCTAGAAACACTATATTTCACATTCATTCATTCACCAATAGAAATTAGGCATTCACGGAAAACCCGCGAATTAATAGAAAGGCTCAGCCATTAGCAGTCCGTAGAGGCGACGAGGAAGGCGCCGCGACGTATCGTAGATAATAAATAGACACACAGCTATCAGCAAAATTACTTATTTCTTGTATTGACCAGATAAAGTAAACCCTTTACATTGATAAAGAGTTAAATCTGAGCGTGCGATCGAGTCTAGATTACGATTCCTTAGCGTAGTGTTAGTGGTGTTTTCAATCAGGAAATATTTCAGAAGTACGTAAAAGCCTCTTCCATTTAATAAGATTAGCCGCGTCTTAATAAAACTTGAAATGAGAATTGACATAACTGGACTGTGAGTGTAAAGTATTGATAGCCTCGAGGTTTAGGACGGGGACGAGAACCTCCACGGTCGCGTGTCCAAACCCATGCATACATCTCGGACTTTTCTGCAAAAGATGCAAGTTAATTGAAAAGCCTCGATTCAATTGTCAAATTAACTTAGCTTTCGATACTAATTATATTTAGCATTACTTCACACATATACTTAACAGATTTTAGTAAGAACTTTTGACTAGATGGCACTAGGGTATAGGTTTCATCGTCTCACCTTTCAAAACTTCTATAATACGGCATTTAAAATTAATTTGATTTAGTGTAGTAGGTTTAGATGGACTCCTCAGCGTATTTCGTGTATAATCGCAGTGTATACTCAATTTAAAATCTTTTAAAATTGGAAACATCAAAAGAGGTTGTACATAAACCGTTATACGATTAAAAAAATACTGTTTCGGGGAAACTGGGCACTTCAAATGACGCATAACTTAGCATCTCGTTTGGACAAGGTACATTCGATTAAAAGTGTAAAGAGTGGTGGAGATATGATCTTTGCACGGCGCGCTATCTCCTTGATCGTGCGTTCTTACAAGAAATCAAGTTTTTACCCACATTGTTTCAAATTATATCTTGCGTTGACAGGTATGTCCGTCATGGTACTATTGACGTTACCTCTGATTATTCTGAACATCAGTTTTTATAAAACAAGCCTCAAACTCGTATACAATCATAACTAGATAATCATAGCTAGTGTACTCCGGATTGTAAGGCAATAAATTTTATGAGGAATGTCCGAGGAATTTCAAATTGATGTCGTTAACTAACCTTGCAATTAAACGTTGTCATGATTCTACAATTATTATAAACGGGTAAAACGTTCTACGGCAAACTGTTCTTAATTTAGAAAGACTGCGATTCCTATTAACTTGGAAATTAATTATTTCAGCGCATTTTATGTCAGGTTGTAATAAAAGTTTATTGAATCACAAATACTACGTATTTTATAAAGGCTATGATATAATTCCAAGCTGTGTAATTTAACGAGCCACAAAAAGTCTCCTCTAAAAGCGAGTGGCATAACTCAAAGCACACTCTCCTTGCATATTTAACAACACACGGGCCGCCGACAAAAACCGAAGCAGCGCCAACAATATTTGTCCCGAAGAATTCCACCGCACTTGTCAAAAAGCAAATAGTCTACACAAAGAGTTCGGAAAGAAAAAAAAGGCATAGAGGAAGAAAAACAAAAGGGCCAGACCGAGAGACGAATAAGAATGAGTGGATACAGTGTTCCAGTGCATGGAACAAATCATTATGCATTCGACACACGAAGGCTGCGGTAATAACTGCGCCTAGGGTTACATCACTGTATTTGTGGAAACGTCTAGTAATGAGATATTAAAATACCGAGTCCGTCATTAAACCAAGACATCGCCACTCAATTAAATAATTCGACGTGGAAAAAAAACGAATAAAAGCTCACGTGAGAGCTTTAGAACAAGCTGACACCCCTAGCGATCCAGTTGGGCAAACGACGCGCGCCGCTGCGCTTGCGCCGCCCGCTCATTGGCCGTTGCAAGTGGATGCGGCGGGCGCGCGACAGAGACGGCGATACATCCCGGCGCGCTAGAGCGGGACGGCGGAATGCAGTCGGCGGATGCGAGGGTTTCCGATCGTTGACTCTCTTCAAGGCCAGACTGGAGTCAGTTTTTGTTGCGTGTCATCGTAACGCCTGCAATACTCAACTGAAATGACCTACAGAACTTTCTTTTGAGGTCGCACAATCGGGACGATGACGCTCCGATCAGTGTGCTGCAACGTGTGACACGCGGCCGCTTCGGGAATCACATTCATTAATGTTACAGACATTTCAATTACTATTTCGACCTTCATTTAAATGATCTTCAAACAAAATACTTATTCATAATATAAAGAAATATGATAATACCTATTAGAAATGTACAATATTAAATGGTGTGCAATCCAGATAGTGCGGCTAAACCAGATCCATCAACCGGTATTATAATTTCAAGCTGTGTTAGCTCGTGATATCGTTTTAATACTCTTCGTGTACTTATTTTCAATATGCACTAACATTTATTCTTTGAAAGAAGCACTTTTCTAAAGCATTATTGACATGGAATTTTTGGATGCATATGATATTTACTTATTAGAAATAGACTGTCATGAATTAAAGCAACTCAATTGTGGAAAAGAAAAAATGATTCCTAAAGTGATGTAACTTATACAAACAGCAATTTTCTAACAGTTTTTTGTTCAGATACATGTTGTTCTATATTAACAGAACAAGGGGCTTATTTCTAACGAGAAACATGCTAGAAAATTTAACACCCGCTGGAAATATGACACTTTAAGTAGTCGCTACCGAGAAATGCATGCAGTGTGTCTATGCTCGGGCTATTTCAGGCCCACTGCGCATGCGTGCGGGTTCGAAACCAATCAGTGTTTCTGGGAATGTAGAATTAGTTTCTATTTGTACAACTGAAAATCGGAAATTGAACAGAATGTCATTAGTTTTACCATCAAGAGTTAGTCTTATAGGAATTATTATCCTTTTACATTCTTGTAAAACATATTTTTTTAGCAAAATCGTACATATGGTTAAAACAAAGACTTAACTTTAAAGAATATTAATAAAATATAGAAGAAAGCATTTCAGTTTTCGTTCCTTTATTTTAAAAATAATAATCAACGAAACATAAAACAAAAAAACAGCTTTAGCTAATTCTAAATATGTAAATATACATTGCAAATTATTTTAATAACAATAATTCTAATCGTATGCCAAAACGATAATAGCTTTTTACAATTTATTAATATATTTTTTTAAGTTATAACAAAGAAAGCGTTTTATGCACGGAGATCTAACCGATTCCTTTAAATCGCCAAGTTCTAAAGCCTTATAAAAAACAACAGTGTTAAACCTTACGTCGCAAGCCCAACCTACCCTAATACCGGTCGCGTTAAAAATAGACTAGTTAAACAAACAGACAGATAAACTGTTACAGTAGTAGATAGTCGTGGGGTCAGCCTTATCTCGTGTTAAATATTTGACTGCATAGGGTGTGTTCGTATAGGATCCAATGGAGATAGACAACAGGATGTTTGTCAAGCCTTTTAATCCAAGGTTGGGACGCAGGCCACCTTGGCGCAAGGGTTTGGGGAGAAATTAAAGTATTGTAGAGCATACTATATACACTGATGGCCCTGAAAGTCCAATTTTCCTTACAAATTCCGAATAATCTTTAGCTCTAATTCTTAATTTACCAAAGTAATTTGTCGTATAAATGAGAATGTTCTGACCCCTCAATAAACTGTAAGCTAGACATGACGCAATTAACGTGTAACACATTTGGACTTTTATGGAAGTACTGTCATCGACGTAATAAACGTATTGAAGGGGCATGCAGAGTTACTACATCGATTTAAAGTACCCTTGTAATTATTGCGTATTTACTAACAAAGATCCAATAAGACTGATTATGGTACTGCCTAAATCGCTGATCACCGAAGCAATTGATTGCGAACAAGTATGTCTTGTTGTCTGTATATTAACAGGACTTGTAAAACTTACTGTAACGTCTAATAATAATGCCTATAATAATTACCTTATATTCTTTACTAAACTTTAAATTCCCTACTCCTTTCATTTATTTAAGAGATAAATGTTTACGAGAAAGCATTTTTAAAACTGCAAATAATTTGCTCCCTCTAAAGAGGTACTTAAAACCCTAGCTTGCGAAACATAGATGTAGGTATAGACACACACTTTTGCCTCCCTCTTTCTACAAGCGCGGAAGTATGCCCGATATTTTAATTACATTACGTAGAAGCCGATATCACATCTGTGTCACAGGTCACTTTACCCATAAAACCTAACAGAACAATTGTCAGTATTTTATAGACAATCGCTCGTATTATAAACTCGTGAATCATTTATTTATTATTCGCGTGAATCACAATTTCCTTAGAGTTTACATTATACGATTCATATGACGTGTGTGTCCTTCAAACGTTTAGAGACTAGCAACGAGGGGTCGCGAATATAGCTCCCAGGGACAATGATACGCAAATATTAGGGATACCGTGCTTTGAATATAGGGATATAATAGGAGTATACACATAAAAAGTGAGTTTGGAATGCGAGCTTAGATGTTTGGTACCCAATCAGGACGGCTAAACAGATTTGGTACATTGGCAGAGTAAAGCAATATGACGTAGGATACTTTTTATACCAGAAGATCAAATGAGTCTTTTGCTAACAACATAGAAGACTTAGTTATTGGCATTTAGTTGGCTAAGTGGGAGTTGTGTGAAAAACTTTAAGTCTTTCTAAAGAATTCTTAAGTGAGCAGGATTTATTATCACGTGTCTCTACCCTCTTATATTTCCATAAAAAAACACGTCACTAGCCCCTAACCAAAACTAATAGTAAGCTGTTATTTACTCTATTTACATATATTGTATTGTATGCCGATAGAGACGGCCTATAATTAAATAATGCAAAGAAAAATGTCTAACAACTAACCCCTTCATTTTCGGTGAAAAATATTCAGAATTTATTCGATATGATATCAAGTTAAAAATCTCCATTTTTTACTAAATCAATATCATGTATTTCTAAAAAGTACTCTGTATTTTGCTGTACTAGCAAAACTCTGATTTAATAATACAAGATCGATAATATAGACTACACTAGTTTCAATCAATTGGGTAAAGTATTAATCGAATTCCGCCATTGCAGCAAACATAACACATTCGATTTCTAGTTCTTGGACCACTTACATCCAACAGCTTAACGATTTCAACCCACCAGAGGGATGTATTATACCTTGCATGCTATTAAACCCTTTCCAATCCACTTTATACCTTATCCCAATGATCTGAGATTCAATATTGAGTAATGGTCCTGTAGCGTAGGTTGCGCCCACACACCACACAATGAAAATCTATGGAGAGTGAATTTTATTAAGTTATTTATTGCATTATAAGTATCACAATGTCTGATAAATATTTATAGGAACCTTCGATATGCATCCGATGTGGAATCAGGTTGTATCATGACTTGGTAGCGGAATGGTTTTTATGCATATTTCATCCAGGACAATTTCTAATTTATAGACCAGCGTAGATCCCTCTGCTAGAAACGTAGTTTTTGAGATGTAAGGGTTTAGACCCCATTGCAGTTTTGATTCCAATATCGCGTATCGCCTTTTCTTGGGAAAATATATCTTCAAAAATTAGAAGTTAAACTTAGTCATAAACTTTGCGATAAAGGAGATTATTAATTTTATTTAAAATTAAATTAATACAGATTATTTTTGGTTATAACAATATTATCTGACCGAAGTTGTGATAGAAAACTACGTTATTCATGTCTGTGTTTTAATAAAACCGAAAAGTCTTGTAATTTCCGATATCCGCGACATAAGACTTCTAGCTAAATTTTATTCGAAAGCCTAGTTTATTTAAAATCAAGATTTAAATACCAAAAATAATATTGACTGATGTCTTAAAACAAAAACGATCTCAGACGTTGATCTCTTCAATATAGATCTTGTAAAAAAAAAGCATCTGAATTCGAATGGAATCCAACGGTCGCAGTAGAACGAATCGATTCGGGCGGCAGTAGATACCATTCCAGTATTGCTAATGGCATTATTTGAGGCCAAAATTACACTACGGTAATATTCAAATGTCCGTGGATTTTAATCATAGTTATTATTTAAATGCATATGTACTAGATATTCTTCTTACTGTAGATGCTATTGTTAAAGCTATATTGAAGAAAACAGTAACATTTTGCACCATTTTGTATGTATTAAATATGATTTTGTTTACTATAAAATAAATAGATGTTTCAACCACATAGCTTAAAGCGCCTTTTGAAAAAAAACATCGCCAAGCAAAGTAAAAACATTAAAAAATTAACAACTCCATCTACCGTCGTCTCGAAACAATTAAAGGCGCGGTTATTGAAAATATAAGGGCCATACAAAGAACTACTCTAATTAGAGAAACGCTTTGGAATTAAATTAGCGAAGGAACTTCAAACACGTCAAATCCAACAGATAGCCCTTCGATTAGCCTTTACATACAAATTTGGACTTTGTTTCATGGATGTACAATATAAATTTGAATGGCAGGTCATAGCAAGATGGTGGACGACTCGCGCGCAGCTTTTTCGTTTTGTTTTTTATTTTCAAATAGTCTGAACGCGCCCACAGTCGGTTTCAAGGGTTGAAACGAGTTACACGCACAAGGGATATAGAATTTATAGACTTCAAATAGTATATTTTTCTAATAAGAATTTGTCGTTTAGTTTCACGCAGCCGCGGTTCGGAAGCGTTATACGGGCACTTTACGTTATCGTTTGTGATAGTGTTGGCAGTGAACCGTGCAGTGAAACGACTTTAAACAAAAGGGGATGTCTACGTGCCGTGTCGTTAATATCTACAACGGTTAAAAGAAATATAATGACGAGCAAGATACGCTTTGGCTGTATGGTAGTATTGTCTGTGATCACGGTTGTGTTGGATGTAAAAAAACTTTTTGTATTAACAGACTTTCAATAGGATTGTTAAGGTTTAACTTTGACTTTATTTTTATTGTCATTAAAAGTATTTTCATGCATAGTAATGACAAAGAATTAATCAAACAAAAGTATGAAAGTTGATAGTTATATTTTCCAACATAATTTTATTTTGTAGAGAAAACATTTATTTCATAAGTTATTTTTAAATGTTATTTTTGGTTACCATATAACTATTTTAATAATATGCCTGTCTGTGGTAGAGATCCTAAGAAAAGCGATTCACCACGCTACAAGGACCATCACCATTGTTCTAAAGGCTTATAATAAAGTCGTTCTGTGGGTCGATACAGAAACACGGCGCTTATTATAACTCGGAAATATATTGTACAGGTAGCACAGGTTCAATCCAAGGGCTAAAATTATAATATTGAATTTAAAGTATTTTTTTTACATCAGTTTATTTGCAAGTTTTGTCACTAGGAAATAGGTTAAGCTTTTTTTTTAGATATCTTTCATTTTAGGACAGTAATTTATTTATATATGAAATATATTGTTTTAAGACTGCATATATTTAAATGGTATTTTTTTATTTAGTAGAAACACTCGATAGCAGATATTTTAAATGTGTTTTTAACTTTTTATATAGTATCACTAAAACATTTCGTAAAGATTATGCATTTATTAAATTACTTGAAATAACTGTATTGTACTACAGTTAAAGGTACCTATCCTTTTTTTTATTTTAATTCATACTCCGCTCTTAAACTTATTATCCCAAGCATCTCTTTCGAATTTCGTTTTTTTTAGGAATGAAAACTTTGTCGCAGTCAATACACATGCGTGACCCTTGGGTTTAAAAGACATTTACAAAGTTAATTCTTGTCATTACTTTTTCAGATTCGCATGTGGAAGAAGAAAAAGTTCTGCGGCAATTATGAATTGTTAGAGTTGAAGGTATTATGCAAATATCATAATAATATAGATTTTAATTAATGGGTATCCCTGTATTTATCCTCTCACATTGCTAAGAAATAATGATTATTTGTAATTTGCGAGCAAGATTCCGTTCAAACATTTTTTATAGTCACAGTAATAAGACTACAAGCGAACATGGTGTGTAAGAATCGTTTGTAGGCCATAGATAGGGGGAAGGGGATGTTTTACCTTAAAATATACTTATTTTCTAGACCTCATGTTACATGTAAAATCGAGAATCGGTTGAACTTTTTTTTACTGTGAAACGGTTTTTAAACGCTACAAATTTAAGTTAAAGCTAATTCTTATCTTTTTTGTAAACTTAGTCATGAAGCCTTTTCTGTTTAACTAATTTGGCAATAGCATATCGGAAGACTTAAAGCAGTGATGATTGAGAATAATGCTTAACGTGGATTCAGAGGTAAATACATTTTTATTTATTCAGGGTAAGGTAATAATCATTCTAATTTTCATATGTCATACGTGAAATTTCTGAAAAGCCAGAAATAATTGTCTACATATGCCGTTTATATTTAATGCATTAATGTGTGTTTAATAATTTATTTATTTATTTATTTATTTACTCTTCATACATAACATGTACAGGTGGACACAATGCCTGAGGCATTCTCTTACTGTCGAACCTCGGGTGGTGCAGAGATTAAAGGCGTAGGTGCGTAAATAAAGTTATGAAAAATAAAATATACTATTATGTGGGACTATAATATACAAACAATATACAAAACATAAATATCTTTATAATTCTAGTACATTAATACATACATATATAAATATATATATACATACATTTATATATACATATCAATGTGAGAAATCTGCTATTCTGGTTGACAGCAACTTTCGAACTCTCAACTTGAACGAGTAACGACTCGTGCACGTCCTGATCTCTGAGGGAACCGCATTCCAAAGGAGTAATTATTATGTCATAACTTCCCATAACATACCTAATCAAATTTCCTATTACATATAAATATTTAATAACAATTATGTATGTGCTAAATAAATTCATCATTTCAAAAAAATAACTCTATCAGACACGCTACCAAGATGTACGCTGACCTTCAAGAACAGTGAAGATGTGTGTTCCTGTAATTCCTGTGAATCCTGGAGGATCTTCGGTCGTACCTGGGCCTGGTAACTCCACCACCGTTGGCGGTCTGCCCGCGCCAACGGGGGGAGAGTTCCCGTTCCTAGTTGCGCGGCTCTACTATGTTCCTGAGGGATCGAAAACACTAAATATGGACTGGCTACCTATTTTATGATTATATTTGAGAATATGTGTAAGAGATTGAGAAAACATTCAAAATATGCACCGTTCCTAGTAGCCCGACTCTACGACGTTCCCGAAAAGAGGAGAAAATATTCAAATTACATACTGGCTAACCTTTTTTATCAATATAATTGAGGGGATGATCGATTTTCCTGAGGAATTACCATATAACGATGTCCCCGAGGGATGGAAAACATTCAAAATATGCACTGGCTAGTCTATTTTATGAACGTATTAGAGGGAAATAAAGGCTTGTTTAGTAACTTATTTATTTATTTGAGGGAATAATTGATGTTCCTGAGGAATTATTTAAGAAAACATCGCATGGGTAACCTATTGTATTGTGTTGTGTAATGGTCTGGAATTGCTCATTCGAAAGTTCATTAAAGACCTTCGTTTGCACTTATTATAAAGAGTTTGTTACAGTTTCACAGTTTCAGTTGATGCGGGTATACTAGCAACTAAATGTAAGATTTGTGCATTAGGTACAAGTATTTTGTAAAGCCTATGAAAGTTCCAGTAAGATTTTGTTATCATTAAAAAAAGAATATATACATTCGTATCTCGTATGAAAATGTCTTCAAGAAATACAACATTTATTTATAAATTATTATAAACGTAGGCTAAACGTTGTACAAAATACTATTGAAAAATTGTAAAAAAGCTGCTTGAAATGGTTGTATTTGATTACGTGAATATTGTAAAACAATCCTAGTAATAAAAAAATTGCAACAACGTACTCTTATTACTTTATATAATAATAGTTGTAATTATTTCATAAACAAATAGTTAGAACTCGTAACTGCCTCGTGGCCTCGCGGTGCTAGGCGGTGCCGTGCGATCTAAAGGTTCCTGACGAGCAGAGTTATTGTTTTTCCTCTATGACAACGTTTCCTAACCTTTTTCAGCCACGGACCCCTAGGAAATTAGGGACAGTTTTCACGGACCCCTTTAATAAAAAAATGTTAAGTAAGCGTAGCGATAACGAGACATTATCATTTATGTATGATCCAAAGATGACACCGCGGACCCCCACACATATACTCGCGGACCCCCAGGGGTCCGCGGACCACAGGTTAGGAATCGATGCTCTATGAAATTCTCATCTCTGAATCTGAGAATTTGCCTCGATGCTGGAATCGAACCGCGGCCTCACGTTTTGAAGCTTGTGTCTAGCCGACTACGCAGCGGGACTGTCGAGCGTCGATTTGTGTCGTGAGTATTTAAAATTATTCATTTTTTCAGTCTGACATTCATCGAGTCCAGAATACAATATATGGATGTGGATGTCAAATTTGACATAGTTTGATGAGGCCCTTGTCAGATAATGAAGTCTATTGGGCAATTGTGTCGTTATGTGAAGTGTTGCTCTGATTACTAGACAGGAACGTGAATATTTATGTTGCCTTTCTAGCAATATTTCCGTCTATTCTGTCTTAATCCACGCACAATGGTTCAAGGACTTTAAGATATTTGTATTAATACTAATAAAAACATACCTTACACACCATAATAATAGTTCTAGCCCCTCACATGAGTAAAAATCACATATCGTGACGATTTCGAACTGAAATTAATATTTAATTAATAGCGAACCTTTTTCAGTCTTTTCCAAACCCGATATTGTAACTTAAATTTTTAACTGTGACAAACTTTTTGGGCAAAGGTTTCACTGTTTATCATGAAGGAATAGGCTAGAAAGCAAGGCTTTAGTCCATAGATACCCCTGTTATGTTTGGATATTAGTCCTTTCGCCAGCTGACGTGTAAGTCAGAATCGGCTATGGTATCAAGGCTTGGCCATATCATCATCATTTTAGGCTCAGTGATGCTACTAATAGGAATTGTATACTCCTTAATGAAAAATCACAATACTTGATCCGACCTAGGAATCTAACATAGCCCTTTACCTCGCTATCCACATTTGCCATGCATTGTAACGAGCACTTAAATAATAAACACACACCTTCTATAATAAAAAATACTCATGTATCCAACCAGGGACGTGGATAAATAAAGGGATATGAAATAAAACAACACTTACTAACAAATCATTAATTTAACAACATCTAACCGAGTTAAAAAAAAAGATTTCCGACTGTCCATATACAAAATGGGAATAATTCCAAAGCGTCTTACACACTCTACGTGGACTTAATCTAGGCTGCGCAGTCGACAATGTATAGGGAACACATAACCGTTTATAACGACCTTGGCTGTGTCGCCGTTATAAACGGTATATCACAAAAACTTTTTGAGTATAGACATAGGAAGTTACCTCAGCGACACCTGGTATTAAGTGCAATAAAATTAAGCTTACGTTTATCTCTCACCAGTTTTCATAATCATGCTGGCATTTTTAGACTGATTCTGGAACGCAAAGTAATTTCATTCACTGTGTCTGTTCTCGCTCTTGGATAGTTAAGTTTTCCATATATAACTAATATTTCAATAAATTACAATTACACTAAACTCGTATGTAGGGCTAATAAAATATATGCAGTTATATGCACTGGATTTATCGGACAAAATGTAAGTAGGTACACTCAAAAGGAGTCATGTTCATAAAAATACAGTAAAATTATTTGACCATAATATCACAAATCAGAAATGAGTAAGTATTCTAAACACATTCTATATGTCTCTTTCGATAGTCTATTTGACCAAACATCAATAGGACGTGTACACTAAACAATCCACATTTACAAGTAACAAAAATTCGGTGGAAACCAGTTAATTCCGGCGCGAACCGGTTCCTGTTAGTGGCACCGCAGCCACGCTAGGTGATAATATGTAAACATAGGAAGCTGTAAAAAACGGGGATGCGAGGGGTTGTACTGTAGAACGCACGTTATCATTATAAGAATAACTTTTGTTTACGCACGGACCGACAAAAAACAGCGGCTTTAGATAAACATCTATGTCACGTTTAAGATTAGACATGACTTCACACATCATAAATGTTGTGCAAATGTTGGGAAAAAAAAAATTTCATAGGGATGGTAAGTTATTTTTTATAAGGGAATAAAGTTAATTACATGAATGACGATAAAAATTAGGGCAGAACGCATATAACAGTAGGAGAATGGGGAATAAGAAAGGCTTATAAAAGTATGCTTACATGGGTGAAGAGTTCTACCAAATGATGCAAAAATATACATTATTATTACTGAAAATAGGAAAAACTAACTAAAATCCAAGAGAAATATACTTTACTCTGTCAAATATATTAAAAACATTTACTTAAAAATGGCGATTCACCTTTACATTGTCACTGCGCGCTATATAAATTCAAATATTCGTATATAGTACACACACTATATTTCGACGTATTACACAAAGCTCGAGGCGAGTTTGAGCCGGCCTCGCCTTGACGCATGCGATTTGAGCCTCAAACGAGGCGAGGCAGGCTCAAATTCACACAAACCGTACTCAAAGGGAACATAATTGAGCCGCCATTATCTATATTAACGCATACTTCGGTTTGAGGCAGGCAGGACTTGAAGCACACAGGGCTACTGATGAGATTCTTGGCAAAATTATAAAGCTTGTGTTTCTTGGAGATTCGGCATGTTCCGAGTGGGTTAGGCGTAGGCAAAATATATTTAAAAAATGTCGAAACTGCATATATTTAGTTTTTTGTCAGCAAGTGTCCTGCCTACCCCTTAATTCCAGCAACTGCGGTTACACTAAAATAAATAATGTTATTTAATCACAGCAATCGGAGACCACTTTAAATTTAGCATCAGTACACATCGGCCGGTGTAACCGCAGAATTGCATGTGTCAAAATAAATCTATCCATCATTATAAATTACCAAGGCAATGTCTTACGATTAAACACTACGTACAGGTATTCTTTAGATATTACTAATCACGACAGTATTTAGGTTCAGACCAGGTGAAGGGGGAATGCTGCAGGGTAATAATAACAGACAGCTGTCATGCGTAATAAAATCAACCCTTGATTGTGAAAGACTGATCAACATAAAACTAAAATAATTATTCTTTTTTAAAGATATTCTTCGCCAGCGAACTTTTAATCCACCTTGATGAACTTTCAGTTGCTATCCAGAGGATACTGAACAATGTCGCTCTTCTCAACCTAGGAATCGTACCCCGGACCTCGCAAACGATGCCGCACATGTATGCACTGTTCAAATTTAAAGAGGATGAGAGAATATTAGATTACCTTCAATTGCAAACGAAATAAAATGAAGCAACATAGTTTTTAAATTGATCAATCTTTGAAAATTAGGGATAAATTTCATCAAAAAATTCATTAAAATATTTTATCGGAAATAAATTAATCAATTCCTGCACTACGCAATACACCACGTTATTAATATATATTAATTCCCAATGGCGGTACTTTCATAGAAGCTCAACAGCCAAAAATCTTCTCCACACTAGGATGCAAGTCCTGTGTCTCGGTGTTGGGATCGAACCCGCGGCCTCTCGTTTCGCAAGCTGGTGTCTAGCCAACTCCGCCATGGGGTTATCAAAATAATCTTTAAATCTTTCTTTAACAAAAGCAATTGGACAATTGAACGAGAACATGATCTTCATCAACCCATATACGCCCACTGCTGAGCACGGGTCTCCTCTACCATTGAGAGGGTTTAGGCCATAGTCCGCCACGCTGGCCTAGTGCGGGTTGGCGGACTACACACCTATGAAATTCCTAAGAACTTTTAGGTGTGCAGGTTTTATCACGATGTTTTCCTTCACCGTTAAAGCAAGTGATAATTCAATTTGAATACACACATAACTTTCGAAAAGTCAGAGGTGTGTGCCTGGGGTTTGAACCCGCGACCGCCGAGATTCTCGACCGCGCGCCTAAACCTCGAGGCCATCACTGCTTCTTCGAGAACATGATCACCCCACTTTAATTTTTTTTTACTAGACTTTACACAATTATAAAGTAAGGTTTTTAGGCTTCTATAAATGTACCGCCACATATTAAGTGTACCATTTTCTTGAGAGATACTCACAGCCTAAAGTATATCACAAGTGCTAAGTAGAATAAGTTGCATGACACATATTTTATATTTACAAATCTCTATGGATTTACAAATTAATTCCGTATCCGAGGAAACCTAGGAACTTATCAAAAGTTCTGCAATCGATCCATTACAAAATTATTTTGAAACATCAGAAATTAGCAGACACTTTAAATAGTATGTTTTGTAACATTTTAAAATAAATAAAAATTTATATTCATTGTCATTAATAAATAAAACAATATAGGACAAATAAGTGATATTTGAATACTTTAAATATTTTGAAAAACATGCAATATATCGACAAAAAAGAAGTGGTCTATCCGTACCAAAACTTTAAACATAAGTTAAAATTATAGATTCAATAAGTAATTTACCTCGATTGGGATAATTTTATACACACATTTACTCGTACTGTTGGTTTTTTTAAATAATTTATACAAGAGGCATAAAATTGATATTTTCCTAGAAAATAACTTGGTAAGTGAATACAATAAAAACAGCAATAAATGAAACAGGAATACGTCACACTGGTCTAAACCCACGCTTAACCCTATTTGTATCCAGATTAATTGCTTTACCAAATAAAACATTATGTCAATTAGAACATACAATTCTTAAAAATTATTTCATAGAAATATTTTACCGAATAAAGCATGTGAAATATCTTGTTAACAGCTGAAATGTGTTTACTTTTATATTATTCTATAAGTAGGTATCTTATACAGTATATTAGGAGCTCTGGGCCAGTCCAGTATCAGTTATGACATATTAAAGAAAAACTACATTACCAGTCAATGAGTACACCAAAAATTATCACACACATCTGATACTAGACAAGAATTGTCACAAATTTAATAAATGTTGAGAAACACTTATTGACGCCGCGACGTTAAGTGGCATGACGCCCTTTTGCCATCACGTCTACTCTGCGCCAACGCCATCTATTTTCATGATTTGGCAACAAAGCAATCATGACGGCAACGGCACGACGCTTTATGATTCTGCCCTCATGTCACCTACATGGAAACGCCATTCATTTTATCTATGTAACACCATATTTTCTTGTCGATTTTCATTAATAAATTATTCCGTTATTCACTTTACTAGCAGAATATTTATTAATAAAAAACAAGGAGGCCTTATTTCTTGTTTAAACCTTATTAATACAACAACATGCATTAAAATGTCACAATACAACATTGCTCTAATCGACATAATTATTTAGTTACGATATTGTACACTCAAATAAGAGAAAAAAAATAATTGGCACCATTTTGGATACTGCGTATATGAACGTATAGCATTGGCGAATTTTGAGTGTTGCCACATTGATTTGTTTCTTAATGTCATTCCAGTAACAATAAGCGTTATTTGCTTCAACTGGTCGCACAAATCGACGCTAAATGTGCATTTACAAATAGATATAAATATATTGCGATCCAATGAAGGCAATTTTAATATGTCATAAAATATACCTATAACCTGTCGGTGTAAATAGCAATTTAATTGCGAGATTTTGTAAAAAAATATAACGTTTACGCGGAGTTTAAATATGTCTTCTTCATCAACCCATATACGCCCACTGCTGAGCACGGGTCTCCTCTACAGTTCAGAGGGTTTAGGCCATAGTCCACCACGCTGGCCTAGTGCGTGTTGGCAGACCCAGGTTAAATATGTCTACTCCGTGCTTTGGATTAATATTATGTTTTGGATTCGAAAAAACTTGATTTAATTCTGCTAACAAGATGCTTTTGCGGATTTAGTTACTTGGCGGCATCAATATTTTTGCAAAGACTATTGTCAGTTTAATCGATAATCAATTTTTGATGCTTTTAAACGATTAAATATTAATTCTAAACAGCCACTAGTGCCTACATTTATTAATGTCAGAATCCTTTTTTTTTTTTTTTTTTTTTTTTTTTTTTTTACGAGAGGAAAGCACCTTAAGCTCCCCTGTTCGGTACCTCGGGGGAGGCCCTGAGGGGTATGTCGGGGTCTCTGGCTACGCCAGCATACCGACTAAAACCTCTCGGTGACCATCACGCGCATTTAGGGCGGTTTTACGGCATCTCAGGGCAGAGGTGCCCTAAATGATCCGCTGCCGCCCAGCGCACCGTCCAGTTATGGACCCCTCCAAATTGGGAGGGCTGTTTTGCCCTCCACTTACTCGATTTGGACGTTCACCTTTTGTGAACGTCCGCGACAGTTAAGAGGCCACGCCCTCTGCCGCCAATCTCGGGGTTGCTATCATAGGGTACCGCCCCCGCAGTACGCCCAGCAACCCCAGTTTCCCCTGTTAGTCGCCTCTTACGACAGGTAGGGGATACCGTGGCGGAATTCTTACACCCCCAATCCACAGGGTGGAATGTCAGAATCCTGAGTAAAACTGTGCTTTCAAACTATATTTTCGTATATAGCAATTCGCAGATATAAACAAGTGAGGCTTTATAAAGGCACATACACGTATTTTCAGGATATTTCTATTCCGACTGAAACTCTCCCTAATGTCTCGTCATGGATCAAATATTAAATGTCATTAACTTGATTGAACTTTACTGGATAAACCGTTAAATTCAAATATTTCTGTCACGTAAATAAAATTTCCTCTAGTCATATATGTAATGACCTTTGGCTGTGTCATTCTACTACAAAAATTGTGTAATAAAGTCTGACTGGGAAAATTAAACCGTTATAACGAATAGGGAGATTTACTTCTTTCACAGCAATATTTCATATTTCATCTGTCAATTTAAGCCATGTAATCAGATTATAACCATCCAATTATGAAAACATTAAACTACATTCTGTACCGCAAACCTTACTTCTTCTTCTTCATCAACCCATTTTCGCCCACTGCTGAGCACGGGTCTCCTCTACCATTGAGAGGGTTTAAGCCATAGTCCACCACGCTGGCCTAGTGCGGGTTGGCGGACTACACACCTAAGAAATTCCTAAGAACTCTTAGGTGGGCAGGTTTCATCACGAGCAAAAGCAAGTGATAATTCAATGTGAATACACACATAACTTCGAAAAGTCAGAGGTGTGTACCTGCCTAATACAAACCCTACTACAGCTTGCCAAATCATTAGGCTTTCTAAACCTTATGTTGTCCTACTTCTATACAGGGTGTATTCAGACCGTGATCGAAAACGAAGGCAAGTGACATATAAAATCATTACAAAACCCATGGTGTTAATGAAAATCCCGACAAAAGATAAAAAATTGTCGTTTTCCATACAACCATCGGTAATAAATGTATGCGGTTTGTATGGAAAACGTTAAAATTTTTATTTTTTGTCGGGATTTTCTTTAATGTCTGGGGGTTTGTAATGATCTCATATGTCACTTGCCTTCGTTTTCGATCACGGTCTGAATACACCCTGTATATGGCTAAACCTTCGAAGCTTTAGGCACTGCTTTAGGAAGCTTTATTGATGTGAAATCTTTGTATGTATAGGCTGACATAAGTAACACAGTGTTGCCTTATAAAAATTTAAATTTCCCCCATCACACTCTACTATTACTATTTTCCAACTTAGTATGCATAATTCAGATGTCCCAGGTTAGATTTTTGGTATACATTATTGCTTGTGAATATTCCAAGATATTGATAAACATTATTTACTCTAGTGTTAATAAAAAAATATTTTTCTTATTAAATCTATATTTCTTTCAGTTCTTGGTACATTAAGTCTACAGCCACTATACAGTAAATAAAGAACCACTATTTATTATGTATTTTGTGAGTATTATGAGTTGCCAGAAATAATCCAAACTTTGGCTAATAAAACGTTATTCCATCCGATTAGATTGATTTACTTTTTATTCTGTACTTTGTCACCAAGTCTTTTTATAACTTCGACAAATGAATAAATACCCATTTCTACTGAATTTATAATTGAAAATTTCGAGCGTATGTAGCCATCACGGTCACTTCAGACCAACAATAAAATTGTTTCTTTAGTTTTTCATATCTTGGATGCAATCAACGATGCCTCAATGACACATTGCTGTCAAAATCTTTACATTTCTATGAAGTTAGCTACAAGTCTATTGTTTTCATGGGACCAAGACTACCGTCTCTTTTTGGACCCAACAATATTAGTACCAATTTCTTTCAAGTGACGTATTCAGTATAAATTCAAGACAATTCCCATCTTTAGTATTGAGAAATCAATAGGATTTCTCCATTCATTTGTACTAGCTTTAGAATTTATTTCAATCAAGTCTTTGAAATCAGGTGTTACGTTTTCAAGCCCAAAGCCTTATTGGTAAGGCCCAAATTAATGTGGCAACACTCGCACAGAGGACAAAATAACAACTCTAATATAATTTATTTATACCATAATAACTAGCGTATATACAAATGACTTGTTGTGATGCTTATGGGACAGATTTGTTCGCGCGTTCACGATATTTTGCGTCAATTGTCTCATGGAGTTACCTGAAAGTACCATTCGCAGTTACAATTTGTAAAAACATGAAGTGGGAAACAAGAGTTAATCTTTAAAAATATGTGAAAAGAAAATATTTTAGTGTGTGTAAAAAAACATAGTTTTAGCTTCGAATTGTGATATGCTGAATTATAGCCTGTTGTCGTATTACAGTATGTGTTTGCGTGTGTGCATGTGTGAACGTATGTGTTTGCGTGTGTTCATGCTTGTGCGTATGTTTTTACATGTGTGTACGTGTGTGCATGCGTAGGTGTATGCATGAGTGCATGCGAGTGAGCATGGATGTGTGCAAACGTATTTGTGCGTACATGTGTTTGCTTGTATACATGCATGTGTGCATATGTCCATGTTTCCATACGTACGTGGGCCGGCAGGCGGGCGAGTGCAGGTCCCGGTCGGCGCCGCCGGCGAAGCTGATGTTGAGCAGCATGGCCTCGAAGGGGTCGCTGCGCATGCGCTGCTGGTTGGCCTGCGCCGCCGCGCCGCTGTCCGGCACCGCGCGCGACTCCGCGCTGCCGTCCTGCGCCGGACACGCACTCACATGTACATGTAGTGCTGCACGCACGCTACCCGCCACCCGCCACCACTACACCGCACGATTTCATACCCAATTTCGACAGCATAAAATCTCGGCGGTCGCGGGTTCGAACCCCAGGCACACCTCTGACTTTTCGAAGTTATGTATGTATTCACATTGAATTATCACTTGCTTTAACGGTGAAGGAACACATCGTGATGAAACCTGCACACATAAGAGTTCCTAGGAATTTCTTAGGTGTGTAGTCCGCCAACCCGCCCTAGGCCAGCGTGGTGGACTATGGCCTAAACCCTCTCAATGGTAGAGGAGACCCGTGCTCAGCAGTGGGCGTATATGGGTTGATAAAGAACTATGCATTACCAGGGTATTCACGTATCATTCGATACAATAAAATAAGTTTGGGCTACTGTGCACTACCAGGAAAAGGTTTGATGACAGAAAAAAACCTAGGTGTCGTTCATAAAGGACCATCCATAAATTACGTTACACGTTAAGGAGGAGGGAGGGGACTTAAGGGAGAAATTAATACACGAACTTTGCACTGTTAACGACAAATCCAAAAACATTGCAATCCTACTTCATCATCAACCCGTATACGTCCCACTGCTGGGCACGGGTCGCCTCTACCGTTGAGAGGGTTCAGGACATAGCTTCCACCACGCTGGCCTAGTGCGGGCCTACTTTTTTGGATGCTACTTTTTTTAAGGGACCGAGGAGGCAAACGAGCAAATGAGCCACCTGATGTTAAATGGTCAACATCGCCCAATAATCACTAATTCCATAGCATCGAGTATTTAGGCTACTTTGCGCTACCAGGGAAAGGTTTTATGACAGAAAAAAAGCTAAGTTTCATTCATAAAGGGCCATCCATAAATTACGTCACACGTTAAGGGGGAGGGAGGGGGGCTTAGGGGAGAGATTAATACAAAAAATGTAATCAAAAATCATGAATATTCTATGACGTAATTTATGTATGCCCCCTAACACCAAAAATCAAAATTCAGCCAACAAAAGAAAAATTCTCATAGATTCACAACACAGACTGGGGTGCTACAAGCATGGTGTTCATACCTCAGGCCTAGGGCTCCAGAGGCGGACGACGGCCTCTATCCCGCTGGTGGCGAGCAGGAACATGGAGGGGTGCATCTGGATGCAGTTGACGATGGACTCGTCGCCGCGCAGGCAGCGCACGATGTTGCCCGTCTTGCGGCTCCAGATGAACATGCTGCCGTCGTCGGAACTGCGGGGGAACAGTTCAAGGCTGTCAGACCATGGAATTATGTCTTTCAGGTATAGAGAACCCAGAAACCAGTAGTAGGACATGTTAAATTGGGCTAATATTGGGGAATAATTGGGGTGCTAAGTACCAATGTCTTACACAAAATCCCCGAGAAATATGATACTTTGATTTTGCTAGGTAAGATTCCGTGTGACTCAATTTAGTAGTGGTATGATTTTCGTATCAGCTACGATAATAGCGACAATTATATGTGAGATGAAGTGAACCCCAGCATAGTAAAGGAAGCGAGTGCGAGCGCCCTTGAACTGCGTGCAATTAAGTCAATTACAGTTTCAACTAGAAATTAATACATTAGTAAAGTGATTGATCGAAGACTTCCAGCATGCCATACTTTTTTATCTAGGAGAAACCAATTAGGGGTCTCTTGTACTCCAGCTCGTAAGATCACCAGACCATTTGACCAGACTAAATATCCCACAAAATTCCTTACACCACCTTCCCTCAACAGATATGCCTACTTACCCAGCGGCGACGTACTGCGCATCAGGTCCCAGGAAATTGGCCTCTTTGATGTCCGTGGTGGTGTTGCAGTGGCCCAGGAACCGCTGCTTGTGGTCCAGCGCCGTGCCTCGCAGCATCCGCTCCAGGACCGAGGTGCCTGTGGAGGATACTCCAGCGCCTTGGGGCTGAGGATCCTCCTCAACTGATGCTGCCGGAAACGTGCTCACTTACTTCATCTGACTAGAGGTACTGGTGGGTTTAGAAAACACCACACACATACAGATTTCACCATGATTTACTTTACCGTTAAACAGCTTAAAGTCCTTAGGTATATAGTTCCCGCCTCACTAGACCAGCATAGTGTACTAAGGCCAAAATTCTCTCAGTTGTATACCCAGTATGTCTGTTGTATCGTGGGTATCAGAAACTACGAGAGACTTTCCACTCTCACAAACACCTAGACCCGAAACAAATATTTGTGGATCACACAAACATTTGTCTCGGTGCAGGGATCGAACCCGCAGCCGCTGGTTTCGCAAGCTGGTGTCTAGCCAACTGCGCCACGGGGCTGTCAAATAGACTGATGATAGATAGGACCATCACACTCCAAATAGTTCCACCACCACTATACCTTCATCAGGCTGTGCAGCCTCCAAACTCTCCAGAGCCACGTTGATATCCTTCTGCAGCAGGAACACGGCGTGGCTGGTGGCGTGTCTGGGGAACTTGTCCTTGAAGTACACGAGGCATTCGTACGCCTCCCGGGCCCTCTTCATCTCCATCAGACCTTTGGCTAGGCGGAAGTGGGACTTCACGTGCGTCGGGTCCAGACGGATGGCTGAATAGCAGTCTTTTACCGCTGCGTAGGTGTCGCCCGCCCTTTGGAAAGAATATTAGTATATAATATGTATATGGACAGAGTTTAAAAACTAATATAGGGAAGAGGTGGTAATTTGGTACCTGATGATAATTTGGAACCCCATATCCCAGGATCAGACAACGACATCCGTTGAGAAGCTTTGAAATTAATCTCCTCTAATATTATATTTGAAGTCCGCATAAAAGTTAATCATTGATTAAATATAAGACTAAACCATTATGATTAGACAAATACTAAAATGAAATGTGCTTTGAAGCTATGGTTGCCAAGATTGGATATTTGTCCCTTTTTGAGCAATAGCATATAGTAAATACCAACTAATAGGCCAGTGTGATGGACTAACGCCTAAAGCCTCTCAGCTATAGAGGAAGCCCGTGTCCAGCAGAAGGACCTATATGAGCTGATGATGATGACGACGATGACCATAATGATGACGATGACGATGGCGATGACAATGACGACGATAATAATGGTGGCGATAATAACGACGATGTTGTTTATGCTGTTGATGATGATAATGATGATGATGATGATGATGATAATGATGATGACGATAACGATGACGGTAATGATAACAATGATGATAATTATAACAATGATGTTGATAAATATTATACTAATGGTTTCAATGATGACGATAACAATGACGACGACGATAATAATAACGATAATGAAGACGATACATTACCAGCCCCGCCTCATGAGCGCGGCGGCGCGGTTGGAGTAGAGGATGGCGCAGTCGGGGCACTCGGCCAGCGCCTCGTTGTACAGCCGCACCGCCGCAGAGTAGTTGCCCTTGTTCACCAGGTCGTTCGCCTGCAACATCATCACCGGCTCATCACCTTCATACCTCAATGCTAAGCTAGATATCAAGTCCCTTTAGAGTACATAAAATAATTGTCATATTGTAATAATGATCAGATCATTCACTTTAGTGGTGAAGAAAAACATGGTGAGTAGACCTGCACAGCTAATTTTATTCTTTGGAATTCTTGGATATTTCTTAGACGTAGTCCATCAACCTACACTAAGCCAGCGTGGTGGACAAAGGCCCACACCTTAATTGAAGAGTTAGCCCGAAGCCAGTATATGGGCTAATGAAGAGGTAGCCTGAAGTATACTGGCTGGTGACCATAGATAATTAGTAAAACTCTCACCGCCTCCTTCATCTCGCGCACCCTGTCCGGCAGGTATGGCTGCGGCTCTATGGTTCCGTTGGGGTTGGTGCCGTTGGCAGCACTGGTTCCGTTCTTGGGCGACTGCTTGCCGTCCACCTCGTCGCGGTAGCCGTGGTTGTGCTGGATGATGAAGCTCTCCAGCATCACCGGGCGACGGGCTGTGTTTATGTCGAATAGGTATACCTGTTGGATGGGAGAATATTGTTATAGTCTTTCTTATATATTTCGATGAAATGATGACACAGAATTGCTGAATAAAAGGAAATATACAGTTTTTTACATGGGGATGAGTGTCGCCGCTTGTCTGTCACCAGTTCATTTTGTCACGTCCAATGTTAAAAGATATAAAGTCTTGGTCTTGACTACCAAGCTGTCCCGAGCAAAAGGATTTGGATATTTTTGTCAGTAATGAAGTTGTGGCATAATATATCAGCCCATGGGTTCTTCTTATGATCTTCTGCTTCTTTAAGAGTAGCATGTAATATTATCTCAGCAAGCCTTTAACCATAACCTATTATTAGACTGTAAAATACGGTGTGGTAATGTCACTACCTTGCCAATAAAATTATCCGTAAAACCACCTAAAAAAAGCTACATCAGCTACATAAAATACCTAATGTTAACAACCCACCCATGTCCTTCGTTGATCAAGATCGTTGTTGGCAAATAGCTCCTTTAAGAGTAAGATCCATATTATTGATAGGATTAAAATAGATTCCTTTTTAATTATTACCTGTTCAGATCCTAAGTTGACGAGCAGTTCGTTGCCGTCGTTGCTGAACGCTACATACGTGGTCGCCTTCTTGGGGAACGTGTGCTCATTCGGGTCCATGGACAGATGACCTGTAAAAAAACACAGGTAATGTTTCGTATACTTTTGTCCCGGGTTAGATCCTAGGCGAGCAAAGTAAATGATTTTTCCATTAAAACTAATTTTTTTTTAGAAGTGTAAGTGGCCTTAACCCTCTTAATGGTAGAGAAGGCCCGTGCAAAGCAGTCGTACGTATATGAACTGATGATGATGATGATGATGATGATGATGATGATGATGATGACGATGACGATGAGAATAATGAAGGTTTTTATCTTCTATAGGCTACTGCTAATAGAAACAGTATACCTGGTGCAAAGTACTGGACGGCGCCACGAGGGATGTTATTCTCCAAGTCTCCGAATCCTGCGCGGGAGCAGCGCACGTTCTGTCTCTCCCACGTGAGCCGCGCCTGCGCAGCCGACGTCTGCGGCAAGATCAGAACCTACCATAACGGACCTCTCGACACCGTTCCACCACACAGCCTACACTACACGCACTATCGATATCCTTCTGGTAACACACATAACATGTAAGACCGGACAATCATACTTTAGGAATTAACGTTTTTGTTGTAATAAACAAAATGGTCTTCTCGAGGTTCCAAAGGCAAACCTCTGACTTTACCAAGTTATGTGTATATTCACAACTAGCTTTTGCGCGCAACTCCGTCTGCGTGGACTACAGGGTTGGGTTCAGAAAGAAAATAAGTTGTAGTATTTTACGCCGCAGAGCCCCATTTACTTAAATATACAAAAATCATACAATCGGTCAAATTGTTTCAACGTGAAACCGTAACGCGCCGGTCGACGCCTTGAGTATCATTATTGCGCGCTTGATTATTATTTTGAAACTGCGATATCTTCTAAGATACTCATTGAAATCAAATGATGTAAAGGACAAATTTATTTTGTATCAAATACTTGTAATGAATTACGTATTTATTTGGATAAGGATTAACATCGTGTTTGTAAAAACACCTTCACAAATAATGCTTTATTTAAAATAAATTTGGTTAGAATAAAAAACGTTATAGTGAGCCAACCTTAAAAAATAGACATATGCTGTCGCGGACTTTTTTTTAGAATTTTTAAAGGGGAACAATTCTGTCATACATTATTTTAGCGAAACTTTAACCGTTTCGGCAGCGTACGCAGCGGAAGCTCACAAAAAGGAAAAAAGTCCCCGATTTTGAAACATTCTTTATTGCTGCTCCGCTCCTATTGGTTGTAGCGTGATGATATATAGCCTATAACCTTCCTCGATAAATGTGCTATCTAACAGTGAAAGAATTTTTCAAATCGGACCAGTAGTTCCTGAGATCCTAGCGTTCAAACAAACAAACAAACAAACAAACAAACAAACAAACAAACAAACAAACTCTTCAGCTTTATAATATTAGTATAGATGTATTATCACGTACTTTAATGTTGAAGGAAAACATCGCGAGGAAACCTGCGCACCAAAATAAGGTGTGTAGTCGCTTTAGGTCAATGTGGTATAATAAGGCTTAAATCCTCTCAGTAGCAAAGGAGGCCCGTATACAGCAGTGAGTTTTATATGGGCTGATTTTGAATGAAAAATTGATAAACCTGGTAAGCGATAAATCAGATTTTATCATTACACCGGCATAATTGTGTTTATTGGTAAAGGTCTGATTTTAGTGAGGAGTTGTTTTTTACCAATTGACAATTTAGTCCAAATATTGTTCACCACATCTGTGACTACTAATAAGATAATCAAAAATGCCTCTGTGGTCTCACAACACCATCATGGTCCGTCTAATCAAAACGTCCTAGATTCGATACCAGAGCCGCTCATACGTAGCGAAGTGCGAATGCAGATTTTTTTTACTTATCCAATAAGTACGGCAACACCAACATTACACTAACCTATAAAAATGCAAAAAAAAAACATAAAATCACACAAAAAAAACACAAAAATAACAAAAAAAAAACAATATTTTTTTTGTAAGTTACTATATTTTATATTCAATACCGACCAGATGCAGCTTGGAGAGCTTGATCATCCTGGTGTCATACAGCCGCACATAGAAGTCGTTGGCTCCGACGGCGAGCTGGTGGGAGCGGCGCGGGTTGACGGCCACGCACTTGGCCTCCGCGTACCGGCCGAGGTGGTTCAGCAGGTTCACCACCACGTTCGTCGTGTCCGCGTTGCACCGGTGAGCCGTGCGCAGGTCGTGCTGCCTGCGGAATATCATCGTCGGCATTGTTATCATTATCGTCATCATTTTTATCAATATTATCATTATCATCGACACCATCAATGTCACCATTGTCGTCATCATTATCAACATCGTCTTCATCAACATCATTATCATCACCATCGTCATCAGTATCATTATCGTCATCATCATCACTATCCTCGTCATTTGTGTCTTATGCGATAACACCGCTTTTTCTACTTATTTGGTTTACTGTACTTCTTAAGTGTAATCTTTTTTGTACAATAAAGTTTGAAATAAATGAATATGAATTCATATGCCCGGTGCATTCAGACTGTGATTGAAGCCTAAAAAAAATCCTGTCAATTTTTTTAATGGCGTTTTCCTAACACTCACATACATTTACCTACGGTTGATAGTACCTACCTTACTTTTCAATCAGGGCCTAAATACACCTCTACAGAAGACAAAGTATGCTTACAATATAAATCCATCTTCCCCGGCCGACCAAAACAGGTTGCTATTATCCGGCGCATTGGCGAGTCTCTTGACGCGGCCGCAGTGGCAGGAGCACTCAAGCAGCGGCGTGCCGCCTATAATGCTGCGCACGCGCACCGTGCCGTCCGCCGCGCACGTCGCTATCATGTCCTTGGAGAGAAACTGCCAACAAATATTTATAAATGAGGAAATGATAACCCTGTGGAGTAGTTGACCATAGAATAGATAGCAAAACGAGGTGGCAGGGACCCATTTTGAGATAAATGTTTCCGTGACCCACAGGTCTCGGGTTTGGGTGTTTGAAAGACTGAAACGTCTCTCAGAGACTCTGATACCCACGACGCAAGACTTGTATTTTATCGGCAATTTCGACGAAATAAACACAAATAAATAAATAAATACACCCAACAGTAACATACATAGCTCTGACTCCACACTAGGTTCAAAGACCTGTGTCGTGGGTATCACTACGAGAGATTTTTTTGGTCTCACAAACACCCAGACCCGAAACAAATATTTGTGGTTCACACAAACATTTGTCTCGGTGCGGGGATCGAACCCGCGGCCTCTCGTTTCGCAAGCTGGTGTCTAGCCAACTGCGCCACGGGGGCTGTCATTTGTTACGGACGAAGATCACGTCTGCTATGACTAAACAAGGCCTTATTTGACGCTCGATGAAGCGAGGCAAGACTCAATCAAGAGGGTAATTAAAAGTACTAGTAAATTCATATTTATGTACCCATGGTATAAAGCAGTGGTACCCAAACTTATTTTGTCTACTGCCCACTTTGAGAATAACACATTTTTAGCGCCCCCATTAAAACGCGCGAAACCACAAATGAAAAAAAGAAAAAAACTGCATAGTATGGTCATGTATATTGCGATCTAATACCGATTTTGGGCGCGTATCTACCGATTTTTGTCGCTCCTACCTACATAACATTACAAATCACCCCCCAGGCCTCTAGGCTCTACACAACGCCCCTATTTTCTTTCTGGGTCTCTTACCGCCCCCTTTGAGACCTCCAGCGCCCACAAGGGGACGTTATCGCCCACAAGGGGACGTTATCGCCCACTTTGGGAAACACTGGTATAAAGAATGAATTACTATAAAGAGACAATTTTTCCATTATCATAGAACAAAGGATTCCTTTTCAAGATATAAAATGACAAATAAAAATGACGAGAATTTAATTCATACTAGTTACATCATTCTAGCAAATCATTGAGGACAGGTTTTTATTTTTATTTTATTTATACTAGAGCATAGTTAGGTTAATAAATTTAATAATGATTAAGAACTTAAAGCATAAATGTAGCAAAAACATTATGTTCCATTTACTCACAATTACTTGAACCAGTTAACTTTGCAAATATATGACGCGTAGCCAGATCTTGATAACGGAACGAAAGAGCTATCTCATAAATTATAGTTACTCAAAGACGCCGCTTTTACGATCATAATGCGCCGTTTATATAGCTTTTTATAAGAATATGTGATATTTATCATATTAGCATCCGACTGTACAGCAATCCAATTTGTTCGTCAGTCATATTTGGCTAAATGGGTTCGGTTTCCGGAGGAGCAAATTGTAATTGAGTATTCTATCGGACATTCTCAGTAGCAGTAGCTAAAAATGTCTCTCAAAAAGGGAAATAAGCCCACTTCCTAATACTTGATATTTAAAACCACTTTAGACATAACGGATTAGCTCGTTGAAGTGGCAATGGGCCGGCCACATGGCGCGGAGAACTGATGGCCGATGGGGCCAAAAAGTTCTCCAGTGGAGGCCACGAACGGGAAAGCGCAGCGTGGGACGTCCCCCAACAAGGTGGTCCGATGACCTTGTCAAGGTCGCGGGACGTCGCTGGCTGCAGGAAGCTTCCGACCGTTCCCGGTGGAAGTCATTGGGGGAGGCTTATGTCCAGCAGTGGACGAATATTGGCTGTTGATGATGATGAGACATAACTTGAATTTGTTTGCCATATTAAAATGAAAGCAACACACCTCAGTTTGATATTGCAAAACATATCATTATAAATTACAAAAGTTGTGCAAGAGTGCAATACATATTACGTACACGATATCAATCGATTTTTGGCTCATCTAATGTGATTTGTTCAATCTTCATGCTTGTGTACCTAAACTTGAAACGAACAACAATTTAGAATCAAAATAAATAGAATAAAAAAATCGCGATTACAAATACTGGCCTGCAGGCGCTAAAACATAAGAAGTTAGGACTATATTATTAGTAGATATTTTAAGAAAAACGTTGGTCAAATCTTGATAAATTCTGCTTAAGAATTTCGAAAATGTATGAATTATATAATTTTACAATGATCAGCAAAAAGAGCTAAATTAACTTTATCATAAAGAAAACAGATAAAAGGGATTGATTTCGATACATTGCATATAATTATGTAATAAGTAACATTTTTTATTTTATCTTATAGAGATAGCCATTGCCCGCGACTTCGCATGCCAAATCTTATTACACAATTTTTGTTTTTGTGACATTTTTCAATACTGCTCTTTTTTTTTTGTTATAGAGGGGAAAGCTATTTATGGCTCTACTTCCCGCCAGCCCGGGGGCAGTGGGGGCGGGAAGCGTATGTCGGGGTCACCGGTCTTCCAGCCCGGCGCGCGGCGACGTCATGTCCGCACAGATGTTAGTGCCGGGCTGGGTCCCTAACAAAATCCCTATACCAGCATATCGACCAAAACCCTCCAGTAGCCATCTCCGCGCCGAGTGGGGCGACCACGGTACGCGGGCGAGAAGCGCCGACCGTCAACCGCAGCCGCCCGGTGCGCCTCCGAGACGTAAACGTCTCGGCCGTCTCGGAGTTGTAGGGGGCGCAGTTGCACCCCCACTTCAATACTGCTCTGCCCCTACTGGTCGCAGCGTAAGGATAAATAACCTATAGTCGTCCTCAATAAATGGGCTATCTAAAATTGTTTTCAAATCGGACTGGAAGTTCCTGAGATTATCGCGTTCAAACAAACAAACTCTTCAGCTTTATTATATCAGTAAAGATTATCCGATATGAAACAAATATAGATACAATTGCCACTATTTATCAACAAAAATATTTGATATGACTATGACGATGCACAAAAATTGCTAGTCATATATTACATAATACTGAGATCGTAAATTTACAAATATTTTGATCGATATTATTTCGACTATAATCATCGGCATTCGAAATGCTAAATTAATAACTGTAAAATAAATACAGGAGGCATTCAAATAAAGTGAAAAAGAACTCAGCATAATAGTGAAAGTATGTATAGGACCAAATGGTGTTACAGAAGATAATAAAGCTAATTTATCAATGCTACGGGATTTCTGGGCGCCAAGGCCTTGAGAAGCCTCTTCTTCTAAAGTTCATTTATGTGGCTCCTCTGTCATGACAGTTGCCATAGAAATACTGAAAGTCATACCTTCTATAGTTCCTGGAGTCACCTACACTATAGCAGTCTCAGACGCGCCAGAAATTAGGTAAAGGTTGATAAAATAGAATTTCTAACACTCCTTAATAAACTATCAACTAAACGAGAAAATGTATTACCTGTTTAAGTTGCTTTTATAAATCAAAAATCTATTACATTCTCCAAAAATATTTTTAGAACTTGCCTAGAAATATGAAGTTATCCTTACATTCTACATAATTTAGAAGGTAGATTTTATAGTTACATTAATCAATGATACAGAAATAAAACTCAGAAAAAAAAGCAGCAGTTATTTTTAACGAGAATGATGTTGGGAAAGAACATAGGACTAGGGCTTACCCTAGTCCTTACCAGTCTCTTAAGACTGGTTATGGTTGCTACTGTAGATTCTTAACTGTTTTGTGAAAGGCTATATTACAGCATACATTTGGTATGATTATTTTATCCATTCAATTACTCTGAATATCTTCAGTTTTAATTACCAAAATATACCTTGATAACAATACAGACTTCATAACTGGCTTATAATGATTGATATCTTTCAGATTTATCAAAATAAATAATTTTGCACCACAGATATCAATTTCAATCTAGAAAATGCTATCTGTTACGCAACATTAAATAATTTGATAGACTTTGAAAGCACATTATTTTCATATGCAAAATATTTATGTAAAATGTATTTTTCTTGTTTTGGAAATCTTAAAAACACAATTGATTTTTACTGAAATCATTGATCAAGAAACAAAATGCATAATTCTATCTATTTTTAAAATATCCTTGTTCTTCAAAACTAAAACAAAATGGACTGATAAAAAACCAGCTCAAACATAGGGTGGCCTACTTCCAGCTCTGAGGAGTTATGTGGACAAAGATCATGATAAGCACAAGAGTAAATTTTAATAAATAGCTATTGAATGTTCAAATAAAAAAAAGGATATCCAGTAATAATAATAAATATATTTTTTTCTCATTGTCAATACCATACCTTTACTGAGAATATATTTCCAGTGTGACCAGTGGTTATATTGTACAGCTGCTTGTATCTGTATGGGTCCCATAGTATAACATGCAGGTCATCTGAAGCTGATGCCAATACACTGAAATAGAAATGTAACAACCTTAGATATTCATCAATGTTGTTTTTTTTTAATAATGCTCTCAGGGAATAAAGAAAGCAAAGTTTAGGTCTTATTAGATTATAACAGGAATAACTAACATTTGCCAAATGCCTTTTTGTAGGATAATGACTATATACCCTTAGTTCTGTCCTATATCCATCACACTTCAATCATAATTTATTTTAGTGTCTCTAATAATGCCTAATAGAACATTTTATTTACTTTTTAATATTGCTAAGGTTTTTAACACTGTATTGTATTATAGTCTCATACACTAATTTATCCACAAAGGACAAAAGGCACTAAAAATTATGGTCCAAGAGACATAAATTACCTCCAGTGCTTAATTTGTTCTTTCTATGCTTGTATCATGCAATAAAATCATTGAACAATAAAAAAAGAGCAGTATTAGTTAATTTCTTGTTTACTTATCATCTATACTTAAATATAATATAATTTTAATCAAAAGATGATTTACAATTTTATGTTACTCTATGCAAAATCTCATCAACAGAATATTATGCAAATGATTAATATTATACCACACTGCATTGTGAATGACATCATTCTTGAAAACATTTAATTTGGAGAAAATAATATGGCCAGCTGGAATGATGCTTTACACTTAAATACTCATAAATTATTTATATTCAGATCAATGAGTGTGCATATTGCTTAGTTACAGGTCAAACAAACACTCATGCAATTGAAGTCATACCAATAATAAATACTTAAGTAATTCTTGTGAGCACTGATTGTAGGTTGAATTAATGTCTTACTGAAGAATTTGGACTAAATCAATTCAGTCAAAGTTGATGTCATTGGTGATATATGCAAATGAAAGTCCAGTCTGCCAATTTATAATAGGTCATATTATTAAAAATATTATATCTGGAGCATGCAGAATATGCTCAACAGTGTTAAATTTACATATTATTGCTTCACAGTCTCTAATAGGTCAAAATAACATTATTAAGTTAAAACATCTAGTCACCAAAAATGGGTCCAAAATTATAATTGTCTGTGCAGGCCTAGAGGATAATTGTGCACTTACGAGCCATCCGTGTTCCACTCAAGGCAGTTAACACATCCAATATGGCCATTGAGCTCTTTCTCCAGCCCCAGCCGGTCTACCATACTGCTGGTGACTGTGAGACGGTTCTGGAACAGACGATCCACCTCGCCACGCTCCCGCTTCGCCATAAGGCCCACGGTGCCCCTCGCCCATGCCGGCTCCTCTCGTCTACCCATAGCGGCTGATGTATCAATATGTCTGATTAACCATCACAAGAACTATTACTTATACGCGTCTCGATCTATTTATAGTTTTCCGCATTTCACCGAGCATTACAACGCAGTGCATGCGTAATTAACGACATTAAAACATTAATATGTACAAAATACGCATAGAACAAACAAACACAATCAACAAAAATGTATTTTTCTTGACGACGGGAGATAATTTGCTAAGAAAATAAAAGCGAAGCTGTCAAACAGCTGTCACTGAGTTGCCAGCAGTTTGTTTTATTTGTCTATGACAATGGAAATCGAAGACAATGCTACCTACCTAAATTAAATTATCCTACGCATTTATACATAGGTAGTTGGCGACGTTCTATCAAAAAGATCTTAAATACGTATTAAATAACTAGATACTGACACAATTGAGCTTTATATTACAGCGTAGGTTCTTCTTATCTCATGGTATCTACATGTAATCCACCCGAAATATTATTTGTCATTATTTAGGCTTTTCAATAATTATAGTTCAAATTAATCATGAGATACTTTAATAAATTTAATAGAATTATATTTTTAAAATCTGATTATTCATAGTTAGTACCTACTAATATTTAAACGTAATAGAAAACTAAAGCGCGTGTAATTGGATTTCAGCCATACATTATTAAAATTATGAATTAGACAATTGCACTATTTCAGCAATATTTTATACCGTTATTAAACGAAATGGTGTACTGTTTTTTTTTATGAAAAAAATATTTTAAAAGACTGGAATATTATAAGATATTTACTGTATAAGTGGCATTCCTTTGCCTTTTTACAAAATTTTAAATTATAAGCATAAATTGTCAAGTTATATTTGACATTTGTATAATAACACTTCATTGCGAATTGGAAAATGTGGAAAAACACTAAAGAAATATAGTATAGTAGCAGAAGAATTGCGTATTAATTCTTGTTAAATTCTCCATTAGTGATTAATATTATCACCTTTGAAACCTGCAACCTGGATTGGCATTAGCCACTTCTTGAAATTGGAAGAATTCCGAAGGAAGTTAAGTTAACCGTAAAAGATGGGAGAACGCAAAGGCCAGAACCTTTACTACCCCCCAGACTACGACCCCAAGGTGGGGGGGTTGAATAAGTTCCTGGGGACCCATGCCTTACGAGAGAGGGCCAGAAAACTTCACATGGGCATCTTGATCATTAGATTTGAGATGCCCTACAACATCTGGTGTGATGGCTGCAATAACCACATAGGCATGGGGGTGAGATACAACGCAGAGAAGACTAAAATTGGGATGTACTACAGCACACCAGTTTATCAATTCCGGATGAAATGTCATTTGTGTGACAATCATTTTGAGATCAAGACTGATCCTGGAGTAAGTATCGCTATCATTATTAATTATTAACTTTGAAAATAATAACTTCACCACCTTCTTTTATCTTATAAAATATTTTAACAGTAAAGGAATGAACGATGAAGAAACTAGAATACCTAAAAACATATTATGAATTTCTTAGCTTTGTGGTCTGGTAACCTACACTAGTCCAGCTTGGCCTAGGTCTAAATCCTCTCAGTAGTAAAACTGGCCTTATACTGGCTTTATGAATAGCAGTAGTATGTATAGGCGCTGACGATGATGATGATGCATCATTAGACTGTTTCGTAAAAACAACAACAATCAGAAGTTCTAGTTGAAACAGTATAAAAAATTTAGAAAATATTGTTTTACAAAATAGTACAAGCAGCATAGCATTTACTACATATAAAACACAAAAATTTAAATCTACAGTTTGAATTGGCTCTATAATATGTTATTTAAATATTACTTAATAAAAATATGTAGTTATTGATAATATAATCATCATTAACATTTATTAACTATTTTGAATATTATTACAGAATTTAGACTATGTGATAGTATCAGGAGCAAGGAGGCAAGAAAACAGATGGGATCCAACAGAAAATGGCCAGATAGTTCCTGAAACGAAGGAGACCCAAAAACGCTTGTTTGATGATGCTATGTTCAAGCTGGAACACAAGAAGGGGGATGAAGATGGTGCCAAGTTAGATAAGCCAAGGCTTGGAAAGTTGGTGGGGAGGAATGAAAATGTGTGGAAAGATGATTATGAGGCTAACTGCTCTTTGAGGAGGAATTTTAGAGTAAGTTTGATTAGTGGTTTGTTTTGCAGCCAATACAATTCTGATAATGTCATCAATTATACTTTTTTGTCCTTTTTTAAAATTCAATGACAATCACAGTCCACTCAAACCAAACACAAAGATATTTGTTGTCACAAAATTAACTCAAATTCCTTATTATAAAGAATTAAAAAAAAAATGTTTACTCCTTTATTTATTTTTGTAACAATAAATTAAGCAGTCATTAAAATACCTAAAAAAATGATTTCTTTTAATCCACAGAAAAGACGGAAAGAATTAGAAGAGGCTGCAGTCAATGATGGTTTACTCCTAGCCAGGTCATCACTGAACATAGATCTACTACCTGAATCCGAAGAAGACAAGAACATGGCTTCACTTCTTGCACTTAGATCATCCTCTAGCATAGAAGAGAAACAGATACATACAAGAAACACAATCCTTAATAGTCCAGCATTACCTAGTTCAAGTGGACTTATCACTAGTTTTGGAGGTCTTAAAAGAGAAGAGCAATTTAGTAAGGGACAGTTGACTAGGAATGCTCTAGGTATAACAATAAAGAGAAATAAAATTGAAAATGACAAGCCTCAAAAAACAGAGACAGTTACTAAAAGTGAGGCTTTACCAGAAGGCAAAGAGAAGAATGATGAGGTTAAAAATGATAGTAAAGTAGGAAATGATGGTGTGCAAGAAGGTAATGCTACGAAAAAGTCTTTGTTATGTGATTACAGTTCTAGTGAAGAGGGATCGGACTGAATAAGTACAGTATGTCTGTGTTGATTTTGGAATCAATTATGATGATTTGCTTGAGAATATCTTTCTCCAGTGGCTGCGAGTTTAAACACCTTTCCTCTTTTTGATTTATGTGTGTATTCATAATTAATGAGTTGTCAAGACTGATTAATGAAAACATTTGAAATTGTGCACACCTAAAAGTTCTTATGAATGTCTTAGATGTGTAGTCCATCAACTCACACCAGGCCAGCATGAGGGACTAAGTCTTCTTAGTTGTAGAGAAGTCTTATGTACACCAGTGGGATGTATATGAATAAATGAACAACTGTTGATGTGATCTTAATTTCATTTATAATTCAAAGAAGGTTTATAAGGTCAGTTTCAAGGTTTTTGTTAAGTTTTAAGCAACATAATAATGCCGAATTGGGTATATTCCATATTTTATTTATGAGAGATTATAAAGTAATATTTCGCAATTATTGTTACAAGCAAGTTTAAATAAAACCACATTTTCCGAATAATAACTTTTATTTCAATAATTTTAAAAAACATTTATATTATGGATTAACATGTTCGATGTAAGCATAATACCCTCACGTTAATGATTTTATTAAGCCTCTGCATCATGATTAGCATTTATTCCACATTTTATCGATAATATGATTGAATAATGTGATTTGTGCATCAATGAATTCGAAAATCGATTTCAAAATATCGATTATGATATCTTTGTGACCACAAAATAATAGATGAATCAAGCAATTATTACACTGCATATGACCAATGATTTTATTTTAATATCAATTTTGTAACAATTGATGAATCAAGAACCATAAATATGATGTCTACATCTAACATACATGTAAGAACATATTACAACTAACATACATACATTCAAAAATATATATTACCTTCTCCATTATATTATAGAGAGAGCATATCCGTATATAGTTTCAAGTGAAACACATTATATTAGATTAAATCTGACAATGACACAAATAACTACAGAATATGAATTATTTTCTCAATTATGCATATTATAAAATTCCTGTTTTCAGTAGTTTACAATCCATTTGACCGCTAAATTCGCAGTAGTAATGCTATAAATTATACTTAACATACATTCACAAATAATAATAGTGTTTTAAGCTGAATTTCGCCTATTTTCGTAGAGGTACATAGGTAGTGATACTCATTATTTTTATTTTTCGGGAATCAAACCGGACTCTTTAAACGGATCGCCTTTTATTTATACTGTTGTATAATTAAACGTTTTCAGAGTAAAATTAATATGGTAAGTAGGTAGTATCTATTCACAAAATCGACCATTTGAAGTTTCTTTCTTTTCAGTGTTTTAAATTTGTTACTTATCGGCTTTATAAATATGAGAAAGATTCCAAATGAACATTGGTCATTGAACTTTAAAATCTGCGTCTCAAATAAGTGTATTTTTTGTCTTTACGTATGGCACTGATTTACAACATAGTATGTTAATTTCCTTATTGCTGTAATTAAGTCTATTTCATGCCCTAAAAAGTCAATGATGGAAGCAAGACAAAATATACTTTAGTTGAGAAAGTTTTAGTCAATGTTTTATAAGGCCAGAGATGAAGAATAATACCTACAGTTTCTCACATAGGCATCACGTAATAGGCACCTATGTATAGTATTTAGAATAATAACTACTCGATAAGTATACAACACTGACCATCATTTGTTTAGAAACCTATTATATCTTTGGGATAACACAGTAAATGCAAAACATATTAGAAAATGTTGATTTACATAAAAGTAATAGAAGTATTTTGGCTTAAGTAGTTAGATAAAATTATGGCAATTATGGCCAATTTCTTTTTAATAGTGACATGTTTACATATCTGAATTATGAGATGAATGACTAACATAGTCGACACAAATGTATGTATGTATATCTATTTTTAACTTAGAGACGTCAAAAATACTGGTGATTAGTTTCCTGTTAACAGAAGCGGTCATTTCAACTTAAAATCCGGGGTTTATGATAGGACGTAATGATAAGAATCATCAAATCAGTCTTCAACACATACTAATTAGTACAATAAAAAAAAGGATGTATTTAGAGTACTCAGAAACAAAGGTGGCTAAAATATTTTTCAAATAATTACCATGAAAAAATGTAATTGTATTTTGATATTTGTTGCACTAAAAAGATTATAGAAGTAAGTATACTTCTTTATCTGCAAGAAAGGTGCACGAGTAACTTATTTGGCAAGGTTTTGGGAATCTCTTTGGGAGTACCCAAATACAACCTGTATCCTTTGTTCTTTAAGAAGGAAAAATCTAAATAAAAAAAGGTAAAAGTGGTGACCGCAGTAAGAGGAGATCAGTATGAACAATTTACTGGTCGACGGGGCACCGTTTGTCTTCCAAGGCCAGTATGAGAGCGCATTGTATCTTCGCCTGAAGCCACTTCAACACCTCCGGGTCAGAAACTTCTATCACCTTCTCGTCTGTAGAGAAATAGTTGACCATCTCGTCCTGGAAAATATATTGTACTCAATTTATTTATCAATAGCAGAAGGAAGTAATTTGTTGATAGATTTCTGTACATACAATTTTGTTTTTAATCACAATCATGAGATAATAACGAAATAACGTGAGTGACCCAGATCGTCCTAAACCAAACATTTTCAAATACTAATCTTAACAGTACCTATATCTAATTCGTTTTTACCACCAAACAACAGAAACGATATTGAAAAAGTAGGTCATGATTTAGTATAACCCACATATACACCTTTAATATCCTTAATAAAACCCACCCAATATCAAATTCCCATGATACAAATATTTATCACATCATATAGGTCATTATTACAGACTATGTGATTAACCTGTTTGCCAACTCGCACTAGGCCGGCGTAGATGAAGGCCTAAGGCCTTGAGAGGATTCTCAAGCTGTAGAGGAGGCCCGTGGCCTGGGAGACATATAGGGGCTGATGATAATGATATACCTGTTTAATGCTGAGCACGAGTTTGTCTCCGTCGATGGCGGGCGGTCCGAGCAGGTGGTCGAGCTGCACCACCCACTCCACGTGCCAGGCGCCGCTAGTTCCACCAGCACGGACCATGTAGATGCGGCTGAGAACATATTACCTCCATAAGTACATCCAATAATCGCATTCCACATAGCTTTACTATTTAATTTGCAAGATTGCTTTTAGCAATTTTTATACTCAGCCTATAGCTGCCAGCTGCTGAGTATAGGCCTCCCTAAAAACTCGCAAATCGTCCCGGTTTTGAGCAGGCTTTATCTATCCTTACATAATACACAATATAATTATGAGGATATATTCATATCATTATTATAGCAATTTGTGAGAAGTTAATTTAAATAATTTTTTTTTGATAACATTTCACATTTACAACACATTCGTAGTGTATCCTCGGAGGGAAATAGGTAGGTACATCTTTTACATCGTTTCGTCTGTGTCTTTTTAATTTCCCCCGGAACGATATTACTACTTTAAAATATGAACCACTGCCCGACCCAGTAGGTAATTGAATCTAAAACCCCGTCAATCAACACGAGTAGAATTATCTAAACTTAAAACGAATACTGACTGTGTAGTGAGCAGGATGGTGGAGGTGGCTGGTGGCGCGAGGTGCGCATGCGCGAGGTACTCGTCCCGGGGCGTGCGGGGCGCGCCGCACACCGCGCGCATCAGCTGCAGCCCTAGCGCCGCGTGGGTGGAGTACGCGCTTACACCCTGTGTATACAAGTATACGTAAGGTTCCTTCTTGCCGACATACTTAAGTTTCATCGTGGCTGGCATAGGTTGAATAAACTGATAGTACTTTGTTTAAATTCTTGGATCCTTTTCTTCTTCTTCATCAACCCATATACGACCACTGCTGAGCACGGGTCTCCTCTACGATTGAGAGGATCCTTTTGTTATATTCAAATGAAAGAGTTTTACTAGTGAAATGCGTAGTTAGACAATGTAATACATAAATAATTTACTTAATGCAGGTCTGTCACTTCCCCTTAAAACATTACCCTGAAACTAGTGGACCATTTTTGCGGAGTGGATTAATTTAATGTAGCAATTACCTATACATAAAATTTACAATTTACTATGCTCCAATGACCGCATTATGTGGAAACTGATTATACTTGGTATTGACCCTACGCAGTATAAGAACGAAAAAGAAGAAGAATATTACAAATAAATTATCAACAAAACAAGACTCAAACCTGTATAGTAGAGATATGCCTAGGCAGTCGCACGCGCGCCACAATTCTGCCTCCACTTCTCTCGCAGCACGAGCGCAGCGCGTGGGCGGCACTCGAGTACCACACCTGTCGCGAGAGGGACGCGCGGGTCGCCTCCCGACATACATCTGGACACACAAACATTACATTTACGGCTGTATTCCTTGAAGGAAGGGCAAGGGTTTTCTAAGCTGTAGTTTTTGGTCCCATAACACGACTTTTCTAAGTATGTGGCTTTACACTGCCCAATCTAAGGAAAGAACTCAACTCAAAAATAACCTACCTCTTAATAGCTTGCGACTATTTCTGATGTAAAACAAATATTTAAACACTGGGCACCTCATTAGAATGCAGATTTACGAGAAATAAAAATAATATTATAAGAGAGGGATTCACGAGAAATAAATAAAATGCACAATCCAGGCAATAAAATAACTTGGTTGTTTCTTTTCAAAATACCAAGATATTGATTTTAAATTGTCTTGTCTATTTTGTCAGTGAAACATATTTGTAAAGTACACTCATGTTGTTGAGCAACCCTTAATCAAACCGTAGAGTCTCATTAAAGATTACATAAAATTTTTAAGAAATTGCATGCATCACAATGATCTCTGTAACAAAAATTGTAACCAATCGTGCATACTTACTCTGAACGATAGCGCTGTCGTCATCTGTCCGATTGCACGGAAATTAAAAGAAATACACGTAAATAATGAAGATTGAAGATATCAATTTTGAAGGCACTACTTAGAACGCTAACATTATAACGCTATTTAATTTTATTTAGAAACTTTATTTAGGCTTGCAGGCTACTTTGGGTTTGAGTGCTAAAGGCCTTGTCGGTTTCTTATTGTTTTGAAGTTTGATTTCAAAACGCCCCAAAGCAGGAAACCCTAAAAACTATTTTTCTGTGTAAAATTTAGATTATTATTAGTTTTGCCCATTTAATTTCTATAGGAACTTTATATTACTTCTTAGAAGAGGGGTTCCCAAACTTATTTACACTACAGAATGCCCTACAGAATTATTATTTTTCTTGCGACGCACCCCCCCCCCCATCATCAAAACTACCTACTTTACTGGAAATGAAAACAGTAGTAGTTAGCGTAATATGAGGTTATCAGAAAAATACGGACAGCGAATGTTACGCACAGTTTGGGAAGCCCTGTCTTAGAATGTGTATCGTGGTATATTTGCCTTCAATATTGAGATCAAGAATAATAACAACATAACTACAGTAAAACATTAACAACATTTGGAAACAATTCATAACAATATAGAAACACAATTAAAACTGAAAGTATATAGGTAAAATGACTTATTCGTGAAGTTCAAAAACAAAAGAACTGATGAAACTTAAATGTTCTCATATCAATCTTTAAAAAATGTGATGAATTTAAGTCTATAAACGTGTAAACGTAAAAATATGATACTAAACATCATGCAGTCATCTGCAATGATCATAGAAACGCTAACTACACACTTAGAGGGTCAAAAATAGTAGATGTTAATACGGTACTTGGTGACTTACCAAAGGCCGGCGTAGCGACTAACGCTGCAAGGGCTAGAGCGACATTTGCCGCATTGTTACTTGCACTAGACACCACCCATGGTGGTAGATCGTTGGTCACTACTGGGGATTCACCTGAAAAAGAAATGAAACTTTTGGAACATCAAGAAGTAACTTACAAAGTAGTTGTGTATTTAAAGAGCTATAATGAATTTATAGTAAAAGCTATAAAAGAGTTATAAAGCTAAATAATAAGGATAATATTCCAGGAAACATTGCATTTTCTCGACATGAAATAATTGCTAATTAGTTCCAGTAATGATAGCTCCTGGGTGAGCTAGAAGTCTTTTACAGCATCGGTTTTTTAATTATATTTACGATTTTATCCCCTTCTTCTTATAATCAAACTATAGAAAACATACACACAACTAGATCACATAGTACTAACCAGTTCGTCGTCTAGGTGATTGCACCCTGGGCATGTCGTCGAACATGGTGGCGGATCTGGTCTCCGGACACGAGCACAGCGCCATCAACGCAGCCGCGGCGTGCCCGAGCCGGCAGGACACCTCCATCGACTTGCGGCTTTGGATGGTGCCCTGAGCAACAAAAATACCAAAGATTTTGAATGATCACATGGAGAATCACCTATCTCACAAGAAACACTAAAGCTAGATGGGTCAAACTAGCTCAAATTTAGATTGTACTCGAATCTGATCGTACTAAAACGAAAGTATGATTAACTGATGGAAATTTATTATCCAAATATAAGTACACAATGGTGAAGATAAGATCAAGAAGAGTCAAAGCCTTTATTTAACTTAGAGTTCAATTCAAACCAAATTTCGAAAATATAAACAAGATATGCTACCAGATGAGGCTCATAATACTGCTGATGTGTGGTGGGGCAGTTGGTGCAGAAGTGTGTGGCCTTGGCATAAGGGTTGCCGAGGATGCTGAGCCCCAGCACCAGCACGTGGAACTGCTGGATCAGCTGGATCCAGTAGTGGGCGCGAGCTGTTTCCAGTAGCGCTGCTCCGGTAATAGGCGCGTTGCGAAGCTCCAAGTAGGTCATTCTGAATCATAAATTTGATGTTTGAAGCCCGATTTTAACAGTAATGCTTTAATAATAATAAAAAAAATATGTCTATTGAATATCAAAAACTTAGCTTACCTAAACACGACATCCTTCATATCACAAAGAGACGCTCCCCACGAATTGAATAAGTACTCCAACAAATCGCTGTTGAACAGCTTAGGCCGATTTTCCTTCTTTGTGCCAAACGATCTGCATGGACTAATCACCGTCTCTGCGACATATCCTCGAGACGAAAGACTAAGCATGAGTTTAATCGGAGATAAGTGGACATATTCAAAGACCACATTCTTTTGGCAAGGATTTTGACTCTTCATGGCAACTACTGGCATTGGCATGTATACTAATGCTAAGTCAGCACGAAGCCTTACAGCTGGCTTCTCTTCAATCTTCCAATGGTTGAGCACATCGAATATATGATTTACAAATCCACGGTCCAAGGAGAGACAATACTCTTGAAGTAAGATTTTCAGATATTTATAAACATCTTGGTTCAGCGCCGGTCGGTGTTGTTTTAACGCAACGATTTCTAAACATGGTTTCACTTCATTAGATTTTATGTTAGGGGGTAGTGGCGCTGGGAATAGAACACTTGGAAATACAGCTTCGTGCAGTTGATTGTCTATTTGGAACCTCTGGAATTTCATGTGTAGGAATGTTTGTGTGTCAGATTTCCGTAGCTGCATCCAAACGCCTGGGTTGTACGTCCTTCGCAGCTCCGCATAGAATGGTTTCGTCATCTGCATCTTTTCTAAGTCCATGTGAATGTATTCCTTTAGGGCGCACTTCTTCTGATCTGTCTGGTATTTATCTTCAGTCCAAGCGGTGAGATCTGGAGACAGTTGCTTCCATTTGTGGTTCACGTACACCTCCCATCGAGGCAACGAATCCGTGATACTAGCATAAGCTAGTTCTTTAACTCCAGCTCCAGATTGTACACAAACTGACAAATTAACGCTGGTCATTGATAAATAAACTTCATAGTTGCTTCTTTCAGATGTTATTCTCATTTTGTATTGCGAGGCTATTCTTTCGTCTTGGGCTAGAACGAAAACTCTTTGGTAGCCGTCCATGTAGGATGCCCAGTATACGATTACTTTATCTTTTCGCATCTTTTTGGTTTTTGTAACTGTTTCTGGTAATTCTGAGCTGTCGGAGTCATCACTGCTAGACGAGCATGGCTCAGGAGATTTCGGCGTCAGGCGCTTCAAAGTTGATGAGAGTTTCGAAGTGACGCTGCTTGTTGCAACCAATGTGGTGTGTTTTACTGAATGAAAACTCACTTTTTCTTCGCCATGACTGAAAAATATTAAATATATTTAGTTTTTCTAAATATTACATTTATTTTATGCTGATATATAATACCTTCCACTGTGTCGTTATATATTCAGTTGCAGTTGTTTCATTCCACTTCACAGAACATTGTAAGAAGAACTACGGTAAAGTAATTAACTTGTTTTATTTTTAACCCTGCTTATTTTAAAACCTATATTTACGTAAATGATTTTTTTATATTACAGTGAACTTTTTGTATTACAAGTTGCATGATTTATTTTTAATATTAAGAAATAATGCCAAACTTACCCATCATGCCAAAAATCGGCGACGTATCCCTTTCCTTTGTTATTGTAAATGTTCCACATAAGTTTCCTCTCCTTCCCAGGGTCGTCCCACGTATACAGCATCGACTGGTAAGGACTCAGCAGCGCCACTTGGCCTGAGTCCGCCTGGAGGTAACAACATTCACATGATTGGTAGCATTTATAATAGGTTACGATTATGTAAACTTTTTTTTAACAAGTCTTCGTGTACTTAAAATTTTAGTAAAGATGTCTAATTTAATAAATAAATAAGTATTCAATACATTTTCAGGAAATACGAATTTTTCATTCAGCAAGGAGTGTGCGTCATACTAATTTGTACAAAGAGTCAATCATATAAAACTAAAAGCCTTGGCTTTGAACCCCTGAAGTCTGAGATATGTAGTTTGTCGATTGGTCGATCAAATAAACAACCAATTTATTTTTAAATAAAAAATGTGTGAAATATATTCCTTTAGTTTTAAACTTAATAGTGTTTTTTTTTTCAATATTTTCGTGTTATTTTGTGCCTTTTATTTGAAATACGATGGTGACATTGTACCTATTAGAAAGTTTGCCGAAAATTTGCAAGTCACATGGCAATGTCTATTTGTTCGTTTTTAGCAAACATTTAGAGCTAATAAATATACAAATTGTTACATGAAAACTTTAATATTACAAATAAACAGTATCAAAGTGGGTAAACAAATAAATAAAATGCATTATTATGAGACGCTCAGAAAAATGGTACTGCATTTCTTAAAAACATTGGATTTAAGGGCTTGTATTGCACTTTCCAGTTCTATCATAAGTTAAGTAAATGATACTCTTTGATATCCTGTCTATCGAATTTGATAGACAGCTGGTTTGTGATTAAACAGAATATAGGAATCTTGACCTAAACGACATTGTTTTACACAATCATTTAGCACCAAATCTTTTTTAGATCAAACTGTATTTTGTAGTGTCCTTATCCACAACTCTTGTCCTTTTTTTCCTACGTTATTGATCCATACTCACTTGGTGTAGTTTGAGAAATAGGTCGTCGCAGAGGTTGTCGATGCGGACCGGAGCGTCGCCTACATTGTAGGGCTTAAATGTGATGGTGAAGGGACGGTCGGTACCGCCAGTCACTTCCACGCATACAGCCGACTGGAAAAGTAACAAATAATATCCATTTAGCCATATCCAAGCATATTTGCTTTTTGTATTTAATAATCGTGACGAAATTAGAGAATAGGTGAATAGTCGTATTGAAATATATTGTTTTGTTGAAAAAATATTTCTTATTTACCAGATGTATGTGTATTTATGTAAGTATTTAAAGTACTTTTAACATATAAATTTCCTCAAAATAGTTATTTTAATCATTGACTAGAATAGTCATGTTGTAAATTTGAATCTACGATCGATTCAGCTTTCTGTTGACATAGCGGTATTTCTGATATTTAAAAATATTTTTTGAAAATAACTACATTGTTAACAATAGAAGTAAATCGTGACTGAAATTTTTCATTCATTCGTAATCGCTTTAGTGTTACGTGAACGCACATAATATTTATTTACACGAGTTATTAACACATCGAGAAAAACGTGCCTACATTTCACAAACATTGAAATATAGGACACTGTTTATTTCAATCATTTTCATGTCAACATTGATCAATATCAATAGTAAATTCTCATTTTATAGTTCATTCATAAATCTTATTATATTCCATATTAACTATTGTTCTTTTAAAAATTGATTGATATGTTGATAAAGTCGGAAAAATATCATAGAAACGCAAATAGAAAAAAAAGTTTTCAAAAATTAAAATTGCCTAGCAGATAAATATATTTTAACCTACTCATGAATTTGCCATAACAAAAGTAGGCTACGGGCACCCAACTACTCACGATACGTCACTTAGCACTTTCCACCACATCCGCCCACCACTTCCAGGCTGGCATGTAACTCGTTATGTCACACTCCGTCATACGCAGCGTACACCACTAACCAAATTAACACCCACTTTCCACTCAACTATTATAAGTCCGTCACGCCGTACCTTTCTCTCAGTTTTCAGCAGACCGCCTGACAGATATTCGGCCAAAATGTTGATTAGAATATGTTTAGTAATTGTTGTTTTGTGCGCTGTGGTTAATTTAATACAATGTGAAAGGGGATATTGCGCAAATTGCCGCTTCATTCCCTACAAAAGGATCAAGCGCGGAAAGTATTACTCGTCGCCTCCGAAAAGGTTCTACAGTCGCCCTCCAGTGAGGTTCCCGTACATTGAAGGAGCGTTCTCCTACACCCCACCGCCAAACTACATGGTTGAAGACGAGCAGCCACATCCAGGACCACCTTCTCCATACAAGGTTAGTAAGAGACCGTCAAACGACGGGTTGGGAGATGATGACTTAAATAACCTAATGAAACATCTAACAAAACAAGATTTCGACAAGATATTGGAGTTTGCGAGCGAGAAACAGAAGAATGAAAGGCCATATCCAAACTCGTTAGATAATTTTAGTAACGAATACCGATATCCCAAGAAACGGGAAGAAATAAACTCGTACAAAGCTAATGATGATGACTTTGCGGCATTCGAAAAGTTTGAAAATTATTCTGAAGAACCTAAAAAAGAAAACACAAGACCAGTTGAAAACAAGAATAAATATTCTTTTAACGGTCCGTACCTAAACCAGAAACCGTACGAAGTTAACCCCAACGAGCAATACACAACTGAACAGCCTTCCCAATATGTCGTTGAAGTAGACAACACATACAAAGAAGATGGCAATAGACAATATGAACCTCAAATCAATACAGAAAACAAAGAACAAGAATACGCAAATATCATGAAAGATTTAGAACAGGTGAACAATTATGCTAGTGAAATTAATAATAATAATGGCGAATATTTAACACAGACATCCAATTTGAAACCAGAAGATTACGATACTATGTTTTCAAACAATGTACCAAAAGTAGTGAAAGCTGAAACCAGCGCCTACGAAGTTGAAGGCTTTGGCGATTTACCGCTAATGAATTACAATTCTAAGTTAGGCACAGTCAGTTCATATCATGTGCCGCACTATACGGTAAGTTGAAGTCAAATAAAATGTGTTTGAAAGTGAAATGATGTGAATGTGATAAGGAATAATATTTTAATCTAAGTATTAGAAACTAGATGATATTACAGTACAGAAGATATATTGATTTAAAAAACCAGTTATACTTCTTTTACAATCTATTTCATAATAATTCCCTAAATTCATCAACGATTCGTTAACGTGAAAAAATATTAACTTTGACAAATGTATATAAAACAGTTTTTCCTATATTTCAGATCACAACACCACCTCGCTACCAAGCTCCGGCTTCATCAGGCTCATCATCGTATGGTCCATCATCATCATCACTCTCAATCCCACCGTTGGAGCCAGCTCCGCCAGTTTCAGCAGCAAGAGAGCAAAGTGATGCTCATTTGAAAGCCGTTAAGATCTGGTCCCACAGATCCAAAGGAACAGCTTATACTTTGCATAATGATGGAACATTATCCCTAGAGAAACCTTTGCGGCCAAAAGGAAGCTATGGATATTACTAATAAGATTTTTTAAATTAGGAATAGCCGTTAGTCTTAACTGCTCAGTTGCCATATGACTATATCAAATAGTAATCAGAATAAACAAAGCTATGAAATAGCTTTGCAAAAGACTTCAGGATGTTAGAAAACCTTATAATCTGTGATTTTTTTTTCACATATTTTAGATATTACCATATATTTTCTTGTATGAAACTATTTTCTCATATTCTATTACCATCACATTCGATCACTCAACAACTTTAAGGTTACGTTCAATTTTATGTTCTTATCTTCCAGCTACGATTATAGTTAGTGCCTAATTATTTTCGATCTATTTTTTGCCTCTCTCATTACTATTTATAGATCTTGCGACAGAAACCTGTACTCGGATTATAACAAGTAACAACTTTCTGTTTTTAATTCATATTTAGATCTAAGACAACATTATTATAAATGCTAATTAAATTATTCTATTTATACAATCGTGTTTTATTCATATCCTTCGATTAGAATGTAGATCGTTGCACCAGATTACAATCACAGTGTTACTTGTAAACGCTAATGAATTTTATAAATATTTAACCATAACTTAGCCTGCTATCGTGATTGACTTTTGTTGTACAAGAAAACCAGACAAACCATGTTTGAGGAACAGTTAAACTAACCAAAGTTAATAAGTAGGGCGGTTAAAGACTATTGCCAATAAAAAAATCTTTAACCTATGAGACCATAAAATAAGTTTTGTAACAATTATTTCATACCGGCACGTCGCAGAAACCGCACTTGATGTGTATATAAAACAGAGCTATCAAAATCAGAGCATTAGTAGCAAGAGTCAATCAGCTTACCCCTTTATCCATCCTCAGCACTGTGAAATGGTTCTTGGTGATCGGGAAGTGTTGGGAGACCACAGTGGAGTCTCTGTACTTGCAGTGCATCATCATTGAGTCGGTCTGGGGCCAAAATGGCGCACACTGCTGCGGGGCCAGGTCTATCCACAGGTCTGCCGCCTCGTTCTCCTCCATGAACCGGAGGTGCTTCTTGGTGTCGTTGTAGACCAGGAAGTAGGGTAGCAGAGTCACTATCTTCGTCAGTTGGGGACACAGCTCGGATAGGGTTACCTGTTGGATGTGGTTTGTGTAAATTGTGTGTAAGATTTATTTCTTTGAATAATCCCTATTTTTTCTAATTTGTAGCAAATTTGCCTTTTTGTACAACAACATACGAAGAGTATTATTAATGGCCAATTAAGAGATGTTTATAAAATATGGAATGAATGAAAAATATTTAGGTATTTTAGACGTAATGTAAATTGATGCATGTCTACAAATACGAATAAGAAACAGTTTAAATCTAGTATTATTTACTAGAATACCCTTAAATCTTCAACACGGTTTAAAGGCGACAGCTGATAGTTTCAATAGGGGGTCTAATTACTAATTAGTACAAATGTGATAGTTACATGCAACAGCAGTCTGTAGTGCATTCTTCGCTCTGCGTGGGGGCAGACGACAAGGCCCGGCGCGGCGGCCGGCAATCGACACGCACGTGACCATCCCGACTGATGTGCTCGGAACCGAACCCGCACTCCGCGCCGACCGCGCCACCCGCACCACACCACCGGCTCCTCGCACAGGTCGAATACTGCCTCGGAGTGTCCGCCCTGGATAATATCAAGTTCCAAGAAGTATTTAATTGAAGAATTAAGAAATTAAAAATTATTAATAAATAATTCACGTTATGTTGTGAAAATAAAACTGATACTTATTATTAAATGCATACAGCAGTCAATCAAGCAGTGATGGCCTCGAGGTTTAGGCGCGCGGTCGAGAATCTCGGCGGTCGCGGGTTCGAACCCCAGGCACACACCTCTGACTTTTCGAAGTTATGTGTGTATTCACATTGAATTATCACTTGCTTTAACGGTGAAGGAAAACATCGTGATAAAACCTGCACACCTAAAAGTTCTTAGGAATTTCTTAGATGTGTAGTCCGCCAACCCGCACTAGGCCAGCGTGGTGGACTATGGCCTAAACCATCTCAATGGTAGAGGAGACCCGTGCTCAGCAGTGGGCGTACATGGGTTGATGAAGATGATGAAGAAGCAGTCAATCATATATAAGCAGTGATGGCCACGAGGTTTAGGCGCGCGGTCGTGAATCTCGGCGGTCGCGGGTTCGAACCCCAGGCAAACACCTCTGAATTTTCGTAGTTATGTGTGTATTCACATTGAATTATCACTTGCTTTAACTGCGAAGGAAAACATCGTGAGGAAACCTGCACACTTAAAAAATCCTTGGGAATTTCTTGGGTGTGTAGTCCGCCAACTCACACTTGGCCAGCGTGGTGGATGTATGAGAGTCTGATGAGAGAGTTAAAGCAGTCAATCGGCTAACGTAAATAAATCATCAGTAACAACTTTAAAAACAGAAATAAAAGTAATACCCTCATTTGTAACGGCAAGCCAGTCTTGTTAACCAGCCAGTGTTGTGCGTGCAGGTACAGTTGGCAGCACTGCGTGCGGGTTATTGCCACACACACGGACAGAGAGCGGCCGCCCTCCCCCTCCCCCTCACTCGTCAGGTTTATGCACTTGTCTGTTAAGTCTGTAATCAACGAAATCGGGAAATAATTTTCCTCCTACTTATTTATTATGAGTAGTCAATACAAGAGATTGAAAAAAGAGGTGAAGATGAATTGAGGTTTGTAAAATGAATATTTGTTGTAAAAGAAACTTAAGTCTTCATACGAACAAAAGCAGCTCTGTTTAAGAATAATTAGATACCTACATCTTACAATGATACAAAAATTTAAATTTCTGAAGTTATATGCATTTATTTATAAAAGACAAGTTACGATTACATTATGTTTCTAAACGGCGAAGACACAAACATCACGACAACACTTGCTAACGTAAGTGTTTTCCACCAAAAAACGCATCAAAGATCCCTTAAATTTTTACTACATCAACGCCATGGTTATTGACTTAGGGCTTAGCACCTAAAGATACACAGCCTCAATACCTGGTGTGAGCGTGAAGCTGCCAGTCCACAGCGAGTGCATGTAATACAGCCGCAGAGCTATCCTGTGTGGGGCGTCCAGCCTGACTGTGTAGATGTGAGTCCTCTCGCCAGCCTCGAGCCGCGTCACCCAGGAGCCCGAGGCACAGCCCATCTCAGCCGCGAACGGCAGCCGGTTGTACAGCGCCAGGGGCGGCACCACGCGGATACGGTAGTTGGGGATGCTACGAGCCACGCGGTGGGACTGGCAACCTGGCGGAAGGTTGAAGGAACATCAATTGCAGTGGTTTCCATTGTTATGCCATGACCCGGTGATATTTCACATTGCCCCTTCTGTAGTTCCATTAAGGGTAAATAATACATAGTAGATTTTTTCTATTAATAGATACTAGGAACATAATATGATATTTTGAATGATGCGACCCGGTATTTTTTTTTTGAAAGCCCAGTACTGGGTCGAGACCCGGCAGATGAGTGTGTTGGGTTTGGCCGATGGTCTAATTTAAATTTTGGATGGATTATAGAAAGAAACTTGGGTATGTTATGTAGTATATACTATGCTGCAAGTATTTTTTTTTATTAAAATTGCCATTGTAGAGATGGGACCGCAGCATCAAATCATGAAAATAATGTATCTCACACTCCTATGCCTCAAAGAGTAAGCTAGTTATCAAAGAGGAATCTACTTTCATTCCTACTTGGTAATCACGCTCACAACCACTCAGTATACCTTCAACAGTAAGTATTCTCATGGCGAAGATGGTGTTGTCGTTCTCGGCCTTGGCGGGACACACGATGTCTCGCGGCGTGCTCACGTCGTTGGCCAGGTCCATCCACCAGATGCCCTGCGTCGCGGTTTGGTAACTCCTGCGTCACGTAATCATTTTAATTACCAGAGTTTTATACGTTTTCTTAAGACAATATCGGTGATGTAGGTAAATTTAAAATGTCTATAACCAACCTTAATTTGCTACGGAATGATTTATCGGTAAAATTATACACTAAGAACATTATTTTGGTTTAGGCCTGATGTTCAGTGCAGTAGGGAAAAAGAAAAGTGTTGATTTTTATCCAACTTCAAAAAACATGGTTATTAAATCGTCTGTGTTTTTTGGAAAATTGTTTGAAAAATAGCTTGAATTAGAATTCAATACTATCTTTATGATCTAAAGTGTAAATATATAATGTAAATTAATGTAATATCTACTAATAATCCTCAAATACATCTAGATTTTAGCCGTACTCACTCGAAATTAGAAGGAAACAGGAACAGCTTGCAATGGTAAGCTATGTAGAGCGGTACATTATAGGTGTCTTGTGGAGCGATCACGCACAGTCGCATCTTGTCGTCGAACGGGTTGGTGAAAGAACCCACTAGCTCCACCCCTATCGCTTGCAGGTCCGTTTTCTTGTAATACAGCTCCAGGGCGTAGGATGTCTCGTTGCGGATCTGTTTTAGCATAAATATACTTTAATTGACTATCGTGTTATAAGCAAATGTTAAGTGATCTGTTCATGTTTTTGTTATATACTGAAAAGTCGAGATGGTGACTGTGCAGGGAATCGAATCATCGGATCCTTAAATTGCGGAACATGTGTTAGGGCCGTGAGATCAAGAGGCGATACGAATACTATTTTAATTATTTCTTGCAAAAGACTCGTAATGAACAAAACAAGCGACTAAAAATTGTGGTGATTTTGTTATCACATTAAAATTGGATAATAATTAATGTAACGTTGCCGTCAATTCTACGGCCGGTAAATTTTCACCGAATAAGTACAGCTGCGGAACAACTGCAGAGTTAAAAAAATCTCACCTGCAATGGAGACCTGACCACAATCTTCTTAGTATTGTATTTAGAAGACCTCTCCACAACGATGTAGTATCGAGTGCCGTTTCTACTTGGATGCAGTACATGTAATTTCGACACTGTTCTTTGCGGACAGAGAATCTGTGGACAATATTTTTCTATTAAGATCCTGTTGTGGAAACGTTCGTCGTTGCAAAAATTGCGTGGTATACAGTTGATTTTGTGTCTTCTTCTTCGGAATGTGACAATAAGTGCCTAATCTGTTACGATTTCACATAAGTCGCAAACATTATACTAGCTGAATTGACGACGTGATTTTACTACTTCTAAAATCTACGTATAACAGCAATAAAATATCAAGACATACCGTAAGGTTATCGAAGTCGTGGAGTTTAACTGTGAGGGTTAGGTCAGTGAGTTTGCTGTGCAGAGAAGCTGGGCTCGGCGGAGGGACGGGAGAGCACGCGAATTCTTCCAGCGGAGACACTGCTCCTCCAGGGAAACCTCCTTCAAAACTGAAAAATATCATTTTTTTAATAAATAACAAACTCAATTCGAAGTTATTTGTGTATTGACAATAAATTTGTCTATTGCTTTAACGGCGAAGAAAAACACCGGGAGGAAACCTGCAAACATAAAGGTTGTCAGGAATTTCTTAGGTGTGTAGTCCGAAAACCCGCACTAGGCTAGCGTGGTGGACCAAGGCTTATAGTAGTAGAGGCCCATGCCCAGCAATGGGACATATGTGGGCTGATGATAATGTTGAAACTAAAATAGCTGTATACATAATTTAAATCTCATTCTATGATACAAGTCTCGTGTCGAGGTCTTCCTTACATAAATAACATGACTCGAAATACAATTAATTCAATCTATGAAAGAAATGATATCTTACCAATCCCATTCATCACTGACATCGTTGGTTTCTGGTTTAGGCTTTACCTCCACTTCATCTAGGAGATCCGCTGATGATGTGTCACAGCCTAGAATAATTTTCACATTTCACATGTTTGAGATATGTAAATATTAAATAGCATATAATCAAATAATAGTGAGGAAAGTTATTACTTATTATGTAAAAATTAAAATCATTGTTTCTTAGAGTAGCGTCTTACCTGGAGTACTCGGCCGGCTAGTATCGACGTCATAGTCTGCTATTGCAATTACTCGGTCGTTTCCAGCAAGGTCCGTCTCAGCATGTGTCTTCAAATGTACCGTTGAACCCGGACCTACACAATAAACAGTTTTAAAATGTAGAGACAATGACGTTAAAACAGTGACAGAAAAATTCTGAAGGAGGCATATCCAAGAGTTGTCTGTATTTTTTTAAAGGAATTTGAAAGCCAATTTATAATACCGTGGGTCATTGATGACCTTACCACGCCACTTACACAACTACTTGTCTGAAATCATGAAACATATGAAGTCTCATAATCTAACCGAGCCCTAAGACACTAAGCCAGTTCCCTTCACGAAAAAGATGCTAGTAAGGAAGACGGACTAAATACCTATATCATTATGCAGCTGCAGTCCACTGTCTCCAGCTACGATGGCTGTGACGGTAGCCGCTCGGTCTGCGCAGGCGGCCCACAGAGCGGAGAGGGCGCGCGCCCCAGCAGGGCTCAGGGTCACATTAAGAGCGTCTGCAGCCTCCACCATCACGTAGGTGCACCACTGCTCCGCGAAACTCTCCGCTTCTACACCTGAGTCTATGCTGTCTTCGCGCACAGGGTCCTGTCGACCAGAAACGGTTAGTTAGCGTAATATTTTGTTTTCATATACGCTAAAGTCAAATTACAATGTAAATATGAACTTAGTCGAGAAAATATGAGTATTTACTTCAAAATAAAGGTCTTTAGGTATATGCAAAGGAGGACCCTTCTTGTAGGTATTTTTTTAAGAAGCATTTAAAGCTTTGTCCCACAGTTTAACAAAACAAAATTTCAAATGTACGAAAAACGTTTTTCCTAAATGAAAAACTTATATCACCCGGAAATAGAATCTTTACATTTGATCTTTAGATTATATGGAAAGTATTTTTTACTAACTCATAATGTCTACGAGGCCGTCTCATTGTCATTGTAACCGATGTTTATTATAAACTTACCTGCAGAGTAACAGTTTTGGGTTCAGCTTCCTTTTTCGCTTTCTTGCTCTCATTGAAGCTGCCCACTTTATCATCGTCGTCTTCTCGTTCACTGCTAGCGTCTGGCTCGCTGTGTTCTGGCGCCGAAGAGTCATCTTCGTTGCTTAGTTCTTCTGCACTTGAATCGCTGAAGTAAAATAATTTTAATGTATCATACATTTCAAAATTTCTACAAACAACTTCTAGTTATAGTCGCAATCTATTGCTTTACAAATTAAATTAAATGTCGGCGGATATTAAAATTGTAAATAAATATATAGCGTTTACAAACTTTCCAGTTTTCTACGCGGTGGTAAAGCTGAAAATCGTTACTCACCAAACTATCATCTAACCGATCAATATTTGTTAAACTACAACTTAAGAACCTTACAATAAAGGAACATTGATTCACTCACTCAGTAAACAGATGTCCAATAGCAGTCGCAAGTTTGTCCATCAGCCCGTTTTCGTTTTCAGAGTCAGACTCTTCCATATCCAGCATTCCTAGTAGAGACATGTTTCCGCCTGCAAAATCAACGTTGTAATGCTTGCTCTCCCTTCCATAAGGGTTGCGGATGAAAGTCATCTCATTGTCTGTATCGTTCTCATCAGCAGAGGTTTCGGATTCGAATTCATTTCGTTTCTTTGGTTTCCTCGCGGTTTCGGGAGCAGCTGGAGTTACTAATTCTGTCTCTTTCTGCGCTGTATCGAGGCGTGTTGACATCGGGTATGCTTTTGCCTGTGGAACGTTAATTATTATTAACATGCATGTCAGCCACGCTTGTTTTTTTTAAGAATTAACAGTGGTTCAACAATTTGGTCAATAAATTCTATTTTGCAAAAGAGTCACAGCTTTTCACTGCAAATATCGACCTATGCATCGAATAAGGTTACTTATGACTATAACACCAAAGTCCTTTTTATGTCTATAATAGAGTTAAAATCGTTTATATATTGCACAAGTAAAGTAATAATGATCATAAATTTTGTTGTTGTTTGAAGAACATAAAAATTTACTGAACATTTTGTGTCCAATTAAGTTTAAATAGCTGAGAAAGAGAAGTTGTGCAAAAGCACATATAACTTTATTCGATGCATAGGTCGATATTTCCAGGCTTGAAAAAACATATTAAATATCTGCTCGATTTAGCTTATTTCGCATATTCGCTATTTAAATTAGGTACTTAATTTGAATATTTCGTTTAATGTCAAAAATTTGTATTAAATTTTTGACATTAAGCGAAATATTCAAATTAAGTAATTTAAATAGAAAATTTAATTACGATTATCATCAGCAGCTCATATTCCTTTCACTGCTAGGCACAGGCCAATCAGCAACTGAGAGCGTTTCGAGCTAAAACAGGCCAACAAATGGTAGAAATGCTTCCGAACTAACCTGGAACAGAGTGATGCCCACATCCCAGGGGCGGTGCAAGTTTTCATTAATCATGACGGGTTCTATCAGCGGTTCCCATGTTTCAAGACGCTCGTTGTAGCAACTGGCGACCACGCTCAAACGTGCACCGCCGTGCAGCTGTTGCGACCAGTTGTATAGAGACAGCTCGCCAGTTAACTAAGAAAACCAAAAAGATATTTATTGGAATTAAAAACGTTCAACTATTGACCTAACATTAATTATGTCTTTAGCAATAACCAATAAAAAATTATCTGCCTCTGGGCTCAAACTTTATATATAAAGGGGTAGTAGAACTTTGGTAGTTTGAAGTTTGACTGATGTGGATTGAATAATCCTAGAAATAAAAAAACAGCAAGCATTGGCTAGTAAATTATTAATGCATTAGTTCACTCACTTTCATCGTCACAACAGGCACCCTGACATTCTGCTCAATTTCAAACAGTACCCTGACTTTAGGAACTGTCATTAGGAATGTCTCCATCGGTTTTACACAAGGATACTTAGGCTGGACGTAGCCGTCCACAGGGTTCAAGGTAACATATGGTGTAAGTTTCTTAGGAGACCACAAATCTTCATCAGTCTTTTCAGGTTTTGCAGTGTATGTTGCGAAGTTAAAGGCTTCTTTTTCGTCAGGAATAGTTAGTTCTGTTGTTATTTCTTCAATTATATCTGTAAAGATTCAGTTCAGTGGCTTGAATACAGATTATTTTAGCACGAAGTAATAAAGACCGAAATCAATGAAGAAATAAAAATAACATAGAGTTTAGTCGATAAGGTATTTGGAAGTAAAAATCCTATTGATAATAATTATTTTTGGCATTTATCAGTTACATTTTTCTTACCCATAACTGTATGCACGGTTGTAGCTGCAATATGGACTTCTATTTCAGACACCTTGAGCCTCACCATGATACCTTCTTCTATATTCTTGAAGCTCTTAGAAAATTCTATGTCACAAGGTTTAAGGACCACTTGGGGTGGAAGATTTTTCAATTTAGACTGAAGCTTTGACATCATCTAAAAATATAGCACAATCTTATGACTTCACATTTTTTACATTGATAATAAACCAATGAAGATCCACTTGTAAACCATTAACTAAACAATTTTAAGTTTTGAGTTATACAAATCAGTTAACAGAAGTCAAAGTGGTGTTGGAGGCCTGCATCCAGCGTCGTCCCGCGACTTTTACCAGGTCTCTGGGCCATTTTGTTGGTCCGATAAGTTATAACTAAGACCTATTAATTATTTTTTCTTACCTGCAGTCCAGCTAAAGAGATCACCAGGCTTTCACTGTTCGAGTGATAAGAGTAATCTATCAATAGTTCTGTGCGCAGTAACAAAGCGTGACCTTCAGTTTTCGTTAGATCGGTGAAGAACATTATTTCTGGTTGCCGGAACTGGATCGAGATGGAGAGTCCCGGTGTTTCTTCTGTCAATGATGTTGCTAGAAAGTAATAATGTAATCCATATTACAGCGACTTTTAAGACGTACATAATTATTTAAATAAAGTGTTGCAAACGTTACTATGATGTCGTGTCAAAAAGATGTTATTATATAACAACGGCAACCACAAATGGCTAGGAAGTTAATCTAGTTGTCAAGGCGATTAAGTACCATCTAATAAAATATTGGAAGTGTGATCCAAAAAAATAAAATATGTACACAACTAGTACAGTATTTTATGTAATTTTAGAGTTTTTTTGAGCGGATTGTATTCTTCTTGTATGTATAGAAATACTTACAAGCCGAGTAATACCCGCTGGTGGAGTCACTGGAGCTTGGGAACCGAGCTGCTCTGTTGTTATTCCCCGGCTTGGAGGGGTGCAAGTCTCCCACATAGCCGTGGTTCACCACGCCACCTTCCATCGTCTTCTCTCCTGGTCATCAAGGAATATTAGTTGTTTTTTTTTTATGTAATTTAAATATATTGTGAATGATGAATTTTCTCCTTAAAGTATAGGCAGAGTCGCTGCCCAAACGTTTCGTGTCATTATCAAGAATTTTTTCAGGGTCCTGACCACGTCTGAATGTTTCAACTACATTTGAATGGTGCAATGGTGCAGTTACGCTTAGCTGGGATTTTTTTTCACGAGAGGAAAGCGCCTTAAGCTCCCCTGTTCGGTACCTCGGGGGAGGCCGTAAGGGGTATGTCGGGGTCACTGGCCTACCAACTCGGTGCGCAGTACATTCGTCCGCATACCTGAGTTGGGTCCCTAACCAAAATCCTACGCCAGCATACCGACTAAAACCTCTCGTTAAAACGTTTAGCTGGGATTACCCAAGATATATCGCACCAGACATATTCGCGCTGAAGGAGAAGGCAAGAGATAAAAAACCGATGACTTAACAGCCCTGTACAATTGTTATTTACTAATTCACCTGGCATGGACAGCAGCAGCGTTCTCGCGAGCTGCAGCAGGAAGGGCAGTGCTAGATTGAGTCTGGTGCGGTCGACTCGGACGTCCAAGTGTCGCGCGCGCGCCGCCGTCACGCGCACACTGGCGTCCACCAGCGGCGGGCGGCGGACAGAGATGCACCCGCCTGCAGACGCCCGACGAGACCCGCCTTGGGACTGGAAGATCCTGGAATCATACACCAAAATAAGCAGTAAGCAACAAAATCAAAACTATAATCATCAATGCTGTGAACGCCTGATTTAGATATTACACTTGCACAAAACTTTAATATACGATTTTATTTTCTTATCTCTATAAACCACCATCATTACTATTATCAGCCACATGAAGTTCCTTCGACATAAGTTTCCTCTATAGACTACTGAACTGACTTTTGGAAGAGTATTGACAATTGTATTGAAAAATATTTTTTCCAATCGTAAATATAATTTGACGCGGAAGTAGTATGGAGATATTTATTTTCATACATACTTCATTTAATGAATTAACTACAACCTTACCTCTTAATGAGAACAGTAGGATCTGGCCTGATATCCTCGACCAGTAGACTCTGCAGACTAGCCCTTAGCTCGAGGCTGCCATCAGAAGAGTATTCCAGTTGCAACGTCGTCTCTCCAGCTGTCAGTTTGGCCAGTCCATGGTTCAAATCTCGCACCGGAGAGCTGAGAACCTCATCCATGTCCGAGAATAGTTTGAGCTCTATACCTTCGAGGGTGAACCTGAAAATTAAGCAATTTAAATTTTATTTTTTTACACTTACAACGTGGTCTTCACTATTTTTAATTTAATTACTCTGGAAATTAATTCTGAAAGACGAAATAAAAATAATTTACCTCAACACCGCCTCCTTCCTAATAGGCTCGCCTTGAGCGAAAAACGCTTGCAACTTCTTCACCGATGTGTCGACCGGAGCCACTTCCACTGGAGAACTTGGAACTATACTTCCTGCATACAAAATATTACGATTCGTTATTATTATATTTAAATTTGACACAAATGAACTTCAAAACGAAAATGATAAGTATTTAAAATACTGATAGAATGTTGTCATCAATCACTATCGAACAATTATATCACAATTTGTAAAACAGGTTAATTATTTTCAAAGCGTTATTTTCCTTACCCTCCTATTTGATTTTCCTGTAGAAGGAAAAAAATGGTGTACACCCACACGATGGATTGGATATTACCGATATAATATACATACTTGCTGTTGTCATACTTGTGTAACTACATTTTATTAGGTAAAGAAAATTGCAATTCTAAGTAAGTTCTTTTGGCTGTTGATAATAATTACCTATATAATGTCCCTCACTAAGGTTGTCGCTCCACACAGCAAGTACCGTGGCGAGGTCTTTCTGTCCGATGTTTAACAGTATAGTGTCGATGGTGATGTCAGCCGACAGCGCTAGTAAGTCTCTGTAGGCCGCGATGGTGACCATCTGCTGGTAGCTGACAGCACGCTTAAGGTCGCAGCGAATGCACATCGGTTCTAGAATCGGCTCCTGGAATGGTAATAATACAATAATTTTTGAGTTCGGTTAAGCTGTCACTACTATTTGCTTTATAATTTTGTTAGACAAGAGAATAAATGTTTCGGACTGTTTATTAAATCGATAAAAAGAATCTAACAGGGTTAAGAAGTGGTGAATAATTTTAATTTATAGTATTATTCCTCATCTCATTACTTCTTCCATGTTCCAGCAGAGTGTACCCACATTTTTTCACTCACCATTAGATAGATAGGTTGAGTTTTTGTTCGACAGATGTGTTCAATGAACATGGCCTTAACTTGTTTTAGTATTTTAAAACAATTTCGTCATATAAACTTTTCAAAACCTCACTAAAGCGCCAAAAGCCTAAATACCTAAAACTAGAAAATAACGATATAAAACCAAAAGCATCTACTGCAAATTGTACCTGAACTTCTAAAGTCCCAGCCAAAGTCATAACAGCTCTTGAAAACGTGATGTTGCTCAGCTTGATAAGAATGTTGTCTATGATAGGACTCTGCACTGGACTGGTCACTTCCTGACTGGTGCTCATTTGTTTGAAGAAGTTCTCCATCTGGAGATCACCTAAAAGAAACAAGATTACAAACTAAAATTAAAGAGGATAAGACTATTATTCCTTATTGACCTACTGAGCCAAAAACCTTTTATAGCGTCCATAGATTTCTAAAGTTCGTTACGTTATATGAAATTGAAATAAAAGAAGTGTAAATACCTAAGTTGAGAACGAGCAAGTTTGGCGATGAAGGTTTTTGCGGGAGGAGTAGGACTGGAGCATGTATCTGAAAATTTTCAAAAAAAAATATACATTTAATACTGTAAATTGAAATAGTGTTCATTATAACGAGGCTGCTTTACTTACTAAGATAAAAAAATTTTACCACAAAATCGTTTCAGTCAAGCTGTTTTCGTATAAATGGCAGCTATCAATTATTATTTGTGGGTAGATTTACTTTGTTGTCTTAAAAGTAATTTGAGCCCTGTTTGCTCCTTTTGGGATTATAAGCTTATAATGGGAAAATTGTTTAAATACTTTATACTTAGATGATATTAGTACATTAGCCTCAATACTGACATCTACTCAGCAATCTTGTTTTTAATTTACTGTTAGTAAATGATCGAATAGACCTCGTACCTCGATGACAAGGTTGAGTCTAGTCGACCACGTCCTGATTCCTTGTGCGTGTTTCTCCACCACTCTCTCCGTTGCCATTGCAGCTTCTGCAGCAACAGACCCTGGGACTAAAGGCTCCAAGAATTGCTGAAACATACAAATACATTTATTTCAGAAGCTCCATATTATGCAGTAACCTTTTAACCAATGGTCTCTAGTTTCAAATTATAGTTTTACGACGACCTGAAATTTAGATAGGATAATTGTCTCGTGAGTTTTAAAAAATCAGAGAGAGATTTCTATTACAAACTTTCAAATCTTTGTAGGTTTCTTACACTTGTCTTTTTGAGGGATTGAAACTAGAAGCGTGTTTTTTTCTACCGCATTTAACCAATAACACAACAGTCTTACAAAAAAAATCACCTGCAAGTGATAGAGCACGCAACAGAAGACGACGACGTGCAGTCTCCCCACGTAGATCCTGAGCTCGCCGTGCGCCTTGATGTCGTGCTGGGAGCCGTACACCCGCGGCGCCGCTCGCACGTACTTCACCTCCAGAACCTTGTCCTCGTCCGGCCACACCAACTGAAGTAGAATAAGAACATTATGAAAGGGTCAATACTGGTGCATTAAGATTTTTTTGGGATTCCAGTATGTGTGCTAGAAATTATACTAAACCTAACCCTATCCACGGTATTCACGGATCACACAAGCATTGTCGTGGTTATATGAAACCTTTTGCTTCATTTATATGCAACCATCTAATGATGGTTATATATTGGAAACTTTTCTTATAGAAGTTCACACTGCCCACCTCCATCAAATGTCTTCGTACTCACACTTATCTTTATTTAATTTGGTAGCACAAAAAAAACAAATGAGTGCTTGGAACTATGATTGCATTTACTGACCTTAGGATATAAAGTGGCTTCCGACAAGTCGTCAAGCTGCAACGAGCTAAGGTACAGCTTGAAGATCATGCGGTCGTTGGCGCGGAACACGCAGTCGCTCTCCAACGCGCACAGCTTCAGCTCAAGCACAGAGCACTCCAAGTGGCACAGCTTCACTGATATTGACGATGCTCTAAACAACAAATGCTATAGTTAAAACTCGATTCACATTTTTTCATTCATTCATCAGCAGCCGTTCTTAAGTCCAGTGCTCCACATAGCCTATCCTATAGCACGCTACTGAGTTCGATATTCGGCTCTCCTCATCCAACTGCCTCATTTATTAATCTAAATTCATATAAATATAACGTTTCATAATAGTAATTATATTCGTCAGAATCGGAATCATCTGTTCTCAATTTATTCTGGTTGGCTTTAGTCTTACCATGAAGGTAGTAGTTATAAGGTTATTCTTGTGACTTACCTAACAGAATAACTGAACTTGGTAGCACCAGGAGGCACGGGAGGATCTGTATCTGACTGCATCATGGAATTCCACAGGGAAATGGTCTTTGGCACCAATATCTTCGTTATGTTCAACGAATGACGATTCTGTACTCTGTAACCAATACTTTAATGTCTTCAGCTATTACTTCTTGCATCTAATACTAAAACTAAGTCAAGATAGTAAAGATAAAGATACAAATATAAATAGATGAAATCACATTTTATAGAATTATAGAAAAAAACATAATATCCGACGATGAGTAGATTTATAAATGAAAGTCAAATTTTGACGCTGCTCGATTAAAAGAATTGAAGAAACGCAAATACTATGCATGTTCAATCACTTACTTGTCATAAATATACTGAAGATACTTCATCAAAGTCCTGAGAGCGTCTGCATGTAACAGGAACGAGATATGTCCCGTGTCAGCTACCAGGGCTTGCTCCACATTGTGGAAGTGGGATTTGAACTCTGGACAGTCAGCTCGTACCTGTAAGAATTAATCATCATTATTATCATCATTGTATGATTACAATAGAGCGACCATGATAGTTAAAATTTCACTATGTTACTTTCCATATTTTTTTTATCAACAATCTTACGATATAATTTCAGACTCTCAACTTAAAGTGTTATTGAAGACAAGGAAGTAAAATTACATTTAAATGAAAAGACTAGATAATGTACATTAAATTTGATTCAATAACCTACGAAATAGAGTTTCTTTTCTCGCATCCAAAATCTTCAAATCCATACATTTGTTAATCACTTTTTTGTTTACAAAGTCTCCATTCCGTCTCTTACCTTCCTATAAAGCAGATTGAACAGCTCTCCAGAGCTCGTGAGGAGTTCAAGGTACTGTCCGTTGCTGCTGTGGTGCTGCTTGTCGGTGAGCAAGGCCTGGGCCACGGACAGCTGGACCGCTGGCCCGTACTCCATCAGGGCCACGTCCAGGCACACCTTGGTGATACTCAGCATTATGTACGGCCGCTCAGTCTGATCCGTTGAGCGGGAGAGATTGATCACTATCTCACCTGGGAACAGAAATAGGTACCAATGTCTTTAAATGGTATCGGGTTTTATTTTATAAGATAACCATGATTGATAATTTGATTGAAATTAATATCCTTGCAAAATCCTCACTACCAAACATTATCTTTTTTTATTTTTACCAATAAGTTATTAAGCAATCCATTACTTCCAAACGCAAGGTCTACTTCTCATCAAATTTACTATTTCGACTATTCTTCTTGAAGATAAACTTTGCATGCACCATTTAATCATTAAAATCATGATTCTCCTGCTCTGCTCCCAATTTTTTATTTGGGGTCGGCGCAGCATGTTTCGTCCTTCCACATAGGAAGAAAGGACAAAACATACTGCATAAAAGTTTTGGCAGATATTTTACGGTCGGCCGCCTGCCTGACGCCAACCATCTTTGGGACTCATACATCATTAATGGACTTGGGACATTAATCATAAAAATATTGACATAAATAGCACATTATGAAACGATTTTTGTGATTCGGAAATCATTTTTAGAAGACCTTAAAAGAACGGAACATTCTTAGTGTTCTAATTGCTTTCTTACCCACAATAAACCGTAGCAGCGTGTTGATGGTATTATTAGGTGAGACGTTGTCGTCGAAGCCGGGCAAGTCGACGCATCGGGCGAACAGTTCCATGTCTTCGTCACTATGCTCCGACGTGCTGAACGCACGCTCCGACTCTTGGAAGCCTAGCTTAGCGCCTGCTTTGTCGAACGGGGTTTCCGCGATCCTATTATCAGAAAGAAGAAATTTGAAGAATACTCGTCAACAGTGCAGTGGAATTATCAGAGTAATGTGAGCATTAGGAAAACAATTAGTAGTATTTCTCTTAGTAATCATAACTTTTACAGCACCATACGGGTACCAACCATACTATTGCTAGAAAAATTTCATTTACGTAAACTAACCACTTTTTACTTACCCTTTCTTTCTTTATTATTTACATTAATCACCATCCATCAAATTTCTCCATTTTTAAATTTGTTTTTATAATTTTATAGTGCGCAATATTATACATAAGTCAATAAGAGGACCCTTAAAATTACATCTAACATACCATATAAATATGATACTATATAAAAGTAGACGATATTCTCACCTATTTCTTCTCAAATAAGCAGCGACAATCTTCTGCCTCAGTTTAACCAGTTCTTTATACCCCGGGTCGGCATTAACTCGATCCAACTCAAGAAGTTCCATCAGTTCAGGGTCCTCCATATCTTCAGCATAGTCGCCAGAATCCATGAACGATACTGGCACAGTGTTTGGTACTGGTGCGGGAAGATTATCGCAGAAGTCCAAGAGAAGACCTATGATTCGGTCTGACAAGTTCAGCTTGAAGCTTGACAATGATATATTGAGTTTGTATCTGAAAGGAATAAAACATTGTAATGGACTATACTAGCAACAATTAACGGCATTTCTATTAAAAGTAAGTATTATGTCGAAGAATGTATTAAAAAAGATTTAATTGTTAACTGAATGTTTACCGTGGCAGAAGTTTGTATTCTTTCTTGATGCTATTCGAAAATACTACTTGAGCCTTAATTTTCGGGATCAGATGCAATTCTGAATCCGCGTGCTTTCGCTGTTCTCGCCATGGATCGTCCCACTCGCAGAATAGAACCTAAGGACGAAAATATTAATCAATATACTAGATACATACTTTATGGCCCAGTTTACTCTTCTTCTTCTTCATCAACCCATATTCGCCCACTGCTGAGCACGGGTCTCCTCTACCATTGAGAGGGTTTAGGCCATAGTCCACCACGCTGGCCTAGTGCGGGTTGGCGGACTACACACCTAAGAAATTTCTAAGAACTCTTAGGTGTGCAGGTTTCATCACGACGTTTTCCTTCACCGTTAAAGCAAGTGATAATGCAATGTGAATACACACATAACTTCGAAAAGTCAGAGGTGTGTGCCTGGGGTTCGAACCCGCGACCGCCGAGATTCTCGACCGCGCGCCCAAACCTCGAGGCCATCACTGCATCCCAGTTTACTATTTAGTATAAATTGTATGCTTACCTGACAAACACATTCTGCATGCAGACGATCGTAAAGACGTTCTTCCAGTTCCATACAAGTGGCGTCTTCAAGCGCCAAATTCGACGGCTGTAAATCTGACTTAATTATAATGCGGCTGATATCTACCACCATCACACGACCAGACCTAGGAAAGAAGAAAACAGGAACATTCATATTTCATTAAATAATATTTAGACTTATAAATAATAAAAATTAATGTTATAAAATTTGTAACAATTTGATCTGATTCAAACTACTGCATTCAATTAGAAACGAAAAAATTAGTGTTCTGACCGTAATAATCATAAAATGATATTCGACATACTTGCTCACACATCCATGCTCGGGTACGACGAGGCAGGGTCCCTTGATGTCAACATTCAGATGGAACACCTTTCGTCTCGACACAGCATGAGCTAGCAGCGCTCCCCCAGCCGAGCTTGCTTCACAAGCCAACATCGACATCTCCTCCGACAGTTGCTCGGATGTCATTGAGTGGGTTTGCACAAAGTTTATTAGCTCTGTGAACGCGTGCTGGAAGTATAGAAATAATTCTTCTTCGTCTTCATCAACTCATATACGCCCACTGCTGAGCACGGGTCTCCTCTACCATTGAGAGGGTTTAGGCCATAGTCCACCACGCTGGCCTAGTGCGGGTTGGCGGACTACACACCTAAGAAATTCCTAAGAACTCTTAGGTGTGCAGGTTTCATCACGATGTTTTCCTTCACCGTTAAAGCAAGTGATAATTCAATGTGAATACACACATAACTTCGAAAAGTCAGAGGTGTGTGCCTGGGGTTCGAATCCGCGACCGTCGAGATTCTCGACCGCGCGCCCAAACCTCGAGGCCATCACTGCTTAAAAGTTCTTATGAAATTTTAATTTTTTAGGTGTAGGTTAACCCGCACTAGGCCAGCGAGATGAATTAAGAGGGGCCAATGACCAGCAATAGGATTTATTTGCAAAGTCTCCATCTCGATTCTTACGATCTCGTTTTCCGAAGCGCCCCGAATAATTTACTGGTGTAACCCAAATAATCGATTCTCGAAATTTTTGGTATCTTAATTAATTCCTGAAAACAATTAAGCCTCACCTCAATATAAAGCAATTCCAGCGGTTCAAGCAAGCAGCAGAGCGCGTAGTCTGCCTCAATATTACTCGGGTTCCGTTCCAAGTCGATAGCCAGCAAGTTTGTGCCGGTGAGGTTTGTGCCTTTTTCAGCCGTAACCAACGGCATTAGCTCCCCATCCGAAGTTACTCCTTCAACTACTATACTCTCTGCTCGAGCTGATAACTAAAAAATGACATATTTATTATCCATTATATCGTAATTGTAAGTCATTTTGACGTTTCTTAATAACCCACATACATATGTTTAATACCTCTGATTCTTAGAACAATGTAATTTTTTTTATTTTTTGTCGGGTTTTATTAACGCCAATGGGTTATCAACGTAGTTATTACCTGTCTCAGTTTTCGATCATAGATTAATACACTCTGCATTTAAAAGGCCTTTGTAGGACTTTAATTTCTTATTGTGTTAATTCGTACCTTATAAGCCTTCGCAGAGGGTCTGGTTTCCAACGATGCCAGAAATTGTGTTAGACTCACAACGAGCACCTCTTTGCTTCTATTCATCAATGTTAAGGAACAATTAGCCAATGTTAAATTCAGTTTGTGCTCTGGAATAATCAATAAAAAACAGATGCATTAAATTCTAACGATTTTAATCTTATATTATGTAATGGATATATAATTTTGATATAATTTCATTTCTTTTCATATTCATTTATATATGTATTTGTTAATTTACTGTAAAAAAAGAAAAATGGCTTAAATTAACTCAATTTAAATTATTTTAAGTATTTATTTAGATTAAACAATAAAATACTGACATTATTACAGTGTATAATAATAAAAAATAATTTTCGTATAGAGCTTACCAATATACTGTTTTGATTTGTCCTTACTAGGAGCCCCTTCCACATATCCAATAAGCTCACAAACTCTCTTCTTCTCAGGGCTGGATAGGTGACTCCATAAGGTCTTGCTTCTTTCAGTCTTCACGCAAAGTTCCACGAGTCCTTTCGTTTCTTCATAGTCACTATCAGACGGAGAGCTTGTCGGCTTCCACCAATCAAACTCGGATTCAACAACTTCTATTCGGTCTGGTTCTTGGGACAAAAGCTAGAGGAAGGGAAAAGAAAAAAGTAATAATTAAGATTCCACAGGCAAAAGAATGCTTAAAATAAGAATTTTATCAACTTAATTTAATTTTGAATACTATTTCCTTAGTAGTATATTTTATATCAAAGTTTTTGTTGCCTTGTTTTAATATAATAACAGTCTTAATTTCACCTTTTTAAAAGTACGGCAATTTAAACATGATATTTTTAATTTTAAAATCATTACCTCAAACTTAGCTTGTTCCCTTGCAATCACAACAGAGATAATAGGCAGACTGTCTTCGCATTTCTGCAGATCTAGCTTCAGTTCTGTATCGTTAGGACTTCGAAGGGTGCTCTTGTACGTCTGTTTGTATATGTTGTAGTTCTCCCGATGTTTCTTAATAGCAGCCCAGGTGTAAGGGCGGACCCGCTGTTCTACTACCACGTTGTATGCGTATCGCCACCACTTCTTGATATCTTTTGAAAGAGGCACCCCTGGATGAAGATGGCGGTATTTTCTGGAATTAATCAACATAATCATATTTAAAGTTTCGTTTCATAAATATACACTTTCATTTCAATTATTTTTTTTCTAACTTAAAACATAGAAACCTACTACAATATCTGTTTTCGACCTATTGATCTACATAGTCAGACTACGCTAACTACTATGAGTATTATAATACATAGTCTCTCCATTTGCTATTATTCTAAAAAAATCCTGTAAAAGGCAAGTTCTTAGTTTACCTGTTTAATTTAATCCTGGCAAACGACGAGATGATGTTGTCGATGGAGAGGTACTGTCTCCGTGACAACTGTAGGGCGCTGTCCTGCAGCACTGCATCCAGCAGCAGGCGTGGCACGCGAGCCTCTCCAGAACGGTTTATTAACACTTTCACCTTACATGTCACCGGCTTCAGTACTATGGGATAAAATAAATGCGTGATCGATAATGTACTAGCTGTATTAGGACCGTGACCGAAAAATAGCAAGTAATGGCTACAAAAATTATGAGTATAAAAATTTTGACGTTTTCCTAACTACCTTCCCTTACATACCTACATTCTATGTACATCTATGATTGTTAGGAAAACATACAATTTTCAATTTTTTGTCGGGTTTTTTTACGCCACTGGGTTTTTAATCACCGTAACGACTGTTTTTTGTATGGGGAGCACTGTTTTATAAACTCTGTATCCACTATTATCATTATGAAGCCAATTGTGTATACAAATTTCTCAGACTAAGAATAACAAACTGTTTTTCTAATATACTCACAGAACTCAAAGTCCTCTCTATGCATGGAGAACTTGTCGAGTCCCGTGAGCATGTAGTGCTTCCACGTGTAGTACTGCACGGGGGTGATGTGTGCTGTTTCTGTGTCATCAAGGGTCGTAGCCGTGGGGTTCCAGTACAATGAGAGAGATTCCACTCGCATCATCTGGTACACCGTGGAGGCGTTCTGCGGGGTTACTGATGGCTTCCACTTGCTGAAACCGAAATTAGAGAATAGTTAGTTACATTCAAAATGTCTATGCTATACTAAAACACAATTTAAGGACATTAGCTTTAAAGTTTAGAGTTGACATGTGTTTGTGTAGGTACCTTAGAAATTCTTCAAGCTCATAATTGTGCTGCCTTTTTCACTTTATGCTAACCGTGTAATGGGGCTATAATTCGTTTGATAGTCATCGAAATTTTTGACACCAAATTTCCATAATTTAGCTTTTTACATATTTAGATAAAACTCCATAAAACAATTCCCAGTTTTTTAGGGTTCTACGTTAATTCCCTATTAGGTCTTTCAAATAAAGTAGCTAGAATCTAACTCACCTATTAGTAGTCTCAATAGACAATCCTTGTAAGCACAACCCACAGGCCAACGGTCCATCCTTCGAGCTGATGGAGTCTTCATACCGCACGTGGACATTCCTTACGTAAATCTGCAGATTATTCACGATAGCCGTGAACAAATGTTCGAAGAAGTTCCTAGGACCCTTCAGTATCTCACTTTCCGCCTCCAAGTCTTGGAGAATCTTCCTCTTGGCCGCCCTGGTCAATCTTCTCTCTCGTTCTGGATCGAAATAGCTGTTGGATATGGCTGGGCCGACCAGTAGCAATACATCTTCGATGTGAACCACAACGGGCTGGGAGTAAAGGCCAGTCCAGGGTATTTGTAGGCTGATGCGGCCGATTGTGCCTATCTTCACATCTATAGGCAGATCTAGTTCATACTGTGGGAATGATTAGATGGATGAGATAAAACATTCACAAATAACAATAAGGAAAATAGTATGTAATATTTGCGAATAATAAAATATTTACTTAACTGCCTAATTGTGTAAGATGATCAGAAAGATCCAGATTGACCCTACATAACTGGGAACTACAATATTTTTTTATTGTCGTCTTTCAGTCATGTTACGAACCTATCCCGTAAGCCCAATTTATTGCCGCTGATAAAATCACTCACCAGCGCTTCAGGCTTGAGTTTGAGGTCGGTAAGGTTGACATTCCCGGAGAAGATGCCCACGTTGAGGTTTTCTGTGTCCAGGTCCTGGACGTACTTGCCCAGCAGCCGGTTGAGGAAGCCGGCGACTGCGCCCTCAAACATGATGCCGTCCTTAGGGAACCTGGAAAGGGAATGTAATTTAACATAAATAACGATCAAGTTTGAGGAGAATTGAAATATATAGCTACAACAGGCGGTCTTATCGCTAACTGCGATTTCTTCCAGAAAACCTATGGTACCGGAATGAAAATTGTAGTTGTGGCATTTATTATTTTATTATAATAATGGAACGGACGCTTATATAAAAGACAGAATGTAAAGTAGGAGTGGCAACTGTAGGTATATGACAATTTTTGTAAGCATTAAAGTAAACAAGAAATCTTCAAAAATATGTTACTTATTGACTACTTTCTAACTAATCTTCTTCTTCTTCTTCTTCATCAACCCATATACGCCCACTGCTGAGCATGGGTCTCCTCTACCATTGAGAGGGTTTAGGCCATAGTCCGCCACGCTGGCCTAGTGCGGGTTGGCGGACTACACACCTAAGAAATTCCTAAGAACTTTTAGGTGTGCAGGTTTCATCACGATGTTTTCCTTCACCGTTAAAGCAAGTGATCATTCAATTTGAATACACACATAACTTCGAAAAGTCAGAGGTGTGTGCCTAGGGTTCGAACCTGCGACCGCCGACATTCTCGACCGCGCGCCTAAACCTCGAGGCCATCACTGCTATAACTAACTAATAGGTTTGAATATCCTAGTAAAACTGAGAAGCTCTTTACACGATTTGCAACTGTATCAAAATGTAGGTAGTAAAGAAAAAAAACAAGTAGTAAAATAAGATAAAAATTAATAAATAACTAAGTACACCCAACAGACAGAAATATTGTTCGAACTTACACTAAGATCAAGTCTCGTGTCGTAGGTGTCAAAAGTTACGAGACTTTTCGACGAACACCCAGACTCTAAACGAATAATATTTTTAATAAAATTTAAACGGTTAATATTATTAATTATAGATCACACAAACATTTGTTCGCACGCAAATTAGAGCCTAGCCAACTGCGCCACGGGGCGGTAACATTAATACTTAGAAAAGTATTATCCTTTTTCGGTTATCGCTTATATTACTACTATACTACAAGTGTACGATATTGTATTAAACTATAAATATTCTGTATCTGGCCTTGCTCAGTCAACTCACTAAGTAAATTAGCTTTTGATAGGCCATAGATTATATGATATTGGAAAAATAGAATAGGATATTTTTACATCCACTTTTGTAGAAAGAATATATTTTGTTAACGCGATAGACGGTGTATTATGAAATTGAATATGATATATGCAAGGCATATTGATTGTTGCAACTGACGTTTTTATTAATTATTTTTACCTACCAAAACACCATAAAATATACTATATATTTTAACAACAACAAAATATATCCTATTTCCTTTTTAGACATTATGGTGGGAGAAAAACAATATATTATTTTCTTACAAAAGTGTAATATATTCAATCGATACTGCTTTATTAATAATGCTAAATGCATTACGAAAGTTGAACGGATGAAAACAATGTACCATGAATATCGAACTATGCTGTCTTCAATCGATATTCAATAAGCTTTAATTTTTAAGCACGTGTTTATGTCTAAACTTTTCACTTCAAGGAGCACAAATACACAAAGGTTACATAACACGTCAATTGTTTTGAATGTATGACAACTGACAAGATTCCTACTATAATAATTCTAATTATGATACAGTCTCTGATGTAGAAAAGAAAGCCCAAGTCCACCAATGGGACGTAAATTAGTTCATCTTATCTTGAATAATTACTAATATCATAAGGGCGAAACTGCAAAACTGTTCGTACGCATGTTTGTTACGCTTTTACACCTCAACTGCTGTGTATGTAAATTTTAGCACATAATTAGAATCCTGAAGATGATTCTAGATTTCTTGGAACATTTCAGTTAATATAATATACAGTTTTGTCTATCGATTATACTCCTGAATGTATGATCCAAAAATATTTTTACATTTACTTACTTTTGATCATTGAAATCTGAAATCTAGAAATGAAATGAAATAGTTATTGAAGCTATAAAATTAAAAAAACGACACCTAAATTCAGTAATTTCGGTAGCAGACATTACCAGAGAAGAACGGGCTATCTAAACTATCTAGCTATCTTAACATTTTAAGACATTGCAACTGCAGAAAACCATTCCCACCACATACTCTCGGGATGACAAAGCAGCCCAATTACCAGACATGGATAAAAACGCCTAACACATTGTAATACAGGCGGCGTGGAGTGGCGACATTCGCTTTATTGAATCATTATCGCACACACCGCTGATAAGCGCTATCAGATTTGTCAATAAAGGAGGCCACATGCGCACTACACCTCCCTCCCACAGAGCACAAACCCACCCTGATCTAATTAGAGCTAGAGCTTCGCTTTGAATACTAATAGACGTTTAAAGTTTGCGGCCTGCCTTCGTGTATTACGCATAAAAATGCAAATGTAAATTGTTCCGTTTATAACAATTTACGTGGAATCTTTGTGTCAGTGTTTCTTTGGATACTTTGATGATATTTTCTCGAAGGGACTATAGGATTATTCAAAGACCTTTTATGTAAAGCTATCGTCTAGTTCTATAAAGCATAACTTAACAAGTTATTCTCATTTAAATTACAACTAGAAGTTAGGTTAAATAAAAATATTAAACTAATTATTATAGTTAGTCCATCAGAAACTTGTTTATTCCAAATAATAATTCCGCATACCTAACTCAAATCAAATGTCAAAGGTACAGGAAAAGATGAAATAACATAGAAGATAAAGTTATTAGACAACTCATTCCCCTTCATGCGTCTCTATCCCAGTGAAACAAGTGAAACATCGAGAAAGCAATCACGGACTATTGGAACTCGCTAGTGTAGATCTGTTAATCCCGGGGAGGAAATTGCGCGCGAACTCAGTTGCTACCTCATTGCTGTACGGCTCTGCAATTACTTGCTATACTGTGTGATCTTTCGAAGAGGCATTAATTGGGATAAACGCATGTTATATGTATAAATCTAGGTACATATTTAGTTCTGTATCTCTGGTAAAGTAGGCAAATATCTATTTCTAAACTCTTCATTCAAGTATCATCTTTCTTTGGCGTGTATTTAGCAATGATGGCCTCGAGGTTTAGGCGCGTGTCAAGAATCTCGGCAATTACGGGTTCGAACCCCAGGCACACACCTCTGACTTTTCGAGGTGAAGTGTGTATTCACCACTGCTGGGCACGGGCTTTTAAAACTGAGAGGATTCATGCGTTAGTCAACCACACTGGTCAATACGGGTGCAGACTACACATCTAAGAAATTCCCGAGATTTTTTTGGGTGTGCAGATTTCATCGCGACGATTCAACGTCAAATAAAGTGTTAATTCCTGGTGAATACACACATAACTTCCAAAAGTCAGACATAATCGTCTGTGGTATCTATCAAGATTCTAGACCATTTCGTTATTTCCCTATCGACTGTTTACACAATGGAATCTTGAATAACCTACTGTACCGATGAGCTATATAGAGTGGCTGAGTATCAGTGCTTTGTTACGCAATCCGGCCTGTAATGCCTACGCAGATACAAGGCACAATGTGGCACACGACACATAACATACTATATGTATATATGTAAACATGCGAGAAGCAATAGCAACTACACACAGCTATTGTGCAGTCGTGTATTGAAATGGAATGGAGAATGTATTCTGGTATTAAAAACATATCTGTATTTCTTTCAAAGGTTCATATGAAGATGCGACTATTCTTTGCTTTAGAATAAAAATGAATGTATTTTAATTACAGTTGTATAAATTCTTCATTGAGCACAAACATACATCTTAATAGATGAAAGATGTTCCATTTCTGACAACAAACCTCAATTACCTTTAAGTGTTTAGGCTTGGCCTCAAGAAAATCTTTGAGAACTTTCAAGGATGCAGGTTTCCTTAAAGTTTTGCTCTTACAATTAGTTTACAATAACTCGTCGCAGACTTTAATTGCTTTTTGTAAATTTTATTCATTATAGATATTTAGGTTTTTATATTGATGCGGTAACTTTATTCTTCACACGATGGAAGTTACACTGATAGATGAATTTGGTAGCAGCATAGCAAATATTTTTTATGCACTCAAGTCTCGAAATGAAACTGGGCCCATTTCTACTTTTACTAGTAACCTAGTGAAAATATAATATTTCTTTGCCATTATATCAAATCCATACATTAAAAAAGAACACTATCTTTAGTTATTAATGCACACATAACATCAAAAATAAAAGCCTAATGTTTATTGAAATCAAACCTGTACCTCCGAACGCGGCATCAATCCAACTAAACCACTGCACAGTTAACTTGTTTCAAGACATAACAAAAGAACCCGATGTATCCCCGGCAACTGAATTCAACCCTATGTTAGGTAAGTAGCACAATATCGACTTTATTGGCGGGGCCTGTCCAAACAACCCGTGCTCCAGCGAACAGCCAGACGTAATAAAACGGTATAGACTACTCCGCCTGACGAAACTCGTCCTAGTTCAGTTCCTGGTGAAATTCATTAAAATGCTAACAAACGCTTTTGTTTGAGCGAAAAAGGGTGAACTCACGATTGTAATTAAACTGAAACGGGTGCGGGTATATTGGTTGCTCGTGTGGATTACTTTACGTCCTTCTTCCTGTATGGGTTCATTCGGAAATAAAAAGGATTTATTGCTGAAATACTCCAGTAATAGTGGGAATTTACTTCCTTCACCAGGGAAGCTCATTGAACAAACATAAGGCGAAAGTTTGTGAGTCTGAAGTGTTTTTTATAATGGTCACATTAAAATTTACTCGAGGCAGCTTATCTTTTAGCCATCATCATCAGTCAGTATACGTCCTACTGCTGAACACAGACCTCCTCTAAAAGCTGAGTAGGATTAGTTCGAATGGCCTAGTAAGTATTATCGGACTACACAACTATATTACTCATTTTTTTAGGTGGTCAGGCTTCCTCAAATTTATTCTTTACTGTTAAAGTCCTTGGGAATTTATTTTGAACACACACAGCTTCAATAAGTCTTTTAATACTTAAAATTTAAACGATTTCTCGAGGTTCGGGCCATTTTGAACGTGTGCTACGGCTTTGGCACCTGATATCCATTGCGGCACATTACGCCGACTCGTTCAAAACTGCAGTCACAACCGGACTACAAAGCGAGATAAAAATGCTGTAGCGTGATTTACAATTTGTACGGTATTTACTGCAGGCAGATACTAGTTCTGATACTCGGTGTAAGTAAAAAAATGAATATAGTTCTATAATTCTAGTAATATCACAGATTTTTTTCACCAGAGAATCCTTGGTACCAGCACGTAATGTAATAGAAATAGATCCAAAGAACGGAAAATAAGGACACTTGTCTTTTACATTTACTGATGAGTGAAAGTAAAAATACATCTGTGCCTACCCAACGGGCATAAGATTATGTGTGTACAGTGTTGTCCGGACATTGTCTGTCAGACGGTTATATGCAACCGGGCGTCGGCGATTTTCTTATCAGTCTTGATTAAGCACAAGTGCTACGCAGAAACGCATTGTTAAATCATTGAACACCTTTGAATAAATAATGGATCAATAAACCTAAGGTCGGATTCTAAAAATAAACTTTATACAAAACAATGTAATATAATTGTAGGTACTATTGTAACATAATCTGAAAATGTTAATATGATAGCAATCGCATACCGAGTAGAAACTTCGAAGTTTCGTGTGAACACTTTATCGTCGCTTACGTTAACGTTGACGGAATACATAGCGAGAAAATCTACAAAATTTTTGGCCTTTTGAAGAAATTATAGGGGCTTGGACATCTTTGTTGTTTTTACATAGGTAATGTATTCAATAGAAACCTTACCTCTTTCATGTCTGAAGATGGCCCATGCGTAGGAGTTTTTCAAATAACATTTAATTTGATTCATTTCGAATTGTTATAACAAGTTACTCTTCCCGAAATGATGCTGTATTTACAAATCCTATCAAAACAATCCCCACGGAATTAAAACAAAGCAATCGTAGCCAACGGCTCGCGAAACTAACTAGACTGAAAAGTTATTACATTTACATTTTATCCGGCATAATAAATGTAAGAGTCAGCTTTATTACGTGCCGGGAGAGGGTCGAAAGGAATTTTCTAATAATTTAATTCTCTCATTCAGTCATAAACCATGGTTCATTGAACTTCTTCTTTATTAAATTTCATACAGTCCACAATATTCCATACATTACAAACAAATAAACATATAAATAATACAAAAGTACAATGTTCTAAATCTCGCATAAATAACTTTTCACCTCCTTTTATCCATACAGAAAACAATTTTAACTAAGTTACTAAAGAGTCTCGACACGAATCCCCAAGAATTCAGAAAATATGAAAGTTAAAAGTTCATTAAGTGTCACTTTTGCTGAGCAAGTGAAAAATAGTGTCATAAGTGATCTCGTTGAGTTGAATGATGATGTGCTTGACGGAACAATGGGATAAAAGCGCCCGAAGAGAATTCAAAATAAACTACTTTTATTTTAGGAGTATGACATTGAACAATTTAACGAGTATCATCATTCGAGTTTCATGCATTCATCATCAGTCCATATACGTCCCACTACTGGCCACGGGGCTCCTCTACTAATGCGAGGTTTTAGGCCTTCATTCATAAAGAAACTCCTGTATTACTTTTATAACGATGTTTTCCTCCACTTCAACGAGTATGTTTTTAAGAAATTATATGAGGGTGTCTCTCTACCTCAAAGGTATGTACAGGGTAGGTAGGTAGGTATGTATGGAGAAACTGCAAATTTATACAAAAGGCACCATGGAATAAAGCTCTACCAGACTCCACTACAAATGAGTTGCCCACAGGAACCGTATAGGTGGAACAATATTAAACGGTACACAAAAATTTTCTCTAGCTCAGTTAGTGTTAAAAATTGGTTGATTTCGATGATATCGATTCTAGTTACACTGACCGCAATTTAGATTGCAATGTTGTTTATGAATCTCTATAAAGATGAATACAACCTAAATCAGAAATTTATTAAGTTCAAAAACAAAATTTAATCTTACCGAAATCTGTAGGAACCAAAATTATGTATGTTCGGATAATCTATCTACATTCATATTAAAACAGTGCCACCATTCTTCTGCTGGCTGGCTCTCCAGGCTGGATGCACTTACTGCTAAGTGAGTTACATTTTCGTTTATAGGATAACAGAACAGGTGAACAGTTCAGCTGTTCTTTGTGGGATCGATACAATATGCAATGGTTTGTAAAATATCTATCCGGTAACTCTAAGTCACGACAGCATGGTTAAGATAGAGAATTGCGCGTTGAAACCGATAATTTGAAATTATTTGAATTGGCTTTGAAATGCGTAATAAACAGACATGATTCTAGATTAAAACATTTTTTTTTCATATCAAAGTACAATTTTAAAATTGTTTAACAGGTGGGCAAAAATGAAGGGCAGATCTTAATTCCATCAAACAGAATCAGATCTAATTTAATTGAGGTTAAGAAACAAGTCTTATAGAATAATAATCTCCAAATGTATCGTAAGTTCTTTAACAACAACAGATCTTTTAATCCCTTCTTTTATCAAAAGAACAAACAATAGTTATTCCTATTTTCATTAGGACGTCAACATTACACCGTAACACGCCATTTTAAAATGCCAAGATTGATTTATAGCCAATTCTAATCTATATGAAATTAATGCAATAACATTAAGTATAAAGTGAGGTTTCTAAAACAATATTTCTTTATAAAAACCCTCAAACATGATCCAATATTTATCATAAATCTTTTAACAGACATGACTCATTCAGACTTATTTCCATATATCGCCGGAAGAGATTGGCATTCTTGCCAAATCTAACGGTTTGAATACCTTCAAAATATTCTTCAATATATAGATGGAACTCGATAGAATCAATCCCTTCGAAAGATAAAAGATTAAGGTAAAGGTCACGGAACGAGACATCAATACTGAATTGTGCGGGCGCCCGACTGTTTCTCTAATCGTTCATCCCTCATCTAAAAATAGATCGGAGGACACATCACACGCACTTCAACTTACATCTTAATTAATCGCCATACAATATCAAATACAAAAACATGAACAAATAGAGATTAATTGCCGAAAAATAATTAAGAATTCTACATAGGTGATTTAACACAAATGTTATCAAATTGAGTTAAAATTAGGTATATAGAGTGCACAACTTACCAAATTTACATTGTTCCAAAAAAACACTTTTTTTTTTAATTTCGTAAATCGCAGCTATGACGTCAAGGTACCACTCTGCGCGAGCTCTAACGCTGACTGTTTTTGACAGGTGTCAGAGGGCTCGCACCGGCGCCGCGCATGCGCACAACCAGTGGAAAATAATGGGAAAACCGTGGGCGGAAAAGCTGCGCTCGATAAATATGCGCATCAGGATGTGACATCACGTGGCAGGAAACGAACACCTCTCAACCTTCATCTTAATGCCTCAAGATATTAATTGCATCACACTTTGTCGTTAGTAGGTAATGAGGATTGTATTCGCGACTGATAACTACAGATTTGTAGAGGAGCGGTCTTGGATTGTCCGTGATTGCTTGTGAAAAGCTTGTGACGCTATTTTGTAATTGAATAATCTTCGAATAGATAATATGTACAATTGATACTTACTTGAATTACGCAGGAAAGTAAATGTTGTAAAAAGTGTATTGTCTTTATTATTTAATGATTTTAAGATCTTAGGTAATTTAATTTTTTTAAAGTATTTTACCACTATGAAACAGATGTATAAAATACGAGAAGAGAGATGGAACTAAATAAATCGAATATAGAGCTCGTTTATTACTCACGCAACGCAGCCAGACACGGCACATTGTCACACAAAACACAACAAAAAAACTGCCGGTCACAAATTCTCGCCAGCAAATCTCAATAGCTTCATACAGATATTCATAAAAATTCATCGTTGTTTTTGAATACAAAGCGACATGTGCACGCTCAGCATGTAACTTAAATAAAATAACAACAGAGAAGATTTTTAACAATAAGAGAACCGAACGAAAGATGAAATATATATTGTATTGTTTGACGCAATAAGAATTTATACATTAGCATTAGTTATTATAAAACTTATTAGAATAGAAACCACAAACTACTCAAGGTTTCCAAAGCATTTCAGTGCAGGATACTCATGTATTGTCAGTTCTATGCTCACCTAAATATTTAGATACTTAATCTCACCACCTCTTCGCCGTCCGTCTATCCTGATTCGTTGAATACCCATTTCAGTCTCCAATTCAATCCATCAACCGAAGGAAGTCCACTGAAGAACATAGGCCTCCCCCTTTATCATTCACAGTAACTTGTAGGAGATAGCCTGCATCTAGCGACGACCTACAAGGTTGTCCAGGTTTATCACGTCGTTTCACCACCTTGTAGATACGTCCTACACTGTGCTTTCCGCTACGTGGCCTCCATTCGACGTAATCTTGGCCCCCATAAGCCATTAGCTCTCCGCGCTATGTGCTACCCCGATTGCCACTTCAACTTGCTAATCCGTTGAGCTGTGTAGGTTAAGTCATTTGAGTCTTCTTCTTCTTCTTCTTCATCAACCCATATACGCCCACTGCTGAGCACGGGTCTCCTCTACCATTGAGAGGGTTTAGGCCATAGTCCGCCACGCTGGCCTAGTGCGGGTTGGCGGACTACACACCTAAGAAATTCCTAAGAACTCTTAGGTGTGCAGGTTTCATCACGATGTTTTCCTTCACCGTTAAAGCAAGTGATAATTCAATGTGAATACACACATAACTTCGAATTCAACATTAAATAATAAACTCCCACAACATTGCAATTAGTTATTAAGAAACTCAGCCAAACGAAATGAAAGTTTTAGTGTATACGAAACTACAGGTATTTTTTAATATAATATTGACATTTTAGATAACGTCATAAAAATAACGGTAAAGTTACAATTATTTTAAGAGGAGCGTAGACAAAAATATACAATACTGCTTACCCCTTTAGGTAGACAGGCGTAAGTGTTTAATACAAACAAATAGTCATGTGAAAGTTTATTTTCTCACATTATTTGCGAATATGAAAAAAATGAAAATACACCCAACAGACATACGTAGCTCTACTCTCTCTCTCTCGTACATAGCTCTAACCCCATATTATGTAACAAGTCCTGTGGCATGGGTATCAGACACTACGAGAGACTTTTTCGGTCTGACAAACACCCAGACCCGAAATAAATATTTGTGGATCACACAAACATTTGTCTCGGTGCGGAGACCGAACCCACGGCCTCTCGTTTCTCAAGCTGGTGTCGGGCCAATGGCGCCACGGGGGTGTCAATCGGCGAAATCCATACATATTGCGTCAGTTTCCAGACGAACTATCTATATCTTGGCTTTCACCGACAATAGTAAATTTGGAAATTGTGATTGATGTATAAATCATAATAATAACCATTGGGAAAATAGTTGAGAGTCTACACTTGCACCTGCAATTTTACTCCGAATGTTACTCTTCCAGGAATTTTAGTGTCTATATTTTTTCTGCTAATCATCATCATCAGCGTATATAGGTTCCGCTGCTGGGCACGGCCCTCCGAGAGGATTAAGGCGTTAGTGCACCGGGCAGGCCTTGTGCGGATTGGCGGACTACACGCCTAAGAACATTTTAGGTGTGCAGGTGTCCAAACAATTTTTTCCTTCATCGTTAAAGTAATGATTAATTAATTAATTATGAATACACACAACATCTAAAAGTAAAATGTGTGTGCCAGGGGTTTGCACCAGCGACTGCAGAGATTCTCGACTGCGCGCCTAAAGGTTGAGACCATTACTACTTCGTTTTCGAGATATTAAACTTGGAAGCCCATTTTTACTAACATGGGGCCGAATTTTTGCCAAGCAACATAAAACCTAGAAATTTAACTAGTTCGGGTTTAGACTTCGTTTTTCAAAAGTCATAAAAAACACTTTAGTCATGACAAAATCAAATAAAACAAGTAAAAAAACATATTAAAAAATATATTCAGACATATCACATTATGCTTCACTATAAATCGTTCACGCGCAAAGCGAAAAAATCTTTTTTTAGCACTGGCAACGACTCTTCATCCACCACGTTGATTGGCAAATTGTTGTCAAAATGAGGGTATTTCGGGTGCCACCAGTCGAAGACGAAGATGTTGACGACAGTGTCTAGTACTACTGTGCATTCTGGTAGTATTTGCTTGGAGACGTTGTGGGAGCCCGAGTTGAACCCGAGGTGCAGGCGGTGGTGGCGGAAGCCCTGCGATAGAACCACGCTTACTGAGGAGAGCGTCATGCCCATTAGTGGCGGGACTTCGTAGAAGTTCTGGCAGTTCACCTGGAATTATATTTTTGGATGAATGTTTATCAGTTTAATAATAAGAATTATTTATATCACAATGGCGAAAGTTTTTGAGCGTATGTTTACAATTGGGCGGTTCATCATCACTTTAATTGATAAAAAATTGTAAAGAAAAATTATTCTGGACTAACACGTAACTTTAAAAAAAAAAAACTAACAATTTGAAAAAAATATTATGATGGCCGTATGGAATGTTTAACAGGCAATAATAAAAATAAATACACACAAGTCACATACATAGTTAGTACAGTAAAATACAGATCTTGCGTCGTGGTTATCAGAAATTACGAGAGAATTTCCGGTCTCACAAAGAGCCAGAACCAAAATTAATATGTATTAGCGGAATTAAGACACGATTGAAAATTCGTGTGCACATCTCCTTTGATAAATATCAAAGTTGTTTGTTTACAATCATATTAATCAGAACACAGCAACAACTAATTGTCACATTTAAATAATCTATACTAATATTATAAAGCTGAAGAGTTTGTTTGTTTGTTTGTTTGAACGCTAGGATCTCAGGAACTACTGGTCCGATTTGAAAAATTCTTTCACTGTTAGATAGCACATTTATCGAGGAAGGCTATAGGCTATATAACATCACGCTACGACAAATAGGAGCGGAGCAGCAATAAAGAATGTTTCGATATCGGGGACATTTTTTCCTTTTTGTGAGCTTCCGCAGCGTGCGCTGCGAAAACGGTTAAAGTTTCGCTAAAATAATGTATGAGAGAAATGTTCCTCTTTAAAAGTTCTAGAAAAAAGTCCGCGACAGCATATGTCTATTCTTTAAGGTTGGCTCACTATAACGTTTTTTATCCTAACTAAATTTGTTTTAAAATAAAGTTTTATTTGTGAAGGTGTTTTTATAAATGTGATATTAATCCTTATCCAAATAAATACGTTATTCATTACAAGTATTTAATTTTAAATAAAATTGCCCTTTACATCATTTGATTTCACTGAGTATCTTAGAAGATATTGCAGTTTTAAAATATTGATCAAGCGCGCAGTAATGATGCACAAGGCGCCGATCGACGCGTTACGGTTTCACGTTTGAACAATTTGACCGAATTGTATGAATTTTGGTATGGACATAAATAGGACTCTGAGAAGTAAAATAGACTACAACTTATTTTCCTTCTGATCTCAACCCTGTAGTCTACGCGGACGGAGTCGCGAGCAAAAGCTAGTCTATTATATAATAATTTTATCAATTGGACCAACAAAGTATCTGTAGTGCAAGGTTGGAGCACACATTCCATTGATAAGATAGCATTTGCAACACTCCAAATTCTTGCTTCTTTCTGATGTATATGTACCTATATACCTACGTACGCAGCGGCAGTGTGCGCGCCGAGCGAATAAAATGTCAGTAAGCAATAAACCAGTAAACGGTACGCATCGTGTTTCATTGAATACATATCATTGGCGACGAAGAGGGACTACCCACTACAACAAAAAAAAAATGGCTTATTTTGGAAGTTTGTCGAATTTTGACCATAAAACCAGTGAATGGTCTATATTTAAAGGCAGATTAACTCAGTTTTTTAAAATAAACTCTGTGGAAGAAGAGAGAAGAAACGGGTTCCTGCTGACATACCTCTCCGATGAGACGTACAGGTTGGTACGTAACCTTGCTTACCCCGCCGAGTTGGAGTCCTTGAGCTACCGGGACCTGGTTGCGTTACTCGACACGCATTTTAAAAGGAAGGAGGGTTCATTCGTGGATAAGGCGAATTTTTTCGGCGCAAGTAGAAATCCAGGCGAATCGTTAGGAGACTGGGCGGCGCGATTGAGAGGGTTGGCAAGCTACTGCGAATTTGGTACCGCGCTTGAAATTAACCTGAGGGATCGGTTCGTCCTCGGCTTGGGTCCAGGCCCCGAACGCGACAAGCTATTTGAGCAGAGTCCCACGACCCTCACACTGACAAGTGCAGTTGAATTAGCGGAGCAAGCGGCCTGTGCCAAACAGGCGAAGACCATGTGCGCGGGAATGGCGGTGCCGGTCAGGGATGAACCGGTATACAAGGCCCGGTTCCAGGAGCGGGCGGCTCGCGGCTCGCAGGTGCCTCATTGTGCGGTGTGCGGAATGAACAACCACAACAGTGAAAAGTGTCGTTATAAAAGTTACAAGTGTTCAAAGTGCGGCATAAAAGGCCATCTAAAGAAAGTGTGCGGTAACAATAGGAAATCACGCGTATATTATGTCAATCCGGAAGAAAATGGTGTTGCGAATGATTCTCAGGACTCTTGTGGGGAATGCCAAAACTTTAATTTGAGGTATGTTACCGACAAACCTATAGAAATAGATCTTGAATTAGGAAAAAAATTATTGACTATGGAATTAGATTCCGGTTCGGGTAGGTGTGTAATATCGGACAGTCTGTACAAAGAGAATTTTTCTGATTATAAATTACAAAAATGCAATTTGAAAATGTGTTTGTACAATGGACATAAAATCTCGCCATTAGGTTATTTCACAGTTCAGGCCACGTTTAATGGAGAGAAAAGAAATATAAAAATTTTTGTTGTTAAAAATGGCGGCCCGCCACTACTAGGCAGAGATTTCATGTCCACGTTTAATTTAGTTTTAACAACTAATATTAATAATTTTTCAAGCGTCACAGATTTGGCTAAATTATTAGATAAATTTCCAGACTTGTGGCGAGATGAACTGGGGACGTTCAAAGAATTTAAAGTTTGTTTGAATCTTAAAGAAGGGGCCGTTCCAAAATTTTTTAAGCCACGCACCGTACCCTTTGCCCTTAGAGATAAGGTGGAACAAGAATTAACACGATTAGTAAGTTTAGGTATTCTAGTTCCCGTTAATAATTCACAGTACGCCACGCCTATTGTTCCCGTTTTAAAGGACAATGGTCAAGTGAAAATTGCAGGTGATTTTTCCGTAACATTGAACAAAGACTTGATTATTGATAAATACCCTTTGCCTAGGATCGAGGAGGTTTTCGCTAAAATAGGAGGAGGCGAACATTATAGTAAGATCGATCTAAAGAATGCGTATAATCAATTCCTTCTGGATGAGTCCTCACAGGAGCTCACGACGATTAATACGCATAAGGGACTATATAAATATACGAGATTAGTTTACGGTTTGGCCAACGCGCCGGCTATATTTAAAAAAGCGATGGAAACATTGCTCGCAGGCATAGAAGGAGTGAGCATATGGCTGGATGACGTGTGTGTGACGGGCCCAGATAGAAGCACTCATTTAAACAGACTGACTAAAGTCCTTAGCAGGTTATCGCGAGCGGGTTTGCGTCTAGAAAAAAGTAAATGCGAATTTTTTAAGGTAAGCGTAAAGTACTTAGGTTACGTTATCAGTAAGACAGGTATAGGGACCAGTCCCGATAAGGTTCGAGCTATTCTCGACGCGCCGGAGCCGACGAACGTGACGGACGTGAAAAGATTCCTAGGAATGGTAAATTACTATAGGAATTTTATCCCTCGCGCTTCGTCAATATTGAGTCCTCTCCACGAGCTGTTGCGAGCGGACGCACCGTGGCAGTGGGGCGAGCGGCAGCGACGGAGCGTGGCGGCGGTGCGGCGCGAGCTGGCCTCGGAGCGCGTGCTCGCGCACTTCGAGCCCGCGGCGCAGCTCGTGCTGGCCGTGGACGCGGGCCCCGCCGGCCTCGGCGCCGTGCTCGCACAGCGGGACGCGGCCGGCGTCGAGCGCCCGCTCGCCTACGCTTCGCGAGCGCTCACGGTAAGCGAAAGGAATTATAGTCAGATACAGAAGGAAGCTACGGCTATCATTTTTGGAGTGAAGCATTTTCACCAGTACCTGTACGGCCGCGAGGAGCCGTTCATCTTGAAAACTGACCACAGGCCTTTAGTGTCCATTTTTAACAGTAAGGCGGGGATACCGGTAACGACCGCGCTCAGACTTCAGAGGTATGCAATAATACTATCCGCCTATAATTATGTCGTGCAGTATGTACCGTGTCGCGAAAACCAGCCCGCCGATTATTTCTCACGTGCGCCGTTGGAGTGTAAGACGCAGGTAGGTACCGACGGCGACATAGATGCCTACTATGCGCTAAAATTCTTAGATGCCGCGTCGCCGGCGACTACGGTGAAGGAGATCGAGCAGATGACCGGACGCGATAAGACACTCAACACCGTCATTAGGTATATGCATCGCGGATGGCCGCGTAATGTGAAGTGTAAATCTATACTGCCCTATTTCCAATGTCAATCGGATTTACAATTAGAAAACGGGTGTATATTTAGGGGGCATAGGATCGTGATACCGGCGGCGTTGCGTGACAAGATGTTACGGGAACTGCACGAGTCTCATCTAGGTATAATTAAAACGAAGAACAACGCGCGAAGCAGAATGTGGTGGCCGGGAATCGATGGTGACATCGAGCGCTGGATCGGCTCGTGCGAGACGTGCGTGCGCTTGCGCGCCGCACCGCCGCGCGACCCGCCCGCGCCCTGGCCGCGCCCCGCACGTCCCTGGCAACGGCTCCACATTGACTATATGACCGTAGGGCAAAGGGTATATTTAGTGGTGGTCGACTCTCACACCAAATGGTTAGAATGTATATATATGAACAGCGGTACTACGACGGCCGCGATTATCGAAAAATTAAAGGGAATTTTTTCAACCTTCGGGATACCAGAATTGTTGGTATCCGATAACGATGTAAAAATCAACTCAACAGAATTTAGAACATTTTGTAATTCAAACGGAATTAAATATATAACGTCACCCGTTTATCACCCACCCAGTAACGGACAGGCGGAGAATTCCGTCAGAACATGTAAGAAAATGTTAAAATGTATTGTTAAAGAAGACCTACCGATTTGTAAAATACTCGAACAATTGTCGGGGTATTTGTTTAATTACAGAAACACCGTGCACTGTACCACTGGCGAAACACCGGCCAAATTAATGTTCGGAAGAAATTTAAGATCGCGCCTAGATTTGATCTTACCTAACCGAAATGATCGTGCGCGTGAAGATGCTGTGCGAGTACCGGGAAAAAGATCTTTCGAGTCGGGAGATATCGTGTGGACCCGGTGGTACAGTGCTCGGAAGGAAACATGGGTGTTAGGATTAATAAAAAAAAAGATCGGTAATAAAATGTATAAAATTTTTCTGAAGGATATTAATGGATATTGTATCAGACACGTCGACCAGATAATAAAGTATAAGGGTGACCTCAACCAGGACGTGCCTCATGAGCTTCACACGTCACCGTCGCCGCAGCGGCTAGACATATGTTTAGCGCCGGCGGAACCGAAACCGGTTTCCGGACATGATAACCAACCAGCTGCCGAAGCGGCGACGGCTGGGGAATCTAGTGAGACACGTGATCTGGATGATGAAGAATCATGTATAGAAAATGAATGGGAGGATTGTGTCACAGATGAGTGTGAGAGAGGGATATCGGCAAGTGCGGCATCGGTGGGGGCACCGGCGGCAACGGTACCGGTCCCGAGCCGCGGCGGGCAGCAGGCGGAGCAGGCGGCAGCGCCCCCCGACCTAGCGCCACCGACGAGGGTACGCGAACATAATATTATACCGTCCGAAGGTAACGCCTCGCCACCGCCGTCACCCACACTCGCTCGACAGAAACGCGTCAGGAAAATTGTTGATTACAAGAAGTACTTTTAGTTATTATAATTATTCTTATTGCTTAGTTGTTATACGATTTAATATGTATCACTGTGTTATGGGTAGGCATATATATTGTAATAATAAATCAACATCATAAAATCTTAATTGTATTTAACTCTAAAGGAGTAACTATAACTATGTCTACTTATAATAAATAAATTAAGATATTTTATATATATAATATTAAGTTCATGGCAGATCTTATTTTTCGTGTCTCAAAAGTATGTTTGGAGGAATGATGTATATGTACCTATATACCTACGTACGCAGCGGCAGTGTGCGCGCCGAGCGAATAAAATGTCAGTAAGCAATAAACCAGTAAACGGTACGCATCGTGTTTCATTGAATACATATCACTTTCACACAATTAAACAGCTAATTAAAGAGTGGAAAATTCTTTACATTAATACTCTCAAAGACTTATCTATAAATGGAGGTAAAAAAAAATAAGAAAGCAAGACTTCCCAATATTGCTTATATAAAGTTAAAAATTCATTAATATCAGTACACAGTCCCATCTCCCCACTACATGCATAGTGTGCAGCATGCATGTTTGTAGAATTCTAACTCTGGCTAACCCTCAAGATATACATAATTATGTGTTATTTATGATGAAGTTACAATTTAAGAACACATATTATGCAGAGTGGTGTGTTAACTATTATTTTTTGAGTCTTAAATTGTAAGCAATAATGTGGAGTTAATGAGATTTTTTGAAATGGAGATATTACTGAAATATACTTTGTTTCAAACTTTTACCATGAAGGTCAAGGTAAAAAGGTTCACTTTTTTATTGAAAGAGTCATCAACCATATCATTATGTGACCAGTATGATTGTGTTACAAACAGGGCATTATAATGGTAACAACTTGTGAGATAGTTGCATATTGTGCAATGTGGTAATAATGGAAATACAGTATTGAATGACAATATATTATATCATACCATTAGACTTGATACATGATACAAATCCAGGGCTGTTTATAACTACATTAACATAACCTAGGGTAATCCCAGAATAAAGTACAGCATGTTGGTGCTCTGTTGGGGAGGCATACATTCAGCAGTGGATGGTGATAGACCGAGTATATGTGTATTTGTGGAGGGAATTTTAATATATACTTAAAGGGTTCTATACCTGCAAGACTTGTGAGTTTTCCTCAGGATTGGCATCAATTCTTCCCAATTCCTCAAAAAAATCTCGACTTTGTCCGTTTTCTATAATCTGCTGTCTTTTAAACTTAAAATATATTGACCAGTGTGATGCACCTTTACAGTACCATATGTTAACACATCTTCGTTTGACTAAGTCATGTGGTTTACTGTCATGCACAGCCTGCTGTGCAACCTTCTTTATAAATACATCATATGTATGATATAAAGCTCTGATCACTCTCTGACGTAAACCGTATGCCCTAAAGGTGTCTATTTGCAACTTCTCAGGCAATTTAGGACTTTTTTCACAATACCGTCTGTATATTCCTCTCCAGAATGATTCACATTTTGTAATAAAGTAAGCTGCTTTATTAATCCTAGCAAAGTTGCCGATATCCTCCGGTTCTATGAAATGTGAAATCCAGTACCAAATGATTTCCGGATAGACCACACCTGGTCGGTCATCAATATTGTCATCATGTTTTGTGTTGTTACGTTTCTTCTTACATACAAAGGATTTTGTCCCATCTTCATTGATTTCTTCAACAATGTCAAAATCATCTTCATCTATTTGATCCCAAGTAACTTCACTTGTGGTTGATTTTTTTACTCTTGCAACAGGCTTTGGTGCATCAGCACTGTCATTTATTGTGAAATCTGAAAATGTATACAGTACAAGTTGATTAAATAATTTTGGTACTATGTTTTTGAATAAAATTCTTTCAGTACCTCTAGAATTTCTTTAAATACCACAAGAAATCAGTAATACAACCTCTCTACTAACAACTTAAAAAACTTCAGGCTATACATCAGTGTTAAAAGATAATCTGATCTCTGGAGATAATAAATTGTAAAAAAAATATTGCACTTTTTTTATTAATTGAGGAGTACTAAACACAGAAATAGTTTTGCAGATGTAATGTAAGTATATAAGAAAATACGGTATTAGTTTACTCATAAAAAAGCCTGTAACTTATATTAAAAATCTGTTAAGTAATGTGATGCAATAAAATATTTTTATTTACATTTGTGAGGCACAAACAATTTCAATAATTAGATTTAATTGTAATTTTTCATAAACATTTTCAAAAACATATCAACTAAAGTATGTATATTATTTATACAATAACTAAAAACACCTAAATTCACAGGTTATAATCAGATAACTTTTATATTCGATGTAACAATGTATTTTGTATAAAATTTCAGTGGTTTCTTATTCTACATTACCAACCTCGTGGGATGTTCTTGTTGAGCCCCTTTTTCTTCGGCATTTAACCACCTTATGGATAAGAAATAGGAAAATATTTTTATGGCGGTACTGCATTCAAAGTTTTCTAAACTATATACTTATACAATTTAAATATTATAGCTACTATTATATAAAGATTTCTCAAATTTTTTATGTAACTAAGCAAAGAGCAGCAACGTAGTACAAAGTATTTGTTTTTATTTTAGTTTTGTAATTTTTTGTCACTTTGCAATAGTACAAATGTCAAACAATTTTTAATGACGGCGAAGTACAATGTTGCCAGATATTTTTTTTTCCTATTCCCCAAAACCTTGCCTGAGATCACACTAATACTGATTGTTAAAAAACATCTCCCACAAACCTTAAGAAGAGGCAAAATACTAATTAATTCCTAATGTGTCAGGAATCAATGCCACTTACAGAGATCATATGCTGATTCGTGATTAGAGTGTAGTTTGAACAAAATATTAACTACACATTTTTATGGTATAATAGAGCTTCAGTTTTTAAAGTATTCAATCATATACAAGATTTTACCCTAAAAACTCCTGTAAATTATATCAGTCTCATTTAAATCCTATATCTTAAAAAATACTCAACTTAAAGGGAACTCCCTCTTCACACATAAGCAAAAAAGTTAAAAGTGTGTAAAGCAGGACATCCCCGAGTGAATCATAACGAACATTAAGAACTCTTGTATAAAAATAATCCATAATTAATTAAAATATTTTGAAAGGCGTCATATAAAATACACACATGCATAGGTATTTTGTTTTTAGTTTTCGCAGCTTCATTTATCATGATAATATTTTTAGGTAACTGTCTTTGTAAATTTCATTCAAGGATTTTAGCGTCATCTATTGACTTAAGCTGTAATCGGCGAAACGGCTATCACGACCAAAGACTAAGTTATGTCTCTTAATTATAGCAACGTATTTGAAATATTCAAAGCGATGAAATTTAATAGATTCTTAAACAAAAGCCGAAAAAAAAACTTTACTATACCCATTTCCCGAAATAGAAGGTTTGTATAACTGAGATTAGCTTTGATTATGACTCGACAGGGAACATTTTACTTTTATACATAAAAAACTGAATAATTTAATTTCTTTCGTCAAGTTAGCGCTAGGGCTGCCCAAGTAAAGAAGGTAAAAAATGACTGCACTTATTGTAAGACCATCAGACATCTTAAAAATCTTAACGTGGGCTCTGTCAGCTGTCACGTAACGGTGTAGACATAGTGTTTTCTGAATTTGGTGTTTTTGTGTTCTAAACTTTGTGATATATCTCAAGTTGACTCTTTTGTGTGTGTCTTGGGTAAATTTGGTGTTTTAACATTTGTTTTATATATTTTCACCTCTTACCATGGAGGTAAATCCCCCTGATCCCCCTGATCCTCCCGATCCTCCTTGTTCCTCTACTCCGGTTATTCCCCCCTTAATGTCACGTCGAAACGTCGCTTGGACTCAGACACTCAGGTTGAGAACCCGAAGAAAATTATCACAGATAGGGACATGGCTTCGGCCTCTATACAAAGGATATATGTCCACCCGGACGTAACAATTGGAATAAGTTGCTATTCGGAATCAGACAAAGGACCATACATAATACAAATCTCGAGATCCGAACCCGATCTTGCTGCAGGACTATCCATCCGGCCTCTAAAATTTGGACAGTTCCTGTTCAAAAACAAAATAAAAAATATAAAACCAGACGGGGTAAAACGTTTAGGCCGTAATAAGATATTGGTGGAATTTAAATCTGCATCAGATGCAAACAACTTTTTATCTCATCCTACTTTAAATATCAACAAATATGTTGCATCAATCCCTTCTTACAACATTTCCCGCATGGGAATTGTAAAAAATATTCCCGTTGACTTTTCAATGGATGAATTTGTCGAAAGCATTGATTTACCCTATGGATGCGGAAAAATTCTTAAAGCTCGCCGTTTGAGTAGGAAAATTGTCAATAACGGAGACATTTCTTGGGCACCTACTCAAACGGTAGTAATTACCTTTAAAGGGCAGATGCTACCTGAAAGAATATACTCATTCAATACTTCCCTGCCTGTAGAGTTGTATCAGTACCCTACCATTCAATGTGTGAAGTGTTGTCGCTTTGGCCACATAAAATCACAGTGTAGGTCGGAACCCAGATGTTTCCGTTGCACTCAACCCCATGAGGGACATTTATGCACCATACCAGAGTCTCAAGCTACTTGTCTGTTCTGTTCAGGTCAGCATTTTTCTAATAATAAATGCTGCCCAGAACAGGACAGACAGGTCAGCATAAAGAGGAGTATGGCCCAAAAGGGTATATCTTATGAGGAAGCACAATTACAATTCCCCAAAATCTCCCGAAAATATAATGAAATTTTAACTTCTTCCCCCCCTACATCTCAATCACAGATCCCTTTTGTAAATTTACCCCAATCAAATCCAATATCCCGATCATATTCCAAAACTGTCTCTACATCTCCTCGTCCTAGAACTCCCTCAAGTAAAACTCATGAATATGATAAAGCCTCACATCAAGCTATCATTGCTGATGTACCCTCTACACAACCTAACGGATGTGCTCTTGTAAATTTAGATGTTAATCAAACAAATGATTTAGATAATATAGTCAAATTACTTCTCCAAATTATTATTAATTTATTAACACAAAATAATCCCTCCATACTGTCCAACGTTGCCAGCACACTGTCCTCCTTAACTTCTCTTTTTAATAATAATGGCCCCAGTCACAATTATCCAATGGAATAGCCAAAGTGTACGCCCTAAAAAACATGAAATTTTACATTTAATTAATAAATTTAGCCCTTCAGTATTTGCTATCTCTGAGTCATGGTTAGTTCCTGGTTCTCCTTTCAGAGTTTCAGGTTACTCCATGCTTCGGAATGACAGATCTGATGGGTATGCAGGTTGTGCACTGCTCATAAAACGCACTTTAACTTTTTCCCAATTACCCCTCCCACCTTTCAACCCAGCAATCAATATGATTGCAGCAAAAGTTTTTGGGTTCTCCTTAATTTGTATTTATATCCCTCACCCAAATTCGTCTCTTATCCCAGATATCCGTCAGGTCCTCTCTTCTTTGCCCCCTCCTGTTATTTTAATGGGAGACTTCAATGCCCATCACACATCATGGGGCGGAAGTCATGATGATTCTTTTGCATGCTCCCTTATAGAATTGTTTGATGAGATAAATCTCTGTATCATTAATGATGGCTCCCCTACACGCAGAGTATACCCACATCAAAATCCAAGAAGTGCGGTAGATCTTACAGTCTGTTCCCCTTCTATTTCTTCCTTTATTTCCTGGTCTACTCTTAGTTCCACACATGGCAGTGACCACTTCCCTATACTTCTTAATTTCTCTAATAGAGTATCCCCGGCTATAAACTTCTCTCCTTCCCTAAAATATCGACTTTCTGGTGCAGATTGGGACTCTTATTCCTCTTGCCTTGATAATATTTTAAATTCTCTTCCTAGCCCAAATAATCACAATTTACCTACAGTTTATTCAAAATATGTTGATGCCATCACATCTAGTGCAAATAGACATATTCCTCAAAAAAAGAATAGAAAATGTAAAGCCTCACCCCCGTGGTGGGATTCAGAATGTTCCCTAGTCATTCGTGAAAGAAAAGAGGCAGAACGTAAATATGGACTGGTCATGAATGTCGAAAATTTTATTAACTATCGTCACAAATCAGCAATAGCAAAGAAAGTTTTGTCTGCAAAGAAGAAAATTGGATGGCACAGGTTCTGTGAAACATTATCCCCTAGAACTCCGTCTAACTTGGTGTGGCAACAAATAAGACGGTTTAGGGGATCTTATAATATTGTAGATACCTCAGCCAATGACCCATCATCTTGGCTTGACGCTTTTGCTGATAAATTGGCCCCTCCTACTGCACCCAATGTAAATTTCTTTCCAGCTTCTCCTCTTCCAAATACTTCCTGTTCCCTTATTGACCAAGACTTTTCTCTTAATGAACTTGATCTGGCTCTTGAAAATCTCTCTGATTCCTCTCCAGGTTTAGATGGCATCCCATATTCTTTTCTTGTGAAATCTTCTGTTAAGAATAAATTTTATTTTCTTAACCTTGTTAACTGCATTTTTAACTCCCAACAAATTCCTGTTCCATGGAAAACTCAAATAATTATACCCATTCCTAAGCCGGGACATAATCCTTCTGACCCTAACAGTCGTAGGCCTATAGCTCTTTCGTCAGTTTTGGTCAAGGTAGTTGAACATATGATTAAACACCGTTTAGAGTGGTATTTAGAAAATAATAATCTTCTACCATATTCTCAATTTGGATTCAGAAAGGATATGAGTACCCTTGATAGTCTTAGTATCTTGACAACTGACATACATATTGCCTTCTCCAAAAATGAATACCTGGTTGGCGCATTTCTTGATGTGGCATCTGCATATGATAATGTTTTACTTTCAGTTCTAAGGAATAAATTAATTCAGCTTAGAATCCCTGAAAAGTTAGCATTCTTCATTTGCAACCTCATGATGGAGCGTAACATAATAATTAAAAATCAGGGCTCATTCACTCACCCCAGAACTGTGTGGAAGGGTTTACCTCAAGGGTCAGTGCTCAGTCCAATTTTATACAATCTGTATACTAGCGATCTTGATGAAAGCATTAATCAACACTGCTCCGTCCTTCAATACGCAGATGATTTAGCGCTTTATGTCTCTTCTGACTCCTTAAATATCACTTCCTCGAGACTTAATGCCGCTTTGATCTCCCTTAATAGTTGGCTGGATATCCATGGTCTAATATTGTCTGTTCCAAAGTGCAAATTAGTAGTTTTCTCCAAAAGAAAAAATATCCCTGCTGTCGAAGTTTTTATAGAGAACCAGTTAATTCCCCAGGTACAAAAAGTTAAATTTTTAGGTGTTTGGCTAGACTCTTCTATGTCGGGTGCCCCACATTGCGATTATTTGTCCTCCAAATGTAACAAAAATATCAATATTATTAGATCCCTGTCTGGAGTGTGGTGGGGTGCTCATCCCTTTACCCAAAGGATTCTTTACAATGCTATAATTCGCAGTAACCTAGACTATGGTTCCTTTCTTCTAGACACAAGTAATAAAGGATCCTTGGAAAAACTGTCCAAAATTCAGGCAAAAAGTCATCGTTTGATTCTTGGAGCTATGAAGTCATCTCCCATTAATGCAATGCAGGTTGAATGTGTAGACCCTCCCCTTTATCTTCGTAGACAGTTCCTTGCCGATAAATTCTTTTTTAAATTAACACAAGACTCTCGACACCCTCTTTTACAAAAACTTGACCACCTATTTAAATTAGTAGTTAGGAAAGGATACAACTCACTCTTTGACTTGCCTTGTTTATTGCGTAGCTTCATTAGATTCTCCCGTTTACCAGATCCTGTTCTTCAGTTCCCCTATAAATTAATTTTTTCTTTACCTTATGAAGCTCTTACCTTTAAACCAAATGTAATACTGGATTTTGGTATTGTAAAGGACTCTGCAGTGGCTGAGAAAACCTTAAAAGATAAAATCCAGGCAAAATATCCACTATGGTTAACGGTTTTTACAGATGCTTCAAAATTTTCTGAATGTAGTTTGGTTGGAGCAGCAGTGTGGGTTCCTGCTTTTAAAATTATTTTAACATATAAATGTCCTTCTGTCACCACTGTCTTCACAGGAGAGGCAATAGCTGTTTTAGAAGCAATAAAATTTATAATCTCTCACAAATTAAATAACTCCATCATCTTTTCTGACTCAAAAAGTTGCTTACAAGCTATAACATCAAATTCATTTAAATCTAAATCTAAGTCCCCCATCATTATCCAAATTAAAAAACTGCTATATGATTGTCATCAACAAGACTTAAATGTTGTGATAGCTTGGATTCCAGGTCACTCGGGCATTTCAGGTAATGACATAGCAGACTCATGGGCTAAGCAAGCAATTAGTATAGGTTGTATGGACCATTACATTATTGTTCCTCTTGATATTTGCTCCAATTTGAAAGGTAGGCTAATGGATGCATGGAATAAAGATTGGCAGAATTCTAAAAGGAAAAAAGGTTTGTTCTATGGAACTATACAACCAGAAATACCTTCTAAACCTTGGTTTTCTGTGTTTAAAAACCTTGATAAATGTTCAACATCAACTATCTGTAGAATCCGGTTAAATCATTCTTGCACACCAGTTCATCTAGCAAAGATCAGGATACGGGATAGCTCCCTTTGTGAATGTGGCCTTGATGACGGTGACCTTGACCATATTTTTTTTAATTGCCCTAATATCCGGTTATCCCTTTACAGTATGCTCCCTCCAGAAATTCCTCGTCCCACCTCCATGAAGACTCTTCTTACCTTTACTTTCTCTCCTTTTGTCCATATTTTATCGAAATTTATTAAGGCGAATGGTATTAGACTATAAAATGTACTTTGTCCTAGTTTGTGTAGACCTAACACTGTTATTATTGTTCTGTGTGGTGTTGGTTTAGGATATACTAATCATAAATGTGTTTGTCTGTGTTTGTTTCAGATTCGGGTCAACTTGAAAGTAAAATAAAAAATACCCTCTATTTTATTTATTTCCGATTAATTTTATTTATCTACTTGACACTGGCAGAGTTGCGTTGAGCTATAACGCAAGGGCCATTATCAAAGGAAAAAAAAAAAAAAAAAAAAAATCTTAACGTATGGATAACATAAGTGTAAATAGCTTGTTGTAACAAGCGGAAACTTCTGATCATGTCATGGAACAATTAATTAATAAGAAAACAGATCCAGTAGGTAACTGGGTGTTTCAAGCGTAGTGTGGGTCAACATCAACAAGTATCTATGTATAATTTCATATTTATTTTTTATTAAGGGGCTTGTGTGTGTTGGGGCAGGATTTCCAGGTTCTATTAGGTCTCAACTTATTATCCTAACAGTATTGGTTGGTATCATCTCTTACGTTTCTTTTAGAATACTGCTATTCAACCCTCTATTCAATACAAAGTGCGTACGCTCCAGTTAATAGATATCACGAGTTAACATATAGATTAAAAACAATTTCTAGGACTTTTTCAAATCTTAATTGAATATTATTTACTGTAATTTGAATTTCATAGTAATTTTTCAATATTTTAGCGTTAACATTTCTACCTATTCGACCATTGACACAATGCTTGCTTATTTATTCTTTGATCTGAATGACGTTCCATTCCAAGATGGCAGACATGCCGCTTGAGCCATGATAGTATGGAATCGTAGGAGTACGATTTTTAGGTGTGTCTTTCTAAATATCGAAGTAGAATGTCTCCCGAATTGTTGACTAATGTCTTATACGAATGTTGTTACGATGTGAAACTGCTTCCGCGCGTTACGTGCGTTAGATTTAGGTAACGTTTGTGCCGGAACATATGTAATAATCAGTGATCGAAATTGTATTTTTCGGTGTGTCGTGTACGATAAGTATTCTGGTTTGATGTTAAATTAAAATGTGGAATATGATGTGCGACGTGATGCCCACGATATCCGAGGACAGTATCAGCCAGCGGAGTTCGCAGCTATCCGGCGAGGATGCGAACTTCGAACAGCTTATGGTGTCTATGCTCGACGAGCGAGACAAGCTGGTGGAGAGCCTGCGGGAGACGCAGGAGCGGCTCGGCGACTCCGAGCTGCGCCTCAAGGAGGTGGAGAAAGAGCGGGACTCGCTGCAGAGACAGATCGCCGCCAACCTACCTCAGGTCAGTGCCTCCGATCGTGTCAGGGCTTGCCGTACCGCCTGCGCTTCTCGCGATTAGCATTTCCCTACTGCGACTCTCACTTGATCCTCATTGCTCGTCTCCCGAGTGTACATACGTACATATATGTACTAATTATATAGCACATTGTTGCTGTTATGTAAACATTTATGTAGTTATTATATCCAACCAAAGTAAGGGCGATAATTTGTATTTTGAAGGCTAGAAAATGATCCATAGTAACTAAATATTCCCCTCCCTTCCTGTTAGTTTTATAAAAGCATAGTCTTATCTATTGATATCATTAAGTTAATGTTATATTATGTGCAGCGATTACTCAGCTTATTTATAATCTATATTATTTTGGTTTTTAAAATATTTGTTCACTTTTTTAAATGTATTTAAGCAATTTTTTAAATAGAGAATGATAGGTTTATATTATATTTTAATTAAGCACATAAATTACTTTGAACATAAATATAAATAAAATCAACAACAAATAATGAAATGAATAAACTGTATGTATTTCCTTTCTTAATTTTAACCAAAATATCTCTTTAATATAAATATAAGTGATTCAACTAAATTGTATAATATTATGTAGTTATTTATTAATTATTGTTTATATTCAATATAATTTTAGTATTTTTCAACAAGTTTAACAGTCCTACTGTTACATTGTCCTCATAGTGAAATGAAACAATTTTGTTTAAATTATTATCACTCAAAAATCAAAGAAGATAATTTGCTTTTTGATAAAGCATTCACAGAAATATTTTCATGAACACAACAGTAACTGAAGGGATCTTTTTACTCTCTAATTACAAAGATATTTTGTTTATGTTACTTTGAAGTCATGATGCATAACAGCATTGGGAAATCTGGTGCATGAAGTTATTCAAATGTATTGTGCAATCTGTTCCAATGAACCATTACAAGTTAAACTGTCAACAAAAGGTCAAATTACAATATTTGACCACTGATCGTAGGCTTCACACAATGGCTTTTGTCAAGCTTCAGTATACCACACCTCTTCATTAAATTAGTAGAAATTGTTGGAATTGTAGTTCTTTCCTTTATTTTTTTTTTTTAATTATGGGCTATCCGAGTAATGTAGGTAATACTAATTGAATATGCTTCTTTCGGTTAATTATGTCATTCATGTTCAAATTCCAATTATTATAATTATTATGATCTTACTTCCTTACACAAGGCTTCTCTGTGGTTGAGATGGGTTAAGCCTTGGTCCACCAAGCTGGGTTAAGTGTGGGTTGTTGGCAATGATTTCTTATCAAATTATATTCAAATCATATTTTTTGTTATTCTTAGAAAAAAAGCAGATTACATTAAAATATAAGGCTAATGTATAGTAATGTTTATTCATTGTGAATTATAATTCTAATTGTTTCCTAGATTATGTTGATGCTATAAAATATAATTAATCAATTGACAAAAAACATTGATTGAAATAAACACTATTTTACTCAATTTTATAAACCTATGTATTATTTCATAAAAATATAGTAATTGTATTGGCACATAAATTTATCTTAACTATTTCATTAACAAGAAAAAGGATAAATTATGCATATTTATACCAGTCCTCCTAAGAATTATAATCATAGTATGTTAGCTTGAGACAGTAATACTGAATGACTGGGTCAAGGGAACCATTGCAAATAGTGCTCAGCCAATGGAACGCAATGGCGAAACATACTTAATATTACTTGTTTGTTGTAGATATAATTATTCACAATGTACTTGTTTAATGATGTTACATTTTTAATTAATTTTAAGACACATCTACACATTTCTTTTGTTCATCTTTACTTAAATATGTGTATTTTTACTAGGCTTACTTAATGTTGCTCTTGAGAATTTCCTAATAGAGTAATCTAATAACAGTTACCTGGAAATTAAAACTGGGTCTTATTAATTAATTAGGTGTATAGACATATTAACTCGTATTAATAAACACATGTAATTAACTTAATAATAAATAAAGTTTATTATGTGTAATGTGAGTAGAGCTCACATTATTGGTATAACTCTGTGGCATTCAAATGAGTTAGGTACTTAATTTGCTAGGATATGCTATTTGGGTCACAGACAGTTCAATGCATTGTTCCTGCCACAATAGTGAAAATAGTTTTGACTGAAATTTAATATTTTGCTCCTCATGTTTCATATTCATAAAGTGGCAACAATACTTGAATTTTGGTAGACCTTACTTCTTTTCTTTAAATTATCATTCATTTCAGTCTATGGAATTTTTAATGATGTATGTGTAGGTTTCTGATAAACTTGGTATTATAAAAGAAAAAAATGTTTTTAATATACCATTTGCTTTTGAACTGTCCATTTTTAACTTGGAATAGGAATAGGAATTGCAATCTAGTGTCTTAGATGGATTTCATACTGATTATTTTCACATTAATACTTTTTGTTTTCTTATTATATGTAATGCCTACCTAATCATTGGGTAAACCTATTTTATATTAATTTATTGCTGCAATACTTTAAAGCTTACAGCTTAATAATGACTTACAAGCTGCATTTGTTTAATTGTTTGAAATTTGCATATATTCACTATGCAAAGCAATATCTATTTATTATTATCAGTTGACACATATGTTTGCATAATGATTGAGCAAAGGTTCTCTGCATATCTAATAATGTATTCCACTACAAATTAACAAGGCTGAGTTTGAAGTGTCTAACATATAAAAGCTTTTTTATAGCACAACAAACAACATTGATTATACATGAATGTAAAATGTGGGGACAGTGATCATTATGAGTATGCCTCATTTATATTTCATGTGTTTAGCTTATTTTTATCAGTAGTGTTTTATTTCTTTACATTATCTGCCCATCTTTAGGTAACCTTGCACCTGAGTCATACTGAGGTGAAAGTCGAATTTTTTTGTCAAAAATTACCACTTAATTTCTTAGATTATAAACTCGTTTTAAAAATGATCGTCAATATTCTTTCGTAATATGTTACGTGATTAAATGAGATCATAGAGGACGCTCACACAAATTACAAGGGGCAATAATTTAGGTGCACTTGCGTTAAACCTGTGTTAATCCTTATCGGTAGCGTTTATCACGTATGCAGTTTCTTGGGAGTGTTTTTTCTCGCTATCTCCTCGGTGTAGTCGGCGCGGGGGCATGCGCTGCGATGTACGCGCCGAGTTCAATAAATCAGCATTGTTATCGGCCGCGTTATGTCACATTCACACGACCCACTTGAAGAGAACGGCTTCATGCCACACTGAATCAGTTTGGTTCGTCGGAGGTTTATGATCGAGATTTAGGCTTAGGATGTTTTGATAGTCTTTTGATATATTTGTAAGCCCCTTTTTTCCCCCATAAACCTGTTAAGGATATAAGCATAATAAAACACTCTTTGATTTTTAAGAAGACGTGATAATTTTTACACAGAACGTGAGTTTTTTGTTCGTAAAATATATTTAGGTTTACAACTTTTGATTCATAAGCTAGTTATGAATAAACTTTTCATTCAATAAAAAACCGTTATGACGTACAGAGCTCGGTGTAAAGACAAACATGAGTAGTACACGATACTCGCATCACAAATAGGTTGTGTTAATATTGAAACGGTAGCTCGACGCCATGCTCTTCAATCCGCTTTCGCCGAGCACTTTTCACCTACACCTACCTATTTTGTGTACAATATTAGTGCGTTGCTCACTTCCCCGTATCGTGTAACGTGAGAATTGATAGTCGGCTTTTGCTTTTAACCGGACATTTTGTGTGAGTGTTTCAAATTTGAAGCTCTCCAATATTCCGTTGATAGAGAAAAGCTATTGTTCAAGCTGTTACTTGGAATATTTGAAAGGGTGGAACGTACTTTTATAAACCAATATAGAATTTGAACAAGGCAAGAGAATTATAATTGGAGAAAAAGAGATTGTCATTGTCTTTAGATCGGATCGAATCCGAAGGGTTATATCCGAAGGTAATCTGTAACTTATTAGTGGCCCTGAGTTAAGTAGTAAGTCCTGGTTGTGGTTTGGTAAATCAATAAGCTTAACTCAATAAAGAATAAACGGGATAACAAATAGTGCAAGGTTATATATATTGTTTTACTGTGTTGTGGATTGCTTGCTATCATTTGTTCCGACAATCCATGGAAGCGTAAGCGAAGCATGGACACTATCTCAGCTGCATTTTCCGTTTAGAACAAATTAAACATACTAAAAGAGAAGTATAGTAATTTTGCTATGGTGTTCAAGGTGGAGGATGGCAGTCACGTTCAAAAACATTCATTCATAGTATTTTAGGTAAGCATGCGATGTGGTATAATCGATGTGAAATAACTAATTCTGTGTGTATCACACCTATATGATATATTTTTACATACGTGTATTATGCATCTAAACTAGATATTATGCGGCATTTTCAGTTGGGTAAAATTTAAATAAAGACATTTTATATACTTGGCGTAGCAACATTTTCAGTTATTTTCATAATAACTTTTTTAAAAATGAATAATATTATTTCTCGCGTTCCCAAGCACAAAGAAGTGGAAACTAATTATTTTTGCAAGCCTTTTCGTGGAAAACGTGGATTTCATTTCTTAAATTCGCTTTATAACATTTTCTTTCTTTTACAGTTAGTATATTGTATACTGTTGTACGTTAGATATTCATTTTTACTTCATTATTTACAATAGTTATAAAATTTATTTATTTATTTTCTTTGTTCCTTTATTGTTGGTTCAAGTTTGTATATCCTCGTCCAATTCAATCATTTTACGGAATGCCCCTGAACTTGCCAATCGTGCCATTTGATGTTTATTTACAAATAAATATTAATAGTAGTCATCAATTTTGAAGCATTCAAAGCATTCAAAGAAGACAAACAAAAAAACTCGCAATATTTGATTTTAAAACCGTAATTATAAACTAAGGGTGATTTCTGCAAATTTTTGACTTCAAAACTATGCAGCGTGTTCGCTTTAGTCCTACGGATGAGAGTTACAAATGAGAGATAGTTAAGATGTTTCTGTAGCGATATTTAGTACACAGCTAGAACTATCGTTGTTAGAACAAACCAAGCCAGTCTCTTCACTTTATCCTCAAACTTTGTCACAGCATCCAACTCCCACAAAGCTCTCCAACAAATACCCAATTGTTAAAACGTCTCTAATGCATTTATCGCCACTTAAAACATAATAGCTTTGTCCATAATTGGTTTACGGTATCAATTTTAAGTGGTGCCTGTAGTTTAGTTAGTGACCGCGTGCTGCGAGCGGTCGGTGCGGTTGCATTATCGCTGTGGTTTGCACTCGACTCCGGTGCTGTGTGCCACAGTGCTCAGACCACGGATTTATACCTTACTGATATGTTTATTGATGGATATGTCCACGGTATGACAGCGTCTGTGGTGTGGTGGTTGGAAGACGGAAGATTGAGTGATGATAGGAATTAGGATGTAGCTTCCACTTTATAAAGAGCTCTGCGATGCTGAAATGTATGCAGTGAATAATTAATCAATTTTAATTAAACAGTGTATTATCTTACTTCTTATAAAAAAATGTTAAGAAAATCATTGACGTATGTTTCGTTCATACGACAAAGGTTTGTAGACACAGACTTAATTTTACTTGACAACAACGCACCTAACTATAATAATCACGATGCTGTCTAAAAAATCTGCATTACGATGTTTTTTGTGCTTTGCTACATAAAGCAGTCCCATGTTTTGGCAGTGGAAGACACTCGATTCTTTAAGTTGTTAATAGTTGCCTTTGGCACGTCCGCCTTCCGCTTATTCGGGAGGTCTGTATACATACCTACATACATCCTCATGTCTAGCCTGAAGGTATACACGAAAATACCAGATTATTACGTTCTACTGAGGAGAAACGATGCTTTTACCGTCTAACTGATATATTAACGTAAGGACGATCTGTTGTAATTGAGAATCTTATTTCCGAAAATCTAATAACACTTCACTCGACTTTGGGATCAAATTCCAAACTTATAAATTACAGGTTGTGCAGATTTCCCGCAGGATCAGTATCAATTTATCTGATTTGTTTACCACGATTTTTATACTGGAAACTAATTAGATTACAACAAAATGATGTTTCATAATCAATCCGTCTTATTGCTCCTATGATTGACTCAACTGATGGACGTCTGTCGCTACTTGAGACACTATCTGGACATCGAAAGAATAATAAATAAGCAATAATTAATAAATTATGTATCACACCAAAATTTATCTAAATATACGTATCACGACCTCTTGTTTCACAAACAATTTATAATAAACAGTAGAGGTTATAAATACTCATAACAAATATGTAAACCTCGGATAATTCCCCATTAATTTGCTATTAAAGGGCGCGGACAAGCTATTTGCGATATCGGAACGGGCCGCGTCGGTATTTTAGCAGACGATATTATTGGATTATTGACCCAACTGGCGAATGTCGTCCTCTGTTTTGTGCAAATAGGAAACGCCGTTAGTCCCTATTATGAAGCAGGAAAATTGTCAGCAATAATATGATTCATTAGATACAAAATGATCGATACATGTTAATTTGGATCCTATAACGGTTTGGTAGTGACTTTAAACGTAATCAGTTCATGGTTGACTACATACCTAAGAAATTCCTTAGAACTTTTAGGTGCACAGGTTTCCTCACGATGTTTCTTGCACCACTAAACCCCTGTCAATTTATTGATAAATGCCGGAGATGTACTTGTTGTGCGAAGTAACACCACACAATTTGTCCTTGAGCACAGCAATAATGAATACTCATTAAATTAAATATGTATATTAAAAAGATATCTGACAAGAAAAACGTCGACTCGATAATTTTGCCCATTAAATAGATGACGATCAACGTTGAATGTTCATTTGTCAATCTTAATACATCCGCCCATCTCGACTATATGACGTACGGATGATAGACGGCATTCCGTTGTCCATAATGTACATAAGTGCAGCCCGTAATGGGAAACATTTAATAGGGGTACTCATACTTTTGTACTTAATTATTGTACTGTTATCCCGGCCCAAGGCAAGACTAGTATTCCTAGTTAAATCATTTGGCGTAGTCATGTGACAATACAACTAATGACTCTTTCCTTTTTACACAATTGTCTAATTGAACCCAAATCTACTCTTCGCAAGGATCAAAATTATAGGAGGGATGGAGTGCGTGATGCAGAACAGTAGAAACTTTAAGTGTGTTTCTTCAGCCTAGTGACAGGCCTTGACCCTGCTGTATCTGTTACTCATCTGATGCCAACATGCTGTGGCATTCTATTGTTTGTGTGTAGCCTACACTCTTGGCACATACGGAGATTTAATCCCTCAAAAATTAGCTTAACTTTAGCAATTAATTTTCATAAGTATTTGTGGTCATATGAATCGAACAATTGACTTCACAATGTCTTGACAGTGAAATAATGCAAAGTTCCTTTACAGAAATGGCAAAATTAATGGAGTCTATTTTTCTGTATCTCTGAAGTTGAGTACGGTCGTTTATAAAACATTACCGAGAAACTGGAGTAACTCACTAAATGAGGTTTTGATACTCACAGATAAATTCAGAAAATTGACGCAGTGAGCGACGCTGTGCTCATCGAGCTCTTTACGAAACACCGAGTTCTCAATTTTATGTACTACTGTTAAATATGTATGTATGTATTTCTTTATGGAAGATAATTATTCTAACTTCTTTAGGTCAAAGCCACCCTGAAATCCGATGAGATGGGGTATGACCGTTGCCGTATACTAGATTTGCTCACACGCCATATACACAATAAACAAAATATACATTAATATGTTCATTTCAATCCCTCAAAAAACAACTATGGTTACAGATAAATTGGCAGCTGTAAATCACTATGATGTTACTCCAAGACGTATGTCTTCAGAACTTGGTATTGTACATAAACCACATTTTAATCAAGCGCGTGTACCTCGATTACAATGGTACAACGTATTCTCACGAGTGGGGTGCGGGGCGAACCACTTTATATCATCGGCGTAATGTTAATTCACTCTCTATGACCTTGGACTTGAAGAGGTCCATGGTCGACGGGAAAAACGAGAACGCATTAAATTTTTTTTCAAGGAATCGATGTTACGCAACGAGTTAATCGATCACTACGTAATCGATGTATTCGCACGTGTACGTTGATTTGCGTCTTTGGTGCTGGAAGGTCGATTGTGTTTATAATTATTATGCGGATATTTTTTACAATAATGGAATTTAAAATGATACTCCTTTCTGGCAACGCCATAGTGACTACACTGGCGGCTTCGTTAAGTATAATGCCATCCTAATGAGAGATAAACATCAACAACTATTACTTAACATAAATTTTCCGGCCTATTGCCGAGAGGGTGTATGCAGATCTATTCCTTTACTGTATACTTCATCTAAATTATTAGAAATAAATTTTAAAGTCATTGGAGTCATAACTTAGTTATAAATTAGTCTGTATGTTCTCATAATACCGACTGTCAACTGTCCTTTAACGTCTTCCTCTAGCGGGTTTAATGTGGTGTTAATAACGGGCAATCACGTAAACTGGTGTAGACATTTATGTTACAAACATGCCCGAATTAATGGTCATTTCATTTGTTTAATGCGTTTGATGTTCCTGCGTTTAATTTATTTTTTATGTACCGCTTCTGTTGTTTCATCTTGATGGACTCGCAGGAAGTAGGTTGTTTCATGTATTTTATACTTTGGAATTTTCTGTTATAGCAAAGTTCATTTAAAGTTTTTGATTATAGTGTATATTGTGATAAAATTAACTCCATGAAGGTCAATACGAATCCATCTGGTCCTAGCAAATCCTTTGATGACGATTAATGAATGTATTATAGATGTTTTCTTTCACATAAAAAGTTAAGGAAGACAAGAAGTACAAAGCATTTAAACTCTCACCTTTCAACACAAATCTCAAAAATCTCCCACCACGATTACATAACATTCGCGTCAGTGCAAGTCCTAGACGGATCTTATCTTGTGTTTAATGAAAATAGCTTAAATAAAACTTAACAACGATCGAGCATTTAACGGTGTGTCTGCGACACGCGGGCCCGACGTTTATTGCCTTCACGCGTCCTCACATGTTTATCCTTTTCCTTGAACACATGTCGGGCGAGGAACCCGTCGACAAATACAGCTTTTCGATTACCAAGACTCTATATTAGAGGACTATTAACGCTGTATTCCTGAACAACTGACACTGTTGCGGCGGGGTTAGGCTTGGGCAACTGCGGGCTTCCTGTTGATCTACTACGTTTAATAGGATCTTCATATAGTGAATTTTAATAAGGCCAGCATGGTGAACTAAGGCCTAAAACCTCTCGATGGTAGAGGAGGCCCGTGCCAAATTTTTCTCCATTTACTATTATAGAGCATAGATGTGTTATGTTGTCTAGATACTAAACAGACGAGCGTCAAGATGGTTCAACCCTAGCATCCGTTTAATTCTCAATCGTATACGCTGATTTGCGTGGCAGAAACGACTAGCTCGTTTGAAAATAAAGAATTAATATCTAAATGTGTAAATAGTGTTGCCGGGTTGTCTAGACGGCGCAATAGGTGCGTCCCACACAGTACAGTAGGAAATAAGCTCGAGTAGAGACATGACAGGTGCTCGGATCTGTCATCACATTCGCAAAATGGCCACCGGCCAAGTATTTGATGTTAAATAAGAACCCGCGAGGAAATATCTCAATTCAATTATGATAGATGCTGGTAATAAACAAATAGTACCAATATTTATCAGTTTTAATTTTGTTGTTTATGTGGAGAAGATAGATTTATTGCCTAAATTGTGAGTGTAAGGAATTGAAAGATGAATTACAAAATTAAAGCAAAAATTTGTTTTAATGTATGGAAGAACGTTTAACAATCATTTAGCACATAGGAAATATACAACCTTTACTGAAAAGTTTTTTTGTTTTGTTTTACGATTACAGTCTGTAGTAACTACCTATAAATATTATTTTTATCTCATTACGAAAACCATACATACGGCAATGAGACGTGGCCTCTCACTAAAGGCGTCATGGGAGCCGTCCCATCAGAGTCACTCAACGAGCTATGGAGAGGGCTATGCTCGGGGTTTCCCTACGTGATCGAATCAGAAATGAAGAGATCCGTAGGAGAACTAAAGTAACCGACATAGGCTTCCGACCGATCCCGGTGGAAGTCATTGGGGGAGGCCTATGTCCAGCAGTGGACGAATATTGACTGTTGATGATGATGATGATGAAAACCATGTAGAATGGCTTGCAAGCAAAATCTAACCAGGGTCGCAATTACCTTACCGCTTTATTGTATATTTTATTAAAAGTGCAAATGTATACAAACGCCGTTCACGAGCAATTGTAGTATGTTTATGAGAGCGAGGCGGCGCGGGCGCGGGATTTTTTCGCCGGTATCGCTGTATACAAATTGCATTGGTTGGCAAAATCATAGTATTTGAATAATATATTTTTCATTGTTTATTTATTTAAATATAATGTTTTTTTCCAAAAAAAAATAACATGAATGACATATACCGAACTTTTTGCGTTTTTCTGATACGATTCTATTAGTACTTCCTAAAAACATAATTTGTTTTTATAAATAAAGAAGGAATTTGTATAATTTATTCGTTAATTAATTTTAATTATGCTTGATGATTTGTTAATGCATTTTATTTTTACCAACTGCAGAAAATAAGGGTTACGTATAATCATTTCTTATTTACTGTTGTGGTAGTGTCCAGTTGATAGTACAGGAGCAATTATTTTTATTGGCCCGACCCCAACGAGTTTTACTACGCTGGCTCCAGTAAACGCCCCCAAAATACACTCCTTTATGCGGCTACGCATTTTTATTTACATCGTTTACATATTAAATATACGGTAGACTCCATATTGTGGAGGCTAAAAAATGCACTTTCGTAGTACTGGGCCTATATATCCATGCATGCTATCTTAGTCTACATAAATACGTCCTTATAGAGAAAAGAGAAAAAGGCATTAATGGTTTACGCTTAATACTGTCAATCGGTAAGGATGTCAACTGTCTCTTTATAACGATATTTCTCTAATTAATTTTTATACGCACGTCAACCTATTCCTGGATAATTTTATTTTATTGTTTGTAACAGTTTCACAAAAGATAGTATAATTATTATCAAATTTGAGGTTTTTGTAAAACCAATTGAGGAACGAAAATATCTTTCCATGTATATTTATGTTCATGCATATATAGTGCTCTCTGGAATAGGCAGGCTATTGATCTACAAAGGCTAAACGCTATGCACATACAGTGCCGATGCGAAGCTAGTAATTAAATATTAAAGATAAATTTGCTTCCATATTGGTTACCTACCAAATTATTGCTATACACAAAACTAAAATAATTATTATCGCTAATGCGAAAGTAAAAATGTCAATTTTATCGATCATTTCAGGTCTATGGAACCTTAAGACGTTTATTGTATCAGACTTGGCAGCACGCGCGCCCGTTCATGTTTATTGGCGTAAGGAATTGTACATAAGTTGGCTGCGTGGCGCACATTATTTTGATGTAGTCTCGGAAAGAAAGTCCTGCCTTTGTCTAGCTCTAGGGGAAACGACGCACTCAACGTTCAACGAAATAGACTTCCAGTGTTTAATGACATTTAGGGTGTACCCGATAATGTAATCATAAAATTTATTCATAGTTATTTAAGCCTTTATTTATTCCTTAATTATATTTATCAGTAATTTTTAATTACTTTTTTTATCAAGAGTATTCTTAATTTGGACTAGTTAGTTATTGACTAAACAATACACTAACCAATCAGGTACACATATCGTGGTTACCTTATCTTTTAAAGCATGAATAGAGATAGTTACAAAATAAAATTTAAAATGCTGATGGTTAATACAAGCAATGGGTGTATTAATCCATTGTTATTTTATCCATACCTTCTTAATTTTGACACTTAAAAAACACTTCAAAACATTCCATATCAAATTGATCTTTATCCAACAAGATATCTGTGTCATACAATGTACCAATTTTACTTTTATTTTACGTTCTAAGAATTTCTAATAAAGAATCTTGACAATTCAGTGTAATTTTCAAGTAATGTTAATAAACGGTTACACAATCCAATGTGTATAATAATGTGAGCGGCGGGGTGTTTCGGTCTAGTGTACATGAGTTTCATTAATACAATGTATTGAGACATTACTATTTAGTATTAACGAATTTTTTATTTATTTAGGATTATCAACAAAATATTACAATAGTTAAGCGTAGAGTATTGTAAATTTTAGTTATGTAAAAGATTTCTTGCATCATCATAACTTTTCAGTCTCTCTAATATAAAGAGCTTTTCTGGCTTTTTTGTAAAATACAATGAACCCTGTAGAAATAAAGAATAAGGTGTTTTATGAACTAATTAAATTTGCACAAAGCTGCTAGGATACTTTGAACTCAACTGCATTCCTATTAGATCTACTAACCCACTATATCCCTTGCAATTATTCAAAACTTGCCTTAAATAAACACCAGCATTTTCTATCGACACGCTAATAGTAAATGTGACCGATACCGCAGTAGCTTGTGCCGTGGACCGCAGCGCAGATTGTGTCCGCGCTGCGACCGGGCTCGCCAACTAATCAGGCCACGACAGATTCTTTCGCAGGCCACAACACTGCCGCTGACTTACCAACTTATTTGCTTCGTAATTTGAAAAGCTGTGATGTAATATGAACGAAGTGAAGTTGGCAAACGGATGGACGGCCGATTTATGTCCCAAAGCAGTTGAAATGGTGACGAAATGTATTTGTTTTGCGTATGGGTGCTATGAGCATTTAGTTTAAAAAAATCAGCGTAATTTTTATAGGTACATCGCTTGACACAATGTCATTCTCGGGTTAAGTAAAGCTTTGGTTTTTATCATAGAGAGTTTGATAAGCAGCGAATACTTTCCCCTTCAGGATTATCCAGGTATTTTCCTAAACTTGTCCGAAATTAACATCGCCCGACACATACGTTCATCAAATCATCGTAAACCATAAACGCTGCCAAACTTCGTTATGGAAAGGTCCATCAATATGTCAATTCCTTCTCATGAGAGCATCAATGTCAGACCGGTTCGCGTTGTAAACAGTTGTCCAGCGTGACAATGGGTGCGCATCAGTACGTCCATCCAGCTTGTTGTCAGTAGGAAATAGAATTCAGTCTGCTTTCTCCGCGAATGATTTCTGTCATTTATTTTTGATGCTGTATCATTTGATAATAGTTTATTGCAATTAGCGATGCCATGCTGTTTGATATTATGCAACACGCTAAAGACTTATTTTTGCTTGTATTACCAAGAAAGAATAGAAGTTATTCCGATAAACTAAACAGTAAAATAAGTATTTTTCTTACCATCCATATTAAGGCCTGTTTATTGATCTCTCTTAAAGTTTCACACGACAAAGCACACTTAATTGATAAATACATAGTCATCAAAATCACATACCTCTTTTTACCGGTTTCTATCCAACAAAACAGCACAGGTCACAAAGCGAGCTGAAATTAATTACCTGTGTATCTCATACGGGCACGGCGGCGGCTGCTCGCGACAGCTCGTGCCATGCGCCGGAGCGGCGCGTAGCGACTAGCGGATAATCAGTGCGCGACGGGCGTTCCCTTTCATGGCTGCTGGCGCTCGGATACTGTTACATGTTTCGTACAGCGGCGGCCGACACAGATGCTCTACCACTGTGTTGTCTTAGGTAATGGTCCTATATTTTACCACCATATAAAATACCTATACCTGTCATACGAAGCCTAAGGACAAATGTCTTTAACGATTCCTTCTTTCCAGTCATGACATACGGACCCAAGACGGGGCCACCTTCCTATAAGCGTTGCTAAATTGTCTTATCTATGAAGAGTTATATTATTAGATTAAAGAACGGACGGTACCCCTAGCAATTCGCTTCTCGTGATATTTAAGGTGTATTTAACATCAGGTGCAGCTTTTATTACCGTGCTCGTATAAGAAATGAAAAGAGCTTTTAGGGAATATATATTAATATCATAATGGAACCTTACTGTACATAACAGTCTTATAAAAATATTAAAATCTCGTTTTACTTTTCATGTCTCCAATTTCCTATTTACTAAGTCCAAGTCAGCACTTCAAATTCTATTAGAGCTTATCAAGTTACGTTGTAAAATATGAAAAATATCAAGTATCATTGGATATATTAGCCTCGCTCAATTTGCAACGAACAAATATTTGGTTAAGTCTTACTTATTTTAACTAACAAATTTCCAAATCTTTTGTACAAATCGGTATTTTTTGTGCATAACAATAGACGGGTGCCAGACATTGTCACAAAAAACTGTCAATATTTCAGCAATAGTATTTTGAAGGTTACATTCCGTAGTATCTCAGCAGTTTGACTGTGACGCGAGCTAAACGTTTTCCGTCGTCGCGGTCGCCTTGTTACGCCACTTCCACGATGGGCGTACTGTAGGGCTGACATATTAGGGTATATGACATATAGGGGTTTCCTACAATTTGTTCTCATTTAGTGCGAAGGAAGTGGTAACTAAACTTCTTAAGACTTTAAGCATCGTCTTTCAATGTGACTAAAATTGTATTATGATTTTTAGATATCAATGCATTTAGTTTTCTTACTAGGGTTTTAAGGCAAATTGAAGCATCTTGCATATACTACTATAATTTGTTTTATTACATTTACGTTTCTATATTTAACACTACAAACGCTAACTCGTTATGGGTTACCTTTAGCAAGTTGTTTAGTTCAAACGTGTTTATAGGTCTGTAACCTGTGTTATTGAAACCAGTATCAAGTTTATTTATTTCACCGCTGACGACCCTACGGTGTGCGGACGTCTGCTGTGAAACGGTGTCACGGTCTGCGGTGCGTTATCGAAAACTAAACATTCAGGGGCCTTTCTGTTTATTATAGAGCTAACTGAAGCGCTGGAGTTTGGGGATCAATAGATTGATAGCCAGATATATAGATATTAGTCATTTTAAGTTGTCTAGTTGGTATAGCGTTTACAAGAAATTAAATGGAAAGTGGATGTAGAACTGAAACTGGAACGTCAGTATAACGATTGAAGCACTTAAAACATTTAATTTCCTTAGCAAGTTCAGCAATAAATTGAATAGTGGTGTAATTTTTAACGACAGTTAATAACTTAATCAAGAAAATTCATTACAAGCTTAATATCTCCGTAGGTTTTTGATAGAAGTGTCTCATATTCTAATTATAATGAATTCGACGTACCTCCACTTTTCCCCCGCGCTATGAGTATCATGATGAAAACCTTTGTAATTTCCCGAATAAATTAAAGATCAATATGTAAAACAAAACCTATTTGCTCACGTATTATGAAGTCATAGCAGAAGGAACATCAAACCCTACCGTTATGCCATCGGTTATCGAAACATCATAAACATACCCAATAATAATTCCATTTTGACCCAAACGTACCCTCAATAAAATATTAAGACTTGTTCACCAAGCGTCTGTGTATCAGAAACACACAATACAGTTATGATTAAGCATCTAACAACATCAAAAATCGATTATCGCACCCTCAGTGCAAAGTACAAGGTCGCAGACCAACTTATTTGGTGGCCTGTCAAAACCATTTGACACTTTATTACTATGCTAATATGCGTTATTTTACCGTAACGTAGAGTTTAATAAACCTCATTTTAGATGTAAAGGTTGCAGTGATGAGTGAGATTTCAAACCTAGATATGTCTTAGAAATAGGCGTAGATCATCTCATCCCTATCTATGTCCAGTGTTGATTTGATAACCCTGAGGCCTAAGAGATAATCCTTGGATGTCTCTTTGACATTCCAGGTTGGAATTTCAAAGAGATCAAAGAGGTAATTGGTTCTTTCAGAGAGTTCATCATAATGTAGTTATTTGTATGTAATATTCCATTTTCCCTTACTACACACCTTAATTTTTTAGACCATTGTTGCTTTTTTCATTATCATATTTTTAAAATGTAAAAATTACAAACAAATCTCTTGAATACCTTCCGATGCGGAGATAAGTGTGTATTTTTCTAGAGGAGCTATTCCGCCAGTTGACTCCACTTTTATCTTCTCTGGAGCGCCTTGAGAGCCCGCCCACCTGGCCGGTGACCTGATAACGGTGTTTTAATGAACTCTCATCTTTTGATTTACAGCTGAAAATATTTGTCTTATGGTTCAAAGCAACATATTTAAATTTATAGGACTCAACGTATTTAGAATGTTACATTTGAATAGGAAAATATAGTCTAAATTATATTCTAATGTTATTATATTATACCATAGACATGTTTTATTTCATTTCAAAAATATTTCATAAAATAAGCGAAAACACTGTATTTAAAAACCAATTCATTATTACAGATAATACGATTTTAATATCTGCTATTCATCGGCTGTTAGCATAAATCAACCTAATTCTCAGTTTCTTGTTGAAATCCATTACACCAAGGTTGTAGTCAACTTACACGTCGGCCCGAAACTTCATAGTCTATTGCCTAGGTGACGTCCTCCGGTGATTTATGCAAAAAATAAATTTGCCTTTTGGTAATTGCTTTCAGTTTAGATTAACTTTTAAGTGTTGACTCACCCTAGGCTATGAATACAAAGGCTGGTATGTTTTTTCTATACCCAACCACCCGCTAACCCTTAATTCACCTGGGGCAGTTCTCGCGAGCTCACCTGATTTACTTATTTCTCAATAAAAGTACTCAACACAGAGTTGCTCGAAGGAAATGGAATTAATATAATGAGGTTGGGCGTTCAAAGGGATGGCACTTTTCCCCCGTATCCGTCTTCGGGTAAATTATATCTTGTTTGAAAGATCAGACCTCGTCGGTAAGAACACGTACATCATATATTTTATGATTTCTTTTTGACGGAAATAAGATTTTGGTAACCATATTTACCTGCTGTGGTCACAACTATCGATCATTTTACAACGAACAATAAATTGATTTATTGCATCATTACTTTGATTTAAATCCGTTGGAGTAAAATTTTGTGAAGTCTTTTTATACAAGGTAAAATCTAGAAAAAATGCCGTAGCATGTAATGTGAAAAACGGAGAGTAATATTTCATTCTGCCCTCGTGTAAAATGTACGCAATGATACATAAAACTGGGAGAACTCCGCTCATTTACGGGGACGTTTTCTAACGCTACTTAAAAGAGAATGGAGTCCTTTGTTTAATGAAGATAATTGTACGTTCTCAAATATAAATGACCTGTATAAATTACGCAGTGTTGGCGCCCGACGTGATGCCCGCCAATGTATGGATTTTTCGGATGTTCGCGTCTTTTTTCACATTTCTTGGCTTTGAGCCGACACATGGGACTTATGTAAAGCGCTCTATGTTACCAAAAGTCGTTCTCATTTTGAAATATTTTTTTTATGTTAACCTCTGGAATGTTAACTACATTTAAGCCTAGAAACACACTATTGTGGTGTCTAATGTTAGTTGTCAAAATTTGGATGTAGAACTGCTGAGGCAATACAGGTCCTCGAGTGTATGTATGTAAGTATACGACTCAATTACCTACATAAGTGTTGACTAGACACATTGTGAGAAATTAATAACCGTTTTAACGCAAACAACCTTTTTTTAAATTTGAGGTGAGGTTTACGACAATAATTTGAAGGAGTAGTTAATAATGAATGTATACGAACCTGCGTGGTGTATTGAGATCAAGTTGCAATCAGCCATTGATTTGAATATGAAGATATCTATGCACAGGCCGACAATGCTATTAAAATCTCAATAGATATTGGATAAAATTTACCTATTAAAAATAACAAGTCCAAAGGTACCGCCAACTAATCCTCACCTATCTATAACACAGGCCTACATTTTTTCATTCATGAAAAAGTGTTTTAAGTTTAATAGGTGCTCTATAGTAAATGGGGTGTGCTAGTCACGAATCTGTACTTAGTTTTTTTCCAGCACGTCAGGTTTTCAGGGAAAGTGTGTTTGAGAATTTTCATAGAAACTGCCAAATATACTGAGAAAATACTTATTGAAACTGGATTTAATAGAAAATTACATTGCAAAATTGAGTTGTTCCTGAAAAAAATAATGCACTGTAATCTACGTTAGACAATCGTTGTGTTTTTTTAAATTAAATCGTTCTCTTTTTCCCTGAAAACTGCGTTTTGTAGTTTTCTTTTTGTGGATTTTTGTGAGTGAGTCCCTCTTCAAGGTCCTGCAGTAATCAGCCATCATTGTAATATCCCACCTTTCTTGGTAGCGTTTCTCCATCTCCTTTATGTCTTTATGGACCCTCTCTCCCTGACAGCTTCAAGATTTTCGGGAAAAGAATCAACGTGGAAATGCAGAAAATGAAGTTTGACGCTCATATTGCATCCCAATTTTTTTACAATTTTCGACCATGTTAGCTACAATTTCTTTGTGGTTTGAAGACTTGCTGTTTCCAAGGAAACCGTCTATAACTGCTACGACAGAGCTCCATGCTTTAGATTCATCTTGGGTCATTGTATTCTGGAACAATCTGTCCGATTTTAAGGTTCGAATTTGAGGGCCTACAAAAATTCCTTCTTTAAGTTTAGCTTCATAAAGTGCAGGAAATCTGTCGCACAGGTATTTAAAGCAATAACTTTGTTTATTTAAAGCTTTGAAAAACTGCTTCATCAATCCTAACTTTATGTAAAGTGGGGGCAAAAGAACTAATTTTGGATCAACTAATGTGTCACGCTGCACATTTTTTTGTCCTGGCACAAGTCTTTCCCTGAGTGGCCATTCTTTCTTAACGTAATATAAATTTCATGCTCGACTGTCCCACTCGCACAAAAAACTTTGATACTTTATGAATCCAGATTGTTGACCCAAAAGCATGGATGTTATTTTGAGGTCTCCACAGAGTTGCCAACAATTTTGAACTTGAGAGATACGTAAAATAAAAAAAGTATTGCCATTAAAATGAAATAAGCATATTATTATACTTACATATTTTCTATCGATGTATCAAGTATTTTCATGCAATAATTTTAATGCAATTTAGGAAATATCAATAAGGTGCTTCTTTGCTCTAGTACAAAATATGTCACAAGGTTTTTTAATTTTGTGAAAAATCTTGACGTGATGGGCTCAAACAAAATTCACATTTAGAATCAGCGTACCCGTATTACCTAAGAACACTTATCAAATTCAAAACACCAAAAATCATGTCGGCCTGTGTAATTAGCCAGTCGCGATTTACAATACGGTGGCATTGTGTTGCTCCCGCACAATGCCTAGATAATTAAGATTCAGGATGGCGGGAGGCACCGCGGCACCTCGCACCGGCGGGTCACGCCGAATGATCGTAATTGATAGGGGCCCGAGGCACCATCAATCAAACGTTTTGTGAAACCGGCCCACGGTAATTACCGCCTTTCTCCCGGCTTAACAACAATTTCACAGGTTTTGTTGTTGTCGTCTATTTTCAACGGTTCTGGTAATGCGTGGAGTGATGTTGAGTAGTATCCGGAATCTTGTCGACCACTTGTCGTGAAATTAACGGCCTATAGATTGTAGTTGAAATACACAGCTGTAATTATACTGTTTCTATACATCACGGTAAAGTTTTAGGTTATAATACTCTAGAAATTGGAAATTTCCACATTACATGGCGCGCTCGTGGTAAGTAAGATAGGTAATATACGGAATATTTTTACAAGTTCTGAGAAGCTACGATGATCACTAAATATAAACACGAAAAACAAAACAAACAAACAAACATACCTCACGCCTATATTCCCCGAAGGGGTAGGCAGAGATGCATTTCTGCACCCACATTTCGCCAGGTATGTGTCAGTCCCACGTAATAGGGGGCGAGCCTATTGCCGTTTTTCGGGCACATTTTCAGACTCAGTGCTGCTACTGAGAATTTCCTAATGGAAAAACCCAATAACACTTTGCCCGACCAGGAATCGAACCCAGGACCTCTAGATCGCACCGCACATACTTATACCGCGAGACCACGTGGCAGTCACACACACACGAAGCACGAAAGACATCATTTACTTATTAAGAGAATTTACATTAGATTAGTAAACCACTATACCCGATTCAATAATCGGATCAGAACCTAATGTAAGTCACAGTACTAACAATACCTGCATGTATATTATAATTATAATGAAAATTTCGCATGTTGTGTAACATTAGGCCTCAATCTTTATTAAGAGTTCCTTTAAATAAATCCACGAAAGCTTCTGTAGGTCGGCACAGACACAAAAATAAACAAGCTATATTTTAACCTCATTAGCGTTGGTGAAATTCAAAGAAAATAGGATTTAACAATTATATTTTTGTATGGATGAGATTTCTTTTTAGGAATTTAGAAAGAGCTAGCTTTATGTAAGATAGTATTACTCAAGTATTATATAAAGATAATAATAGTAGATACCACATGATGTTTCATATACCTTTAAAGTACGTTATGACTCATTGTGAAAAGCTATATAGCTTTGTAAAATCAGAGGTGTAAGCCAGGGTATAAACCCACGACCACTGATAATTCGTTTGAATCGCATACCTTATTCTCGATACCATTAGACTTTACAACAGTAGCGGGGAAACTATGTTAAAATAATGAGTTATGGGAGACTAACATGAAAATGAATTATTGAGTAAAACTTATCTTGTCATACGATGTCGTGACACGAACTCACCATCCTCCGACGTTTAAACGTAACGAGCTAAAGGCAAACGTTGAAAAAACAACAAAATTGGTTTATTACCGCAAAACGCTTGTATTTCTGTTTTGTGGCACAATAAAAGTTGAAGGTTGAAGCGGGTGCAAGTGTTGAGATTAAAGCGATACCTATAATTTATTATGCGTTAAAATGTATTACAAAAATATGTGACACTTTCACCAATGAACGAATCATGGTTCTCTCATTTAAAAACAGCACATTTTTATAATTTTCAAAAAAGAATTGATAATGAGTGAAAAACAATTTTAGTATAACTTACTATGCTCGTGAAAAAACGATAATTACACAGTTTTATAAGGAACTGATACGAGCTATACTATTGCTACTACGCTGACAAATAAACTAAGTAGCCATATACTACTCGCTGCCGTCGCTGCTTCAAGCCTCAGGTTCGGCTCCCAGCGCTCGTATTACTGCAAAAGGGCAGTTTACACAAAACCTCGGGCCTATGTAATATTTAAAACAGCGCTCAGCGCTCGCTCGGCCGCTGTTTTGCGAGCGTTTTGTCACCATTTATTCATGTCCATCGCTACAACTGGGCTCGGTATACAAGGATTTTGTGTGAACGTTCATGTTGTGCGGATTTATCATGGCTATTATTTTAAGCAGCTGTAGCGAACTAGAACTTAACTGGTAGAATGGCATTGTCGATACGAATCTTAGGTTAACGCCCAGAGCATAAATACATCCAACAGTCACATACTTAGTTCCGACCCCATACTAGTATACAAGTCCTATGTCGTGGGTAAAAGAAACTACTAATATTTGTGGATCACACAAACATTTTTCTCGGTGCGGGAATCTAACCCGCGGTCCCTCGTTTCGACAGCTGATGTTTAGCCAACTGTGCCACGGGGCTGTCATGTCTTTAAAGAAGCTCGTGAGAAATGCAGAAATTTTTATTCACCGCAATATAATAAAAAAGAAATACTGTGGACACAATACGTCGACCTGAATCTGAGGTCAAAGTGTCTGTACGATTTTTGGACATTTATTATTAGTGTGAAATGTAACCGTCTCTATGTTTAAGATTGTCTAACCTAAATAGAATAAATGGTTACTGGCCCGAGATTTTGTGACGTTGTAACAAAGGAAGAATAGACGAGAATTAACGTTTGCCTGACCGAATTTTTCACTCGTTTCGAGTATTATCGCAGTGGAAATAGAGCTGTTGGTATAAAAAAGATTTTTAGCGACTCGTAGATGAAAGCGAAATTTTTCGCAGTATACAGCAAAAGAATTCGGGTTACAACTGACGGTATGGAGTAAAGCCTAGTATTTTTAGTTGTTTTGTTTAATATCACATGCTGCTGCATTGCTATGGGTTCCTAGTACCCCTTTCACAATTATTGACATACGTGCCTATATTTTTAGGAGATATTTAAAAACGCAGCATACTATTTTTCTTGAACATATTAATCTGTTCATCTTTTATCAACATGAACAACCTAACATCATGTACTACATTTGGAGCAGATAGAAAGCTTATGAGAATCGAGAAATTTTCTAGATTAGTCGCACCATTACGGTGACTACTAGAGAAATTAATTATGATAGTAAAATATAGTATTAAGTGTTGACATAACTTCAGCGGTGTCTATAATATGGTTTGCTGTGATAAACCAATAGAAATTTCGAGCATAATTGATTAGTTTCATTCATGCAAAAGTTTACCAAAGCAATTTAAAACTAATGAATCACCCCGGATCGTAATTCGCGTTCAAGCAGCACTTTAGTATCTCAACAAATTCCGATCAATAACGGGTGTAAAACGCAAACAAATCTCGATTTACACAGATATCTGTTAATCCTCAGTTTGGAGAATACGATTTGTGTGACGCGAGGGCCGGGAGGGTTGGCGCCACTTATAAATAGCCTGGTCGATACACCGCCACTCCAGACGGGACGGCGGATGCCTGGAACTGATGCACTCCCATCACAACCCACGTCTGTACATCTCGCTTTCTTTGTGGTTCAGCACAAGGTCAAAGGAATATCGACTTGCGGTTCGAGAACCCCGACGATGGCAGATCATAATTCTATCGAGACGCCTTTATTGCATTTGAGATTAGTCCTAAAGCCTTGTAATTTAGAAATTTTCTTTGATTTAAGTGTGGTTTTTGGTGGTAAGATGTATGTATCTTCAAATGTCAAATTACTGTAAATTTCTCTTGTCATAAACAGTAATAGTTTTAGTATTATATTCTTAAGTCTATTGGACCTACAGGACAGTTTATACTGACGTACTAAACTTTGATGTCAGTTGTTCCATCGTAGTGCTTCCCACGGCGCTTTCGATTTATTTTTATCAAGATGAGAGCCAATTCCGTCCTATACTTATTTCTTAACTGTTTAATTGGACACACATGGACAAACGTTTAATGGTTATAAGTTATAATCTCGTAATTGCATAGTGACAGTGTAAACTGTACCGCTTGCTTTTTAAAAGATGATGAATTCAGTTATGAAGCGGGTATGAAATATTTGGTCTCGGATATAGAGAAAGTTTTTGAGATTCACACCTTGTCTATAAATGGCAGGGGTAGCATATTTTATATAAAGCAGTTGTTTGTTTTAATATGGTCCATGCGATGCTCAAACGCAACAATTGATTGGTGAATATATATAACTTTTTTAAACTATTATAAGTTTGTAATTGGTGGTATTCTTTCTCTTTAAAAATAGTTGTTTCTCGAGACACATGGGTAATTAGTAAGTCCTTTTGTTTTTCAAAAATAAAAGACCATTGTTAGTTATATGAAAAAGTAAATGTTTTGAGAACTTTGTACTTATCTTGCATGTACGGCAAATTAATTGCTTTTTGGTGGGTTTTAAGTGTAATAAAATAGTGTTTAATAGATCTTTTGATAGGTGCCATTATTCTGAGAATTAACTGCGAAATTAATGTACCTACCTTGCGTTAGCTCAAAGGGTGGGTGGAAAATAGTTTCTTGTTATTTCTCAGAAATGCTATAATTGTGATGGTCTTGTCCTTTTATCGTCATTCAGCCTATTTCGATGACAGCTTTTGTCCCTCTATTACCTGGGCTACAGTGAATAAGATATAGACAGAACGTTGTTGTATTTTTTTTTGTCAATTGCAGACATCTTTTAAGCAATTTCTTAATTTTAGATAACCGCCACTGCTTAAGTCTGTCTGACTACAGGCTGTTTGGTTTAGTTTCCCTTCATTCATGTATTGAATGATTTTTTTCTTTCGACTTTTCTTTATTATTATTTTCTTATAACGGTCCATTTGTTTGTTAATTGTCACTGCACATTTCCCGCGCAGATACAACTGTATTGCGTCAGTAATCGTTTATATGTGAAAGTATGACTAACGCGTGCATTTAGCATTGTCATTGCTCTTGTGTTTTTACGAGCTTTGCCATTTACTTATAATTCGGTGGGACATTTGTGCCAATTTAATGTAATTGGTATTTGCAGTCTGTGCCACTGTTTTCTTTATTTAACGTTGAATTTTACAATTATTGTGTACATTTGATTTTTGGAAGCGCTTGTGATTTCTTATAGGCGCCATATGTTCTGGTAAAAGTGATTATTGCATTACAAAAATTTATATCAACCCGATGCTATTATAACATCCTTGTGTATTTTTTTTTTAATTCTTCCTTATTTATTCTAGCTTATGTATAGAAATTTAAGACTCGGAATTGCGTATGTCCAAGATGACTTAATTGTAATGTTATGTAGTAGTAGCAGTTTTCAAAATTATAGTTATATTAAATGCTCATTAAAGAGAATGAAGTATAATTCTACGAAATATAATGTCACACGACCAGAACGAACATTAAGTATGTCTCCAGGCAAATTCCAATACTCAACACTTCAAAACTAAGTGCACGTTATCTAAATCAGTAATTTAGAAGATAATTAACAGTATATCTGAGTGACACAAATCTATGAATGAATCTAGTTCGTGGGAGCGTCGGAACCGGTCGGCGGGCGCGCCTCGACCTTGTCAAGGCGAACCGCTTCACTGGCGAATACGTACACAGACACACAGACACACGAGGGCACACGGCCACGTTCGGGGAATGCGAGACTTGCGAATGCCTCGTACGTGGAAACGTCGGACAGTTTCGAGTACTGATTCATTGCCCGCCAATCGATTTTTAATAAGAATTCGCTTTATTAACTACTGAAGTATGATGATTGTATTCCCGGAAAATTAGGTAGCAGTTTATATCAAAAGCGACGTATCGTCAGTTTTTTTTTGTAATTCATACTAAACTTACAAGTGATAAACTTTGAAATGGAATGTAGAATTTTCCTATGGAAATACTTAGTGATATTTTAACCGACTTATACCCTCGGCGAGACCAAGAGGTAACCAATAGTTCTAAAGTAAAATAAATTAAGCCTATATATAATAATTTGTTCACGCGTCCCACTTTTTGTAAGGCAATTCGAGTATCTATTAAAAATAGTTTAACATCAACGAATAACAAATATAAATTTGTATGAAATTGCTCCACGTTATATTTAGAAATAATTGCTCCCCGGACCAACTTTCCTTGGGATCGATGTTACATAATTGCTTGTTAATGACGTTTTGAATTAGAAAATCGTTACTTGTGCTTTAATTAGGTGACTTGATAATTCGGCTGCCACAGCTATACATTTTTAACGAGAACATTTTATAATAGCTTGATTTAATGCGGACAGGGCTGTTAAACATAAAAATTGGACTAATCTATAGAGCAGCGCATTTTCTTAGAAAAAATTCTGTAATAAAATAGTACACTGGTGAAGATAAAAGGAATTTGCGCAATAAGTTTTTAATGCTCAGGTTTATTTTTTTTTATACTATATAGAACTTTACGTCTGTATTCCTCGAAGACGTAGCAAGAAGTGCACTCCTGCAGGTTTTAAGCAATATTTCAGACTCTGTGCTACTGAAAATTGAAAAACCTCTAGTTCGCTCGACACAAACTTTTGCCACAGATCCGCGAGGCAGACTTTCTTTCGGATTTTAATTATTTTTTAAATAACTGTACTACAATTGTGTCTGAAAATCCCTTTGATAATTTCCTCCCTTAATGATAACCATTCAACATGAACACTGCTCTCTGAAGAATATTAACAAAATCTTCACGCTGCACTAAAACAAAGAAGGGAAATCTAAAAAGATATTTTACGGTTAAAGCATGTAATAAAAGTATGAATATATCCTACATACATCATAAATCCCATTTTTAAAATATGTTTACACACGCCGCATTAGCATAATCGTGAAAGAGGGTCTTCGGAACCTTCCATCCTTCAATTTCCACGGGACAGGTAAAGTCGACTGACATAAGCTAGTTATAGAGCAAAGTTTTATAAGTCCCTGCCCGCGGGACGTACGGATAAATACGGACGCCCACGCGAATCTATTTTAATTCCGTTCGCTTGGAGTAAATTGTTTTTTTTTTTCTTTTGCGCCAGATATTCCTGACAAAGGTCGAGGATGTCTATCCTCGGATCGAATATTTATTCCCAGCTTATATTTCTGCGTTGTTTCAGCGCGGTGTTACGTGCTTAGTGGAAATCTTTTGTCTTTTATATATTCATACATTTTGTATGTATCAGTGGATTAGGTGTGCAAGTAAAAGTCCTTTTGAGGAAGTTATATCTGTTTTAATGGCTAAGGTTTTCCTCAAGTGCCATTTACCAACTCTACCATCAACATATCCTTTTTTAGTCGTTATATCTCTAATTTTTCTATGATTGGAAAGGAAGTACAGTCAAAGCCGAATATAACGACGTTAAAGGGACTATATATTCCGGTCGTTATATTTGATAGTTGTTATGTGCAATAGTTTTAGTTTATGTAGATTCCGCCGGGACCTTACCATTTGGTTGTTATAACCGATCCGTTATTTTAAACGATGTCATTATAATCGATTTTATTCAATCGGTCATTATAATCCTGCTCACCACGTTGTGAATATAATACGTTAAAATAATTTTATTTGTGACTAAAAAGGGCTCTGAAACTCAGTTGTTCCTGGTAAGAGTATTTTTAGCCCCTTCTCGGAATAAAATGTTGCGCATTATTTTTCTGATATTCAAGTTAATATATTTTGTTCGTTTAGCATTATTTTATTATTTATATACATCTCAGTATCGGGCAGAGGCGTCTTTACGTTACAATCCCTAAAATCTCGTAAAATATATTTAAATATGTGATGGGCTCTAGTTAGTTTTATATCAGGATGTGCTGAAACGGTGGTTGCTAGATCGGAACCAAAACAAAGGCTTGTGAGTTTTAAAAAATATTTATGTGTAGGTAGGTACTAATGCAGAGCTGCCACATTCTGAAATATATGAAAAATCTCATAAGCTATCAATCACGAGTAACGAGGCATTCACTTACTAAATCATTGCAGCTTCATAACTTTACCAACATAAATTAGTTCTATACACAAATTTACGATATTACCTTAGGTACTTTCGTAATCCTTTCAGAATTTCCTTTATAATCCGTGAGAATTATAAGGTTTTGGTAAAATGGCGCAGCGCGGTGCGGCCTAAATTCACGGTAATTTATTTCATTCGGAGACGTTAATTTTTATTGTCATAATCCTTTGGCCTGTGTTAACAGACGTACTCGGTTTGACTTAACAGGGGCGGGGTCTCACTTTGGGCGGAAGAAAATCTATACAAGTTTAAGAAGCGTTTTTTATGTTTATTTGTCTATAACCTGTCAGACACAATCTGTTCTTGACTATGACGGACATTTTTTCGTCTCATGAAAATTTACTATCTCAAGTTTTGAGACTGATTTTTGTGATATATTTACAAGTAATCGAACAAAATTAAAGTTTCCAATTTTATGCAAAAATAATGGATTTCTTATTATTACACGTATTCTATACAGAAACACAATGCGTATTTAATGTGATTTCAATCACAACTTGGTATTTGTTTTTTCATCCGTACACGTCCAATTTATGTCTCCCGAAATAGTTTTCGGTCCGTGGATTTGCGCTGTTTATATTCATCTGGCCTTTATGCGGTTATTCAACCATGAAATAATCTACGTCGGTAGAAGATTTTCATGACGTCATTACACCTATACTGATATTATAAATTAGCTTTTTCTTGCGGGCTCTCCCGCTGTAATGTTTGTCGCGACAATGTCATAAACAATGCTCCAGAACAGGTTGGCATAATAATTTTAAACAGCAGCTTTTTATGTTTGAATGATATACATATTAAAAAATTAAACATAATATCCATATATGTATGGATAACGTTATGACCTCATGTCTCATGTATTGACCGAAGGGATAGGCAAATATGCTTTTCCTGCACCAACATGTCGCAAAATATGTACTGTATCTGTTCCACGTAGGAGACGAGCATACTGCCGTTTCTATCAATTCTGCACCAATCATCTGCTATCTATTTTATGGTACCATCATGATCTTGAGCATTTATTACATACCCTAGTCTCTAGGCTATTGTTGCTTGATGCCTAGACTAATAGGATGTAATTATTACCTGGCGTTCACAATTATAACTGGTACAAGCTGAATGGCTAATTTGATAATTAACAATTCATTGTTTTAGCGACGATGTGGGCCTTAATGAACAGGATGCTTGTTTTTTCACTACGGAATAGGATGTGTTGTTTTGTGACGGCCTTTACAATAATTCAGGATTAGGGTTTGCAATCCCGCACCATTTTTTTTCCCGCGGGAAATTTGCGGGAAACTTGCCTTTCCCGCGGGATCCCGCGGGAATTCCCGCAAAGATTCAAAAATGCAAAAATAAGCATATAGTAAATCTATATTACCTGTACATTAGTAATACTATATTAAAAAAATCATAATAGAGACATTCATAAATTTATCTAATAGAAGAAGTACTTTTTCATAGTTCTTATGAGGTAAAGTAGCGGGTTTGCAATCCCGTATTCCGCGTTCCTACATTCCTAAATAATAAATAGTAACCTAAACAGCAACTAAACACTCGAGGAATAGGCGCGGTCGAGAATCTGGACGATTGCAGGTCCAAACCCCAAGCACACACGACTGACTTTTCCAAGTTGCCTATGTGTGTATTCACAATTTAACGGTAAAGGAAAACATCGTGAGGAAACCTACACAAAACCAAACTAAAACTAAACCAAACTATTTCACAAATCATCGTGGTGGTTAAGACCTACACTCTCGATGGTAAAGGCGACCTGTGCCTAGGCGTGGAATGTTTATGGGCTGATGATGATGATGAACCTAACCTAAATCATTGTTACTACCATTCAGTTATTTATATACTCACCCTTTCGCCGTATTTTTTTTTGCCTGGGGAAAACTACTACTAACAAGCAGGATATGTCGGACTTTTACCGACTAAAAACCCCATGGTTCTCGATTACCACGTGCAAAGGTCACCGGGATCTCGAGAAGAACACATACCGGTAATCCTTCTTGCGGTTTGCTTATATGCTCTTCACATATACATTTCTAAAAAATCATTATCTTAAGTCTTAACTTGCTCGAAACCGATTAGAGGTTACAGCGCTAATTTGTCGGCCTCTTCGTCTACGAGTGGGATCGACTTTTTCACGATCCCTCTCTGCAGCCTCTTTCTTTGCCATGACAGCCTCGCAAAGCCTATCGCCGTTTACCGCTGAACGTAGACCTCTCCAAAGAAGCGTCAACCATCCTGGTCATGAGGGACTCTTATCCATCCGTTACCCGGTTAATTGTTACCTACTGTTGAGTTATTTACTTTATTGATAATTTACTGCATCGATTTCTGCTAATTACATTGTGCAATAAATAAACGAACAAAACTTGTAGTAGCCTGTTTTAAAGTGTCACTTTAATTGGAAACTCTCACTTTTTTTCTAACAGAATAAACAAACCGCCGCACATTTCAATCTTTTATTCCGTTCGATCGATTGATCGATACTGTCCGATGCGCCTGCTCTGTTGGGATGGAGCTAATAGGCCGTCAGTGGTAGCTGAATCATAAAATTTCCGCGCGGAATTCCCGCACAATTGCGGGAATTCCGCAGGACTTAAAAATGTGCGGGATCCCGCGGGAAAGCGGGAATGCGGAATGCGGGATTGCAAACCCTATTCAGGATGTAATAGATGTAAGCCACATAGTATATTGTAGTTATGTTCTTATTAGTATCAACGGATATGGAGTTGTCGTGTGATATATTTGATGGAGAACGGGCATAAAAATATTGTCTAAGTACATAAAAAACATTTTAAATATAACTAAAACGTCAAGCCCAGCGATGCCTATGTATAGTAAACTTAAGTTACCAAATAAAATTTTGCTTCTTAAAAAAATTGACTTCATTTATCAATCGCTTATAAAAGCATATTTTTTCTTTAATTACTGAAATGTTGAACCCATTAGATTTTAATCAGAATTTTGACAGTATTAGTAGTCTACATATAAACTCCTTAATAACATAGTTATAATATACAAAAATAATACGCTTACTCCTCCGCTACAAGAGTGTCCACGCCTCCATTTAGCGTCGTATAGCCGCAGGGCAACGGCGGTACTACGCCAACCAACTTTACGCCTAAGTACAACAGTTTCAGCCTGTTACGCCCTTTGCAGGGGTTTGCCGACTCGCTTGCAATTTTTAAGCCACACAACCAGAGGGCCTGTGGAGACGCTTGAGTATTTGTCTGTTGGTTTTTAATATTCCTTATGAATGTTTTGAATTGTGGTCATATGTCATGCAAACAATCACATCAAAAACACCAAAAAGGTAGGAAATGGAAGTTTTCTATAGTGTAATCGTAATTTAACCATAACCATACCTGAAGCCTCCAATTCATAGGAGGCGAGTCTATTGCCTATATTGGGCAAATATTCAAACATCGTGTCATTGTTAAGTAATTTTCTCATGAAAAGTTATGTTTGACCCGAGAATTGATCCCACGATGTTGATGACTTTAAAAAATAAAATATTATGTACTACAACGCAAATGATGAATCTTTAAATCGGTAGAAAAGGTCGAATCAGCATATATTATTGACGTGTATACGAAAGTATCGCGATATTATCTGCCGCGAATCGATATTATCCGGTTGTAGCGGGATATTGTGTTCCGGTTAAGTCGGTCGTAACCGGCGCAAACGGTGCCCCGCGTGCCGTCTATTCGTATTGTCTTTATGTTATGTTATTACTGTGACGTAGGGGAGAAAGTTAAGACAACTTACGGCTCTACCTGTCTCCTTGGGCCCGCGTCATTACATTGTGACAGAAAGGGCTCCTGGTCGTAATAAATCGGAGATTTAAAATGTTCAAGAAAGGAGCAATGGGCTCGTCCCCAGTTTCGTGGGAATAAAAAGATTACGTGTAGAGCTATCTATATACAAATTTGAGGATACAGGTGTTGAATTTACAGGAGTCTATAAAGTATGTCTAGTATAAACGGATTGTGGAGAATGTCTGAACGTATGTAGGTATGTCGGGCCAGCTAACAATATTTCTGGACCCGTTTTACCGGTTAATTTTCCCTTAGAATTTGAACCTAGCTAAACGGACCAAAATATTATTTTTGAGTATTTAACAATTACATAAAAATACAGTTATGACTATAATCGCTTTTCATCAACATAATATGTATATGAGGCATTAAGGATGAACAGAGAATATTTATATTCTTCCTCCATTTGCTTATTTATACGTTAAGTGTAACCCGTATTATCCGCCTACAGCCGGTTTAATCCGGCTACGGGCAGCGAGAACCGGATAATATTTGTCGGTTTTAACGGTGACTTGTGGATCTCCTCTATTACTTTTTTGCTGTTTGGTCGTTTGTGGGATAAATGCTTTCACCGCTAATGCAATTGGCTTTTAAAACAAACTCAAGACTTCGACAATTATTATGGATAAGGTTGCAATTTCTTGGTTTGAATATTTTTAAGTATTTTTAAAACGATTTCATTTGTAGTCATCATCTTATTATTTACTTAACCTTGTACCTCTGCAAAAAATAATAGACAAACTCTATCTTTAAAAGTCTGTAAGAAATCGTTCTAACAATGTCACGGAGCATTTACCAAAACGTGTTATGTGCTTTTTAACCGGGATACTGTTGAATCGCCGTATCCTATAGATGGCGTTGTTCTAAGAATGTTCAATTATAGTTTTTCGTGCCTATGTTTGTCTCGCATTGACTTCGATCGTTATCTTAATTCCCTTATAGTAATATTTCAGAAGAAAGAACTTTCGTATATTTATGCCACAAATCTTGTACAGCGCCTCTAGCGTGATACACCGTGAACTATTTGTAAACGCAACGGGGTGAGCGTGTAACGTTGGTGTTTTAGTTCCAACACCCTCCGTAAGATGGCGCCTGTAGTCTGGAAAAATAATTATCTATCTTACAACTTATTATTTTAGATTCCCTTATCTATGAAATGCAGTTACAACCGAGACTTTTATTGGTAATAAAATCATTTACATTTGAACCTGCTATCTTTCAATCAAAGTTGATACGTAGGGATTTTTTAATATCTGTATAAATTATGTAATGTTTAACATAAGTGAATTTGTTATTTAAGACCAATAAATTGATACAAATAATACACCATTCACACAAGATATCTTAAGACCAAAAAGTCATTCCTATCTACTGATACGCACGAAACACGCTATTTGTGTCAAATGCTGTCACGATTGGTCGGTAGATGGTGGTACACTCGCACCACGTTAAAAGTAAGACTAGAAATTTATAACATACCAAGTTCGCTAACTATAGGCACAGAAAGTGTTTTTTGCCTAATACACGTTCCACTGGTGGGCATACGCCGCCCCTACAACTGAGAGAGGTTAGGCCCTAAAGGGGTCACCTAAGAAAATCCTAATTTTTTATGGATACACGTATTAATTAATGGATGTTATTATACATATAAACCTTCCTCTTGAATCACTCTATCTATTAAAAAAAACCGCATCAAAATCCGTTGCGTAGTTTCAAAGATTTAAGCATACAACGGGACATAGTGACAGAGAAAGCGACTTTGTTTTATACTATGTAGTGATATACATAAATTTTCGTTCTGTCAATATTTTGACTTAATGTTTTTGCTGTGAAAACTATCGTACGTCGATAGTAGCGGAATCTCGGCAGTTACGTAAGCAAGAATGATTAATTTTAGTAGAAGCCGTATTGCGTACTTTTAACGCGTTCATAATGTTAACACGATATTTAATGCTCCCGTGTGAAGATTGTTATTGACGTGATTGCTAATGTTGTGTTAATGTATTCAATTTATTTTTATGTGGGACACGTTTCATTTAACTAGGAGTAATACTTTTTTTATAGCGTAGGTAACAAATATTGCAAAGTGACAACCTCTGGATATAGTTTAAAGTTATCTAAATTGATATTCCAGATTAGTGGCACTTGTAATCGTGGCATTTTAATCTACATATTGTATGTATCGTGGCGGTTATCGAAGCCCAAAAGTTCCAAAATAACCTAAATAGCCAACCTTCCAAAATTCCGAATAATCGTCGTCAAGTTTTAAATCTTTATTTAAAAAAGCATTTTGACATACAATTGAGAATATAGTGACTCCCATAATAAACATTTATTAACTAAACGTAATAAAATGAACGTGTAACGCTTTAAATAATTATGATTTTAAAAATTTGTAGAAAGTACCAAACGCAATAAAATCATCGGTAAATACTAAATAGTTCTTATTCTTGGAATACCATGTAACATGCTTGTTGATGTTGTGTCGGCGGTTCGTATGGCAATATTATGGCTAAGTTCTATGTAGACGGTGTAAGAAACGTAATGTTGTTTTATAAACATGTTGTGTCTACAAAGTCTTCGATACGACATATGATTTATTAATATTTTTTGTATCTGTTGTTCGGCTTTTTTTGTACGGTCTCGTTAGATTCCATTCAGTTGACACAGTTATACCGACATATCAAACGTCTACGTTTTTGTGACTTAGTTTTTATTTAATTAAGAAATAATATTGAGTAATTATTTATTTGTTACAGGTACGTTATCGGAGACAGTGAAAAAACACATTGTAAGATTGAGAATTTGTAAGTAAAGTCTGACCGATTCGTGGTCAAAAAGTCTCTCCATACGTTGTCATCAAGGCGTTATTAGTGAAAAGGTGAATGAATTATTTATGATTCTATAGGGGTATAAAAAGAACAATCTTCTGTACAAAAAAAAAATATTTTAAGGTCTGTGTTTATGGCAGGCAATGATCACTATCAGGTGAGCCGCTTATTCGCAACTTTTGGTACAAAAAGAATAACTGCGGTTTGTCCCGTGACAATGGGGAGGAAGGAATTGGAGTTATAAAAAACATTTCACGAAATTGGACTTCCCGGCCGACAGAACGAGACAAAAGCTATTCTTGATGGCGACAACGCGCTGCGATCACTTAGGGCCCGCCCATTCATTATCTCACGAACAAAACATTATTTTTTTGAAATAACTGCGCAGGTCTGCCCCATTAATGTTTAATGTGAGCCGTGGAGCGAGAGCCTAAAAATAATTACCTTACGCATCGTAGGGGGAATGAGAGGTGCCTCAGAATTCGGAGTGCCTGAATTCTAAGGGTTTATGCTCGCCTGGTAGCTGTTTACAAGTATGTATTCGAATTTAGTACACTTATTTGAATCATGATTATAAATCTTTGCCAGTGTCTGACAGTCTCGTGGCGCAGTTGACTAGGCACCAGCTTGAGAAACAGAGGCCGTGGATTTGATCCGTGGATGATTGATACAATGTTTGTATGATGGATCATAGGGGTATGGATGTAGGGATATGGGAGTATGGATACTCCCTCAGTTGTAGAGGAGGCCTGTACCAGCAATAAGACGTATAAGGTTTGATAATGATGATAAATGTTTCATCAATTCTGATCTATTGTAACAACGCCGTGCATCATTGTCAAACCCCGCCGACCTTAGCATACGTGAATAAAAACTGACAACAAATAAAACATCCGTGTATCTGGCAGATGTGTCGGTGACGCGCGTATTATTAGACGTACGCGCAGAGTTCATTCATACCGGGGTTATATATAGCACGTTACGCTGGTGCGCTTGATCGGCGGACGATGCGCGGCGTGGGCGGGCGACACCAGCTGAGCCAGCGACTTGGGGCAGAATTGTATTCAATTTTATTGGCAGACTAGCTGTCAGGGAAGAAGAGAGGAGAACAACAACAGCGAACAGCAGCGCCACTTCCAGGTCGTGTTTCAACTCAGAAACCTTTTTTGGCTAAAGGATATCGGCGATGCTAAACATCAGCATATGATCAAATGTATCGTTTACGTAGTAAAGGTTCACTTTTATATTTAACTAGCGGCCCGGTACGTGCTTCGCTACGTATAAAGTGAAATAAAATAAACAAATGGGAACATCAAATTCATTTATTTAATCAAAAAAATATTTTATTTAAAATCGAAATCAATTGCTAGCTATTTACAACACACCTAATCCAAAACATTTGGATAAACAATATTTTTTGTTTTTCCATTTTGAGCATAAATAAACAAACGGCTGGGGGTACCGACTCTGGAACAGGCAACATATAACTGGCCATGTGAAAAACAATGTTCCTCCAAATTCACACCACAAACGTGAAGTGTTTGACCTTGGGCCTTGTTGATGGACATCGCAAATGATAAACGCACAGGATATTGTAAACGTTTGAACTCAAAAGGCATATCAGTTGGAATCATAGGTATACGCGGTATCAAAACAACTTCTCCTTTTGATTTACCAGTTAAGATCGTAGCTTCGATCAAATTTGGCAATAACTTTTTCACTGCCAATCTGGTTCCGTTACACAGTTTTGGTGTATTAATATTTCGCAATAATATAATCGAAGAACCAACTTTCAGATTCAAGCAATGCGGTGGCATACCAGCCGGCTCCAATGAATTTAAAAATTCTTGCATTACGCGTTCGCCGACCTATATTTGCTCGTCTGGCTGGTGGCATTTTTCCCGTATGCACATATGTTTTCGCTTAAAAATCGAAAAAAAAAATTAGAACAAAAAAAAAACAAATTCCCAAGAAGCTGTCGCATATGATGCCATGTGAAATCATATACGGCAACTTAGAAAAGTACACATAAATTCAGGACTCACCGTTTGTATGAATGCACTGCAAATGCAATTATGTGAAAAGAAATTTATCGCTGATAATATGATTTAATCAAACCACGTCCAAAATGAATTGACGGCATGAATGACATAACAACGTGCTTGTCCTGTCAACAAAACTTCAAAAAAGTTTCTGTGAAAAAAGTTTCTATTGAATTCATTTATGACAAAAAATGTGACAAATGAGGAACCGCTCGACTAAAATAATAAACACAAAGAAATTTATCGCTGATAATATGCTTTAATCGAACCACGTCCAAAATGAACTGACGGCATGAATGACATAACAACGTGCTTGTCCTGTCAACAAAACTTCAAAAAAGTTTCTGTGAAAAAATTTTCTATTGAATTCATTTATTACAAAAAATGTGACAAATGAGGAACCGCTCGACCGATTTTGTGCAAACTTCACATAAACCATCTACTAAATATGCCGACCAAATCCTAAGCATTTGGTTTGGATAGGTGAGCCCGTTCTTGAGTTATGGAATTACAACGAAAAGTGGCATTGATTTTTATATATATAGATGATAACGCACTGCATTTCATAAGCAGATCTTTTTGCGTAAGAACTTCCCTCTCTGACTTAATCATAAAAACACTTGGTATATATCACACAAAACTAAACGGCTATCACAAGTCACAATGCACGAATATACCGCGGAACGGGACGTTACAAATAAAGCAGTGCAATAACAAAACGAAATTGCGAAATGAAAAATGCGGGGACCGCCGCACCAGGTACAGACGTATTGCTCCCGTGTACCTGAACAACAACATATAGAAATCTAGCCCGTTTACATATACCTATTACTTGTACACAAGATGCAGGAATATGGCTTAGAATTGTTCAACGTTTTTGTAGGTGACGGATTTAAATATGGGATCACATTTAAACATAACTCATGGATAATCCGGACGCCAACGGACAAATGTCAAGCAATTAGTCGGATCTGTGTGTTTCTACAGTAAAATACATGTGTAGTTTCCGGATATCAGTCAGTATTAGAGGCTCTAGTTTACACGATCAACAGTAGAAATAATTATTTGTAGGTCGGAAAGAGAATTGTCAATGCTTGGGACAGCCTCGTGGTCTCACGACTTAAGAGTGTATTTATTAATTTTTTTATACATATGTTCTTTTGTCTCTCAGTTCTATAGGTGGCGGCGAGTGCCTAGTAGTGTGACGTTTATTAGCTCATGATAACGAGATAATAGGTTTTTTTCTATAAGTGGTCTTAAGTTCTAGACTCTGTACTAGAAGGCATTTAGTAAAAGTGAGCATTATGATAATCTTGTTTTAGTTAATATTTTATTTGTCCGGATGTGGTGTGGGCGGATAGGTGACGCGCCTGCCCGAGCTGTGTAATCCTGGCGATAATATGGGGCTTAGGATTATTTGCTTAGTTCATTAATACTACGTCATAACCATTGAATTGTTGAGTGGGTTGTTACCGGATATAAATATTTGTTCACATTCACATTGTGGGGTACGAATTAATTATAAAATACTTTTACGGTGAATAAAAACATCGTGTGGAAACTTACCCCCCTAATTTTTTTATGAATATCATGCTTGTGTAGTCCGCGAAACCACAAAAGGTCTTAATGTTGGATTACGGCTTAATTCTTAACCCTCGCCTAGTTGTCCCACACGTTTACTGTAGGGATAACCAGGCGTAAAGATATAAAAAAAAACTAAAATAAGTATCGTATTATGTTATTTACATAAAAACTGCATCACCTCGAAGCAATGTCGTTTAGTAGGATTCATTGCATCGCTTTCGTGAAGAATAAATAACGTTGTGGACAGTATCCCGGTCGTCGGGGCAATTCCACCGGGTTCCCACCGCATTGCGTTGCATTCGATCCCGCTCACAGTCACAACGGCACGCTATAAAACTTCCATTCAACAATGAAACTTTGCAGAAGGATTGTGCCATAATTGTATGTTATATAGGTAAAAATGAGGTTAGTGATGTTATGGTTTCACTTCGCTGTGTTTCTGCGGTAAATGTTTTGACCAAGACGGACAAATTACATTTTCCCGCGATAGGAAGTAGCCAATGTTACTTGCAGGGCATCTTCGTCATCTATGTCAACACCAAAAATTATCAACTTATGATACTTTTTGAGTTTAATTACATCACATAATCATCATCATTAGTCAAAAGACGTCCACTGTTGGATATAGGCTTCCCCCAAAGTTTTCCATAGCGCCCTGTCTCGGTCTACAGCCAACGTCATCCCGCGACCTTCGTTACAACACCAATCAATCAATATTCATTACAAACATAAGAAATACAAGTAGTCTTATAATATTAGTGTACATATAGAATCTAATATAAATAGCAGTCATGATGTATAATAATGATGATTATTTGTGTGCAAATTTTATAGCAATTTAAAGCTGTTAAGGTGTACAGCGCCATCTGTGTTACGCAAATGGAATTTATGAAATACAACCGTCTTACGACAGATGTCGGGGTATGGAGCATATTAATACTCCTATTGGGTCACCATGCGATGTTAAGTTCATAAAGCGACCTTTCATTACTCATGAAAAATCGGAAAAGGATGTCTATTTTGTCTCTCAGATGAATTTCACAACTAATTTTCGCAATGTTGTTTACTTAGCGACTATTCAGCCGCTGTTGGTTCTGGAGCACAGGAGTTACACTAGCGGGTGTGTGGTGAGATAGGGAAAATAGTCCTTATTCACTCATAAACGTTGATTAATATATTTATATCATTATGAAGTACAAAACATCGTTTCCCTTTTCCATGCCGTACGATTATGCCAGTCAAAATTGGATATACACAGAGATGTAATCAATAATATATTAAACTTTCTGCAACACTTAGTTGTAGGGGGACCGACGCGTTATCGCTACGTCTAAGGAATAAATCAATTGTACGGCGATGCGTCGTCACGTGCCGTCCCATAGCTGCCAGTACTCGTTGAATGCCTCATTAGAAACCGTTTGTTCCATTGTCGCAATTATTATCATAATTATCATGAGACGTGCGGCGTACGAATCATTTGCTTTGTGCTGATTCCTGTTGTCCAAAGCGTTTATTTAGTTCTTTTAGGTACTTGTTGGGGTGCGAAAGAATTTGATATTTTGAAGTCCTATTCAGATTGTTACATAAAAATGTACCAGTGGGACATTTGTACTTGCCGGCTTCCATAAGGCGTAAACCTCGCCTCAGCAAAGTAACTTACCTATAAAAAATTATAAGATAAGTTAGTGCACGTTCGTGTTTTTACCTTTTTAAGTTTTAAGAATAAAAAGAGACAAAATAAGGAAAATTATAATGTTACTAACTCACGGTCATTCGCATCTGAGATGTTTTTATTGTGAGAAAGAGCTAATTTCAGATCCGAGTTGGTTCTTCATGTTTTAAATCTGTCTGTATAATTGAGATTTTTGAATGAACTTGGACCTTTCCTTAAAGATCTTAGAATTTCACAAAATAATATATGTATAAGTTTTTTCAATTATAAAGCATGGGAGTGCAAGTAATATCAACACCATTTGATTACACCGAAAAGCTATTCCAACAAGCGTTCTAAGCGTTAATAAGATAGCTCATTTAAGCGGATTTTACCATCGCGGCGGCGATCTAAAATATAACTACGGTGGAAGTTCTCATTGTGTTGGTTAGTTCGTAATTATGCGGTTGCGAGATGAAATCCTTTGCCGACCTGCTCTATACCTCGCCAGGACATTGGCTGGGTAATGTGGCTTTTAAATTGTTTCTGAACGAGTTTTTTATACTAGGAAAAGTAGTTACATTTCATAAGAGTTTTTTTAAAGTTGTCACCCAAATGAAATCGATTCAGTATCATTTTATTCCAAGTATTAATGAAGTCCTATGTAAAAACATTTATTAGCTAATTCTAGTATCATCTAATTTATGTTTATTACATTTTTTCACGTCGGTCACTTTTTCACATGGTCGTGTATCGTTATATTTACGATAATGACTGATTTGTTTGTTTTTCAAACAAATACAATATAGTTTAACACATTCTTTATTTACATTAATTATTGAATCTATTAAGAAATAACTGGTACAAAAGGATGTTTACGAAAATGTTGATTACAAGTCTCTTGTCGAGTAACGAAGCTTCTCCATCCTTATAAAAGGCTGAATGTAAAAATGGATTGAAATAAATCCGAATTCATCCTTGTGATGTTTTTTTATTCTGCCGGGATTCTTTTAAGCCGAAATTTATCCAGGTAACATACGATAAATGTGAAGCGAGCTTTTCCGATAACACTACGCTGAAATTACACAAATGTATACTTTATTAATCAATCTATATTAATACTATAAAGCCGAAGAGTTTTTAAGTCAGGACTATGTATGTGACTGTTGGGTGTATTTATTTATTTATGTTAATATAAGCATTAATTACACAATTTTTAACAAATATAGTTTAAAAGATATGTTTTAAATTCCTTGTAACAGCTAGAGAACCGTTTGCCGTTTTGAAGCAAATTAATAGTCTTAGTATGAACCCGAGATTCCAAAACCAAAGAGGCAGTTTATTCCGTAAATGATGTCAAGGCTAAAAAAAGCCAGTGTGTTAACTGAATGTCCGTCTCAGGTGTAAGTGTAGTGGCAGTGTGCGGCTCACTTTATTTCACACTACATTTGTTCCACGCCGAGGTACTTATTGTTATTTATAGTAGACTCGTTCGCCGCAGAAAACAACGGGACCTCGTGAAGTTCGTTAACATCCACGGTCCTTTTAGTTGAATACATTTTATTTATACTCACGTAGTATCATGTTAGTACTGTTTAAGGTGTGAACGAAATAAGATGACGGAACTTGCTTATTGGTGAAAAATATTGAGTTTCTTTTCTTTCAGTTGAAAGGATTAAATAATCATAGATTTTTATATGTTTTCCAATAAATTGTGGAACACTTACATAATCAATCAATTAATCAGCCTATCGCCGTCCACTGCTGAACGTAGGCCTCCCCAAGAAAGCACAAACCATCCCGGTCTTGAGCAGCCCTCATCCATCCGTTTCTCGCCACCTTTCTCAAGTCGTTGGACCATCGTGCTACAGGACGTCCCACACTACGTTACATAATAGAGTAGAAAAAAAATAAAAGTCGTGCGGTCGCAAATCCTGAATTTGAATGCATATTTGTTGGTGTGTTTCGTACGGTAGTGATATTTTTTGTGTAAGACAAGGGCTATCGTTGTTGTAAAAACTTATAGTAAGACTTTCGAAAAATCTTACGAATCGTCAGCACTGTAAGTCAGTTAACAGCTCGCCTCAGACTTCTCATCGTCGCCTTATATGAGTGAGGAGATCCGAGCCGCGATCAGACAATCCCGCGGTAATTGCAGCGGGCGGCGGCCCGGCCCGTGAAGCGCCCAATCAAACCGGCTGCCTCCCGACGGCTATTCAATTACAAATGGCCCTCTCGCTCTCCTACGTGCCTGGTCACAAGATCTAGCGACTGTAATAGTTGTTGGGATTAAGTGAATAGAAATAATTGGATCTGTGTGATATTTGTTGTTTGTAAAATTGCCTTGCGGTCTCGCCTTACAAAGCGATCTAATGGTTCCGAGTTCGATTTCTGGGTGGACTGTTGTTAAGTGTTTTCTGTAAGAAATTCTCTGTAGTAGGACGGTGGTATGAAAATGTGCCCGAAAAAAGCGTTAGACTTGCTTGTTATTAAATGCAGTCATAAATACTGTTGTTGTAGGTCTTTTGTCCACAAATTAACTTCAAGTGGCTGCTAGTGGTGATTATTTTTTTTAACAATCTCACTGTAAAATATCTGGAAGCTTATTAGTTGTACCGCCTTAGTACAGAATGCTCCATCAAGTCTTAGCGCTACGATACTACTCGCTACGCCGTCGCTACGGTTCTACGATGCTACGTCGTGAAACTAGCTGTAGCAGATAAATTGGGTCGGATAATCCGTCTTTTCGTCACGTCTTTACATTCCGCTTTCCTTTTACACATTTTTTTGCTCCGGTTTTTACACGAAAAATCTTTTTATCTAACTCGTATAATACGTGTGACTGATAAAATGTGCGCCGAGGTTTAATAAGAGTAGGAAAAAAATCATATTTTTTTATGTAAAAAATATGATTGATCGATGTTTAATAATTGAGAAAAATGGTATTCTATGGAGCCGCATAAATAACTAACATGATGTTTTAACATTGACATATATTCCGAATACTCGAACGAAGACCTTTGTTTTTCCAAATTAGGTTATAAACACTCGTTATGCGAGAGAAAAGTATGCACCAATATCATGATATTGATGTCCTTTTCAATTAAGAAAAATAGCTTTTCTAATTTTCGTTTTTGTAAAAGCGCAAAATAAGTTAGGAAAAATAATATTTTGACGTCGAACAGATACCGCCGTGATAACATCAATCTCAAGTATAAAATTTTCCTCAATAGTCCAGATTGTACCGCGGGATCAAAGCACGTCTGTTCTTACCGACTCTCCAGTAAACAACTCAAAGCAAAGTGCTTTGAGTTACAAATTACAATCTGCTTTGATATTCGTGCTGTGAGGGAAAAATAAGATCAAGTCTATATCGGTGTTTTATATAAACCCCCCCCCCCCATCATCAAAACTACCTACTTTACTGGAAATAAAAACAGCAGTAGTTAGCGTAATATGAGGTTATCAGAAAAATACGGACAGCGAATGTTTGCCGATCGCCTCGCGACGCCCCCAGGATGTTGCCGCGACGCCCCAGGGCGTCGCGACGCACAGTTTGGGAAGCCCTGCCTTAGGCATTGTCTTACAGTCCACCTTTGGGTGATGCGTTATTGCGTGTGATTTATGAAGTTATACACGAAAAACTTCAAACCGTTCGGCGGTAATTCTATAAGACAACTGGAGCAACACGAATGCAAATATATCGTATACATGGTCGTATCAGGCTCAAAATTTAGTAAACGTAAATGTTTACTAAAATCCCGTTTGCTTTCAATCAGCGTTATCATCATCAGCATATATACGTCCTAATGCTGGATATGACCCTCCCTTACAACTGAGAGGGATTAGGCTTTAGTCCACCAAGCTGGCCTAATGCGGGTTGGTACATCATTCAAATATATTCAGCAACGGCTATATGGAACTGACTTTCAGTATATCCAGACGAAAAAGAGAGGATTTCCCGAGAGAGTAGACTACAAATTTTCAAATAAAGTTAAGTGAGTTTGAACTTTGGCGTTTGCGTAAAAACCTACGCGGCGTCCGTGGGTGGCACGCTTACCCAATATTGAAATAATAATTTCAAACGTCACTTTTTGTACTTTTTCTAGGTGCTGTTAGTTCAGTTGTCTTAGATTTTTTGTTGTTAATTCTAAAAAAAAGTTGCCAAGCCTGTCCCTAAATATTATATCTAATGCTACAAAAACTATTTAAATTAGTCTAGCGGCTTTAAAAAGGTACTTGTTAAATGTGCTGGGAATTAAGGTTAGTAACAAACAAACAAAAATAACAAACGAAGAAGGCGATGAGAAGTTTATAAAATCAAGTTTTAGTTTATTATTATTTGTACTCAGACAAGATTTTTATTTCTATATCACAGTCATGAATTCGTTTCTTTTTTTCATCATTTTCTAAAGAGTTTCTTACCCTTTCAAGGAAAGACATTTGACAGATAAAGAATGTTCTTTAATTGGATTCACGACGCCCTTTCAAGGCTTAATTAGATAACCCATCAGTTGGACATCCGAGACGCTTTATGAATAAAATTTTGCAAGCTAACTGCATTAACAGTTGTTAAAAGCCGACGGGCCGCGCTAACTATTTCGCACCACTCCCTTCCACCGTTAATTGTTAAATAAAACGTTTCGAGATAGAAATTTGATGGATTGTGTTTTTTATTGCAATTAATATTACTTTTTATTTCCTTTTTGATAGTTTTTTTTATAAACATTTTGTTGTAAGGAAGCTATGCCTTTCAAGTTTCATGTAAACGCACAAGTAAGCACATAAATATCAACGATACACAATGTTTATGTTATTTGGAAGCTGAGTGCAGACTAACGTCATAATGATTAAATTATCGTTAAATTTTACAAAACCTGATAGAAATTACCTTTATTCAACATTAGTAACAAGATCTGTACAGATTGTTTGTACTGCGCCGGCAAGTCTCCAGACTCCCTGCGATATATGGTCTGCTACCTTTTTGCAACTTCTCACGTATTTATTGATTTGAAAATGGCCTTAATTATTTATTTCCTGAATCATTATTTATGGACGCGTTATTACGAAATTTATGGACGCATTACAATATTAAAAAATACGTACAATTGTATTCGCTACAAATTATGCAAAATATTTTGAAAACTTCATAACTAGAATCGACAAATACAATTTGTTCAGCGTCAATCTATATCAGCATTTGATTTATTGTCAACAGTTATTTGAGCAGTTGAAAATAATTTATTTACGATTCCAATTGGAAGTGTAAACAACGATGAATTGACATTCGAGATAAGAAAGGTGTACCTATATTTTTATTTTAGCATCGTTATAATTTTGTTCATTGAATTATTAAAATGTCCTTTAGCTTTTTTAATACAAATATATTTTGAATACCGCTTGTATTTCTTTCATACTTACAAAAAAATCAAAAGGCTTTAGTTGTTCTTATTATTTTTTGTCCATTTTGGGGCTACTTAAGGGAAAAATTTAGGACGATAAGCCTCTTTTTTACAATAAATGTTATGTTGTCACAATAAGGTGCAAACATATCAAATTAAAATCAAAATAAACAGTAGAGCCTGGAATAAAATGCCACTTATACCATTGATTTTTTCTATAAGTTATTTAAAGGTAACGTTTATTGGAGCATTTTAACTCGTGGTTGGTGGTTCCGTAATAGTCTTTGGAAGCGTCTTATACAAGCGCACAAATTGCTCTATAAAAAGTTATTCTATGGAGGTTACCGTGTATTACGAGATAATGTTTGTTCCTAGAATTCTTAGTATAAAGACCTCCCATTTGGTTAATTGATCTGTTATTTTGTAGGTGCATTACATTTTCAGATTACTGCAAGAACATTGATTTTAAGTTGTATATGTAATAACATTTGTAGATTACTGTAAGACAATTGATTTTAAGTTGTAATATGTAGACCTCATTTGTAGAGGAGGCCCGGGACCTATGTACATGGGTTGATAATGACGATATCTATAGGCCAACTTTGAAAAAAAAATTGTTTACCACAAACAATTAAGTATACATAAAAGTGGAAAGAAAAATCATTTTTTTATTTCCTATATCGCCTTACACACACGAATCGATATACAATAGCAATAGGACTTTACAAGTACAAATAACATGGCGATAGTAAATATATGTGACATTAAGTCAGGAATGCAATGCAATCACGCCGACATCTCCAGCTGACGGAGAAGACGGACGCGTGTCGGACGAGTGACGGACGACTCCCGGGCGACGCGCTTACGTGTGACTAATGACGCAACCGCATAGATAGAAGAAAAAATACATTGATCAAGATAGTTTTTACTTATGGCCCAATTGGGATGGGGTAACGATGCCTTTGGGACGCGCATGGTGATAAGTCTGATGTGGTAATGAGTTACATAAGATTTTTTTTCTTTGAATACATACTACGTCACTAAGATGTTGAATTTGCGGTTGTAGAAGACGAGCTAAACCCTCCAAAAGGTTACTTTCGTGATTACTTTAAAAAATAATTGTGTGGACTAGACTGGACTCCAGATTAACTTCAAATAATTAATACTTTTCTTCGCTAGTCATGAGGCTATGTCATTTAATAAAATTCCCACTTGCAGATTTATATGAAGGTTATAGAAATTCTAATTCAAGCCGGAAATTATTCTAGTCTTAACCTCGAAATAATTTCGGATATCGTTTTCCGTTAATTTAGATAAAACTTTCACCGGACTGCTGCCACAGACTTGAATCACTGCCAAAGTGTTATATCTTAGTTTTCCATTTGGATAATGTGCTACATAAGAATGTGGGTTAGGAAAATAACATTAAGGTATAACTCGAGTCGGTAAATATTTGTAGATAAGTTGAAAGGCCATGCCTTCAGTTTTCTTAATATTTTATCAAGTCAGACAATATTTGTCTTAGGTAAAATCGATTGATGACGATTTATTTAAATACTAGCTTTTGCCCGCGACTCCGTCCGCGTGGACTCTAGGGCTAAGTGCAGAGAGATTTTTGCATTTATAACATGTTTATCCCACGGGATTACATATTCCAGGATAAAATTATCTCATGTTAATTCTTGAGCCCTAACTATCTCTATACCGAAAATCATTCAAATCGGTATGGTAGATATAGAAATACCCATTCCCACGGGAATACTTAATTTTCCGGGATAAAAACTATCCCATGTTAATTCTGTGAGCTCTACCTCTCTCTATACCAAATTTCATTCAAATCGCTTTGGTAGATCCAGAAATACTCATTCCCACGGGAATACTACAATTTCCGGGATAAAAAGTATCCTATGTGTTATTCTGATGTATAAGCTATATTGTGGTAAAGTTTCATTCAAATCCATTCAGTAGTTTTTACGTGAAAGAGTAACAAACATCCATACATCCATACATCCATACTTACAAACTTTCGCCTTTATAATATTAGTAGGATTGTAACAGTTTCGCAATAAAATCGCGTTGTTTTATTTCATTTCAATTAGTAAGTAGTACAGTGAGGTAACAAAAAGGTCATACAAAGGTATTTGTATGCATTTTCATAGTTGCTTGACAGCCCCGTGGCGCAGTTGGCTAGACACCAGCTTGCGAAACGAGCGGCCGCGGGTTCGATCCCCGCACCGAGACAAATGTTTGCGTGATCCACAAATATTTGTTTCGGGTCTGGGTGTTTGTGAGACCGAAAAGTCTCTCATAGTTTCTGATACCCACGACACAAGACTCGTATCTTAGTGTGGGGTCAGGACTATGTATGTGACTGTTGGGTGTATTTATTTATTTATCTCTGTAAGATAACTGGTATCAGGTAATTTGCAATGTATTTTATGGTGATTGCGGCGAGGATTTAAACCATTAATCATTATCTCAGCCAGCCGAATCACTCCGCCGAATAAGCTATCACTCAGTAACAAATATCTATATTAAGAATTTTAATATACAGACTATTTACAAAACATCTAACAAGAGAGATAAAAGAAAAATCGACCTGTAGCTATTTGTTGAAAATTAACATCACCTCTGTCGTGTCGAATAATAATTTTCGTTGTTCGTGATATCGATACGGCGAATTTTATTGCGGATCGGTTCGGTTCATTAACTCGAGTGTTTAGCCCCAGGCGATGTTGGTCACGGCGCCAATAATGTGTCCTTGTTTATTACTTTATTTGAAGTCCGGTATGTATATTACAATGTAGAATATTAACAGCCATCAAGGTACATAGTATCGTACTTACGGTGTAGTATGTATGAGGTGGGGTTGTGTCCCCAGAAATAGTATAAACTGCTATTATTGGGCCGGCTAGTGAGAGTCAATACTATTAGAGCGCGTAAAGAATTATTTATTAATATAATAATTGTAGTAAGCATTGTAACTCGTATAGAATATTGGGGTTTATATACTTTAATAGCTTTCGACAGTGTTTGCCAGGATGTAAATAAGTTCATAAATTACATAGAAGCATATTATACTCACGAGTTTATAGTAAGTGTTTCTCAACACAGCAGCCGTTTGGAATGTATTTCCTACGCTCCAAACTGACAAACTTGTAAACGTCTTAGAACATAAATTTTCCCTCGAAATTTTAGCATCGTTTTCCAGAAACTAGTTAACGAATTACCTAGTGAGGGTAGACGGGAGTTAGTGGATTCGGCCCCGTCAGTATTGGCTGTTTGACGGCCATCAGTCAGTAGGTAGTATACCGAGCAGGGCCCTATCGACGCTAATTACACATTTGCAAAGATTTAAGGCACCATTTTAAGAGGGACTTGACTTATTACATTGCTGTGTGGATTTATTACAAGGCAAATTTCTAGAGATGTTTATTCAAACATACAAAATTAGACATTAAAAGTATCGTTCGGAGTGTAAACTTGACTCAACATCCAATCATCATCATAGAATCATAGTAACGTAAATAACGAAAACTCGTACTGATAGAGCCTTAAGGTCTGTATTAAACAATGTAGAGAAAACTCGAATACCGTGGTTCTTTTTTGCACTAAATGTAAAAAAAATTAAAAAATAAAATGAAATCTGATTTGCTCGAGCGTGACGAAAAATTGTGTAAAGCACGTAACAAGCGTCGCTCCAGTAATCTTTTCACAAACTATATTTCAAGTTTGAAACAAGTTCCACGGGCCTGACAATTTCACGCCGCTTAGTTTAGCCAAGCGTAAAATTCTTAGCGCAAGCGTTAAATCTTTTCGTTCTTGAATTTGATAAATGGTTTCACTTATCCGACCCTGGAATAAATTTTCCGAACAAAACCCTTCCAATCATGGGAATCGAAATAATACCACAATTCAATGGTTACGTCATATTTGGCGCGTGTTGAAAGTTTTGCGTCCCGTCGCATTGCTACGAGCCTACGAGCGGTGTGACGACGCTCCGGCGTAGCAGCGCATCGTAGCAGTGGCTACGTGCGCGTCGGGCGCGCTGGCTGAGCGCTACGGCTACGGCCGTCACAAGCTACGGTTTCGCGTATTGTTTTGAAGTTGGCGTCATTTCGCGCGTGAAGTTCGCTCAATTAAGTTACGTAGAAGTTTAGTGATCTAATATTATCGATCAATTATTTTTTTCACCTTATAATATGCATGTATAACGTAGCTAAATATTTTATGATACGCTTGACGAAAAATACAACAAAAAATTTACTGGTCGAAAAACTTGTGAAAGTGTGCGCGTGAATTACGTGACAAGACTTTGTAATTCGTTTGAAATCTATTATTTTTGCTATCTATTTTTTGTGTTATGATGTGAAGTAATGCTATGGGCGAAGGCCAAGGGCCGAGTGTATTCTTCGCCGCTGGCGACAATGGCAACGGGTACCGTCTGTCGGCCGAGGGCGTCAGAACTCTGCAGATGTTCCTCAGGGAACACGGAGCTGATTGTGTCAGACAGTTTATGCAGGTAAATACCATATGGAGGGAGATGGAAAAATATTATTACATTCAGCTATAGTTTTTCCATAATCTCAGGTTTTCAATCAATCAATCCATTATCAAATGGAAGTGCACTGCAGGACATGGACCTCCCACAAAGATTTACAGGTTTTACTTGTGGTTAAAAGGATTTTTTTTTGTAAATGGTCATTTAGTATTTCGTTGCTTATAAACAATAACATATTTGTACGATAATTTATAGATTTTCGCTGGCTGATAAGCATACGGGCACTAATTGGGTCGGACCACATTTAATTTAACTGTCTATTGAACAATCAATTTATTTGCTAAGCTTGAATTATTTGCGTAACCACGATAATAAGGAATGCTGAAAAGATATAAAATGAGTGTAGGATATCAATTAATTTATATTTATCTTTACTACTACGAATAATTTCTATGATTTTATAATCTTTTACTTGTTAGTCAGAATACAATTTTTATTTAAACAGTATTATTACCATTCATTTTGTAGCAAGAATTATTCAGTGGCTGTTTGAGGAAGAAAGTAATTTACAAGAGGACATACAACATAAAAATCTTAATTGAAATTCGTCTTTCAATTCTAACATTTTCAATTTATATCTGAAATCAGATCTTTGATATTGAAAACATCGATCCATTTTGTTAATTGTGTCGCGTGTAAAACATACGGTGTAAATTCGAATAAAACTTGCGTTTGAAACTTTTATATGTCCACGTCACGCCACGTTCCAAATGGGTCAACAGAAAATATACGGTTATGTCTCTGTTACGAATGTCCTATAAAAACTGCGTTCGCGAGAATATTGGCCCCGAATTTTATACGTACTACATCGCTCGGGCCATGTTGGCTATATTCCTGGGCTTCTGAATGATGTAGAAATTAAAATTTCGTTAAAACGTAGGTAGAAATATTTTTTAGCTTCATTAATGAGATAAACTGAGTCATTAATGGGTCTACCTTTTGATCTATTTGTGTTTTGTCGTTTGCCGAAGTCAAAGTCATGCACAATAAATCGTGATTTGAATAAGTAACCCCGAATATTCTTTTCATAAGTTGGATTCTACAACTGTCTCAAAGAAAACAAGAAAGAATATGTTTCATTTTATACAGGGAGAGAGAGCGAAAACAAGTTTCAAGCGGATAACCTGATATAACTCCATCAATTAGTGGGAGGAACTGCTGAACAGTTGTCGATGAATGAGGAACGAAGGCAGACGAAATAAAAATTAACGCGAGCAAAGCAGTGTGTGGAAAATAACAACCTATACAACCATATTAAATGTTGGGTACATTAATATCTGACGTTGGAAAATGAATAGCATTTATCACACGAAGACAAATATGTATGTCATACAAAGTACGTGTATGTATGTACGTGTACACAGTAAGTTAATTAAATATTGTTCGTGTTGATCGCACGTTTGCAAATTAAATTTTATTGTACCACCGAAATTGGTTGACATTAAATATGAGCAACACCTACGCAGTATTACTTAATCGAGTTTTACACGAGCCATTATCTCTTTGTTCAATCTTTGGGTGATATTAAATTCAATGGAATCAAAAGAAGGAAGAAAAATTGTTTTCTAACGGATAATAACTTACTAAGTATTGTAAATAAAAATGAATGTATTTAATCATAATATAAGCTTACCAACAATGAGTGGGTAACTCAGCGATATGCTGCAATACAATATATTGCAACGCTGATTTTCAGTGAAATGAAATGAAGTAATTTACATCTAACATCACTTAGATTTAGTCATTACGAAATTTAGTTCACCATCCTGTGCGGAAGGCAGTTATCAATAGGAAAGTCTGAGAATCAAAGAATAATTTACAGTATTGATACAAAGATTAAATTATATCCGAATTGAATAAACAACATAACAACGTCTAGAATGAAGACGTGTGAGAAGCCAATAACATTCTTGTTTTTTATATTGCCTATACGGTTTTTGTTGCTTGATGAAAATTTTAAAAAGAATAAATAGTAGCAACTATTAGTTCTACGACCACTCTGAGTATAATGATACGACACTTTTTGCAGTTGACAAAGAACTAACATTTATTTAGCACAGATTATAATTATAATTCACTACAGTACACAATACAGATAATAGATGGCGTTAGCAGTAGGTAATATTAAAATGTCCTTATTTTGATACATAAATTACAACACTGAGTGATCTCAATTTACAAAACAATTGGTCGTTCCATCTCTTTCATGCTTTGGGACAGAGTTACTGAGTAAAGTTTTGTGCTCAGTAACAGAACCTATTTGCCCTGTTCTTTGATTTGTGATTCTGTTTCACTAGCGTTGAAGTGTAGCTTAATTGAAAATTAAATGTAAGTGCGAACAGTGCTTCCACATACAACCCCTTCACCTAAGGAAATAAACAAATACTACCTTTTTCGATTTAGAAACTTAATGTTGTTTATTGTAACTTTTGGTTATTGTAATTATGTGAAAATTATGTTCAATGTGTAGAAAAAGCGAAATTATCATCATTATGGTCAACCGTATAAACACCCTTCTCGAAAATAGGCTTTCTTTTTCTGAAGGTATTTCGCGGAATTGGTTTGCATCAACTTTCAAAACGAAATCTCATCTTGTTGGTACTATATTCTAGACAGCATTTTCCTTGGCCTTCACTCAAGTCTTAGTTTCATGTTAGTGGACTAAGGCCTTAAACTCTCTTAATTGTAAGGGAAGCCCGAGCTCAGCAATGTAACGTAAATGATATGATCTGATGATGATAATGACCCAAGAGAATTGGCTAACAAACAAGAGCATCCGTAACCTGCACAGTCAAACTCCCAGATATAAATAACAAATACAAACATATAACTACTTAAAATACCGCGTTTTGATTACGTCACGCTCACATAAAACAGCGTCTGTTAGAATATTCCAAACGTAGCATTCAACAGTTTTACGAACAATGTTTTAGAAAAAAAAACTTTCACTAAATTGGTCCATGAATTTATTTTGCGTAGAAAAAAAATTACGCCCATTCAATGTTTGTGTCTGAGTGGACGATAAAAAGTGTATAAACGGAATGCCCAGACGAGTGTTCTCTTTTAATTTATTAAGATTCAATGAATCGAATTGAAATGCTTCGACGTAAAGTGCGGTATTTCATAGAATCGCATGTTTAAAAATGCTCGGGTAAAGCTGATACAAACCGTTATTAATAATATCCATTACTGAAAGGGTAGAGAGGTGTATTACTGCGACCACATTGCTCCAACTGTTACTGGGGTTAATAGAAGGCGAGCCTAGTGGCTCAAATATTACATTTGCCTATCGTATACATATATTTCAGTGTTAGAGAGGGATGTTATTAATACTGTACCTTGAATAATAAAGTAATCTTGGCAAGACCACGCGCCGCCGGCAATAAATTAGTATTCTGTCATTCTAATACCAAACTCTAATCCCCGTATAAAAGTATCAAGAAACGAGATCAGCCGAAACGCCAAGCCCTTGCCAAGATTTATCAAAACACGTTTTATTGTCGCCGCATGATTGAACAACAAACAAACGTACATTTCCATTGTTCAATTACGCGTATTACGTGTGCGACGTTTTATTTTTGCGGACTGATTTTAGGCTCATTAAGTTCGGGACTGAAATCGGTACGGGTTAAAATATGAACGGTTGTAGTCGTATTGTAACAATTTATTTGTGGTTCAGAGCGCTAGGCCTTTTATATGAAGAGATTTGCAGACAAAAAATATTTTATAAAATAATGATTGCAGCTAGGGGGCTTTGATCATTAAACTGGAGGCACTTGGAGGACTTGGAGGGCAACCCAAATTAATTATCGTATTTTTATGTTTCCAATAAGTCTCCAACGGTGGTCGTTAGATTTAGATGCTATCACTCCAGATCTCTCCACTCCATACAACCATGCATGTAAGTACTCGCCCTGCTAACAGATCGGTAACACAGCACTCATGAGATGATCTGTTAATCTCGGCTCGTGCTACACGGTAGCATTAGCGTGCATCCGATGCATCTCGAGGATCAGCGGCGTTGTGTGCCCAACCGTCCTTATCTGTTTGTTCGGGTGACTTTGATCCATCGCCGCGCCGCCTCCGTCTACAAGCTGTGAGTTTTGGCCCCGCTTGCCAGATGTTTGCGTTGGGAAGATGCTCGCTCGTACTGAGTAATATGCGGTTTGGGTTGCTGAAGTTGCGGGTACTATGGTAGAGTACTATGATGTTGGATTTTGGATATGGGCCTTCTCTTTATTATAAGCGGTTGCTCCTAGTAGTTTTTTAGGTAATATGATGCGAAAATATTACGTTATTATTTTCCCTATTTCAAGATTAAATTCAAAAACATGAGTTTTGGATTAGGCATTAAAGTATAACAGTAAAAATACACATTTTATATGTATATGTGTTACACCCATTCCACGTTAATGTAGAATGTAGTACAAGTAAAATAAGAAAACCAAAGGAATCCAATCTAGGAAACTTGATTATTTCATTGCAGTTTTGTGGAACCGCAGCATAGAGTCAGCACATTGGGAATAGAAATTGTGCTTGTATAAACGTTTCTCACTAACCTGTTTGTTTTGTTGCAGGTACGTTCCAACGGGAAGCAAAAATAATTACTAGCCGAAGGAAATAAGGTACCGTGGTTGTGGACACACGTATTTATTTTAATTCAGCGTATGTAACGTCGTCATTATGTTTGGCGTATTAATTTTATTTGAAAGGTAATATTAATTATTCTCGTGTTATAAGATTTTTACGGTATGAAGATGTAATAAGTAAATTACACAAGTATGCATTCGTTTGTTACTTTCTCGTTACAAAAATTAAATATTCCAATGAGACTAAAACACATTGGTTACTGTATTGATACGCCCTATAATTTCTCAAATACATTATTAAAATGGTACTTAATGCCAAAGTGTCATGAAGTCAACTAACGCATTTTTTTAATGTCGTGAAGTTTAGAAGAATTTATTCTCCACCGATAATTTCTTATTCTATCTCAATTTTGTCTCCGTACTTATTTAAAGCGATTTGTTTTGAACATAAATGACGAATCGTTTTTTGTCTCAACAATGTTTAAGATAAATACATTATGATATTCCCGAATCATATAGAAAGGGAGCAGCGATCGCCCTACACTCATCGACAGATGTGAAGACATCTGCATACAGAACTTTTCGGTTTTATTAAATAACTTGACGAGATTTCAAGCAGCCAATACGCCAGTAAATACAAACTTTGTTAGGAAATGATCGATAAAGTCAAATTTGCCAAGTAATGTGCGTTCATGAGGTTTCGTGTTGCACGATCTTTTTGACAGTTTGTGGCGGAAATTCAGCACCGGTCTAATGTGATTTTTTGCTAAATTAAAGTGAGCGACTTTACAAAAATATTTGAATTTAAGGTAAATATTTTAGGTAGCAATAAAACAATCCCTCTGAACTATCGGTGTATTTGTTTAATTTGTAGAAACATAAACTTACAACACAATTGCGAACACTATGGTGTAATACAATAGAATTCGTTTTGCAATAGTAAATACTTATTTCGAACACCAATTTACTTGTCAGTATACGCTGGTCCGATCACTTTTCGTGCTTTTGTTAAAAAGGAGATGAACTCCTAGCAGGATAAAAAGTATATATGACTATTGAATGTACATACATACAATACTTTTCCAAATATATATTATTTTGTATATTATACATGACCGTTTAAATTGGCGTCCATTCTCACAGCGCTCGTTACGATCCAGCAATCTCATGCATATTCTAATCTTCAATTACTCCGTTCTATGACGCTAATCTTCGTTTTTTAACACCGTTAAAATTAAAATTGCTTTTTAACACTTCTTATATCGTTTATACCAATATCGGAAATATAAGACAAATGCATTTGGAATACTGCTTGGTAATTTAATGTCTTACAAAAATGCAATTAAAGAAGAAACTCGATTAAGGTTTATTGTATAAAACTTTGAATGTTGTGCGATCAGAAAACAGAGCAGGGTAGAAATAAAATCCTATCACCTGATAGGATTAAAAGCACCTGCTTTTTGTGTGGGCATTATGTTCAGTTAACTTTTTTTCTGCGACAATGCCTTAGTCTGCTATATTTTAATTGAGCCACTCATTAAAATATCCCGATAAAAACTTTAATATTCCCATAATTCCAGTTTAAAATGAAACCGCACATATCTCTTAATTCTTTTTTATCCATGTCTCAATTCGTGTAGGGATTTGCGAGCGGCTATCTAGTTTGACTTCGCGACTGCTCCCGTCTGCTCCCCCGGGACTATAAATTAAACCATACCAACCGTCTGGCCTTCCCTAATCTGCGACATTTTTATCACGCCACTGTATCTCGGCTGCTGGCAACACTGCCTAATATACACCATTGTTTCTCGCAACATCTCGGTTAATAAATCGCAATCGTATTGCCGGGCTTTTTATTTTTTTTCCCTGTCACGATTGTGCAAAAATGTGGTGCGAGGCTGGTAAATTTCAGTGCTTGACACAGTTTGCTCAGACTTTCTTTCGGAATGCTTGGGTAACAATTCTTGCTATAGTTTCTTACAAATCTTGTGAATATTAATTATGTATTGGGGCATTTTAGAGTTTTGTTCTCAAGCAACAATATCACGACCACCGCGCTTTCGAATTACTTCTGCTTTATCTGAATTACCCTTGACTTCTCTTTAAAGGGATTGATAAGATTGCAAGTCCTGTGCACCAGCATCGAAAGCAGCACACACAAATTTGACACGGCATTAAAGCTCTCTGACTCCCCAAGACTCCGTAATAAAAATAACACATAGAGTTATAATTTTCACAGATATGATCATAAAACATCTATCTCAATAAAATCTATCTTTTGAAAATTCTCCTCAGTTCGGGTTCTATCAGTTTCATCACCCACACCTAACCAGCTATGCGCCGACGTCTATCAATTAACGGTAATCGATAATGCTCTCACATTATGATTGGTTTATTAATTGATTCGCAGTTGACACGCCCGCTGCGTTTTAATCTTGGTGTCGGCGCCCCACGCTCCACCGGGCTGTGTAACGAGCAACCGACGAGCCTTTTAACACGATTCCTTGCTAATGCCGACGTTTGTTTGATAACGATCTGCTCGGTAAACAGATTTGTTGGGATATGGAAGACATCGATACGGTTCGGAGATGTAGTGGTGAATAATTCAATCCATTAATGAGTAATTAATATGGGGTTATGTAATTATAGCCGTAGCTGGTGAAAATGTTGCAAACAGATGCGATCCTATTAGGTAGGAGCATTATTTTTGACCCAAAAATTTTATATCGTATGAACTTCAGACCCCACACCAAGATACAAGTCTCGTGTCGTGTCTTACAAAACCCCGAAAATAAAAAAAAATAAACACAAAAAAAGTCAAAAGGTTATCTCCTGTCTCCAAGGTGTTAAACATTATTTTTAAAAGAAAGAGAACAACGACGCCTCGGTTTCATTAACCCTTACCGCAATATCTCCTTTATTAAGTTTTAAAACGACTCGCTTTACGACGAGAAGCACCAACAAACCGACCACTCATCGAACGACTTGTCACATAATGTTGATACAACTACAAAGGTTATTTCACCTCGCAAAACACCCCGATGGATGAACAGACATGGCGGAATACCGAAGTTATGATGATTGGCAACTACTTCGCCCCTTTGTATACACATTGGGCGAATGTAAATGAAGCCCTGGCGTACGGCTCCGGCAAATCACTCTATTTATATGCGCGGGTCGGGAATCGAACGGCGACGTCGCCACCTGTCGGCCGATCATTGAATTGTATTGTTTCGCCGCACCTATCGGAGGTTTTTTCCAAATGTCCTATTGCTTTTCGGCTTATTGAAATAACACGTCTGGTGTTTCGGCATTTGTGTTGCGTAAACGGTAATGTTGCTTTTTATAAGATCACGAATGGAATGTAATCACACTTAGCTGGTAGGGTAGCTTTAGCTGTTCGAAGGTTAAAGATTGATGTGTTTATGCTGTTACGTTACGCATTTTTTCGTGCTGTTCTACCAAGCTATACAATACTTATTTTAAAACTTAGCGCGAAAATAGCTCTGATAACGTGACAATTCTAAGGGAGGAAAGACAGACGGTCGTCTTTCAAATTACTCGGTCTTTATCACGAATATTCCCCTACCTGTTCAAGTACGTACGTCATAACTCCCTAAAAAATATCTTTGAAAAGTCAGAACTTTTAACCTAAAATTATTTCTGTGACTTCCAAGATGTCAACTGACTGATCCGTGAAGCTCTTTTCCTCATACAAAACATACCATCACATACTCTTGTTCCCCATGCACGTGAAAGCGTGTGTAATAACAGGAGCATTGTACGGTGCAAGTTCACACCAAGCACATTGTTCACAAGAGTTGCAGGTATACTAGTGTTACAATGGACGCTCGAATGGCACGCGAGACGGACGGCGAACTCGGGTATCGAGTGCGTGGTATAATGCTAGACTAGGTGGTAATGTAGTGGGGATGGAGATTGTTGGACATGGTGACATGGTGGGGACACTGAGAGACTGGTAAAACACTAATTAGTTGTTAGATCTGGTGACGGAATTGTTTCGGGTGACGTTCAGTTTAAATATAATGTTAACACAACATAACAGTTAAAGTTGTAACCCATGACAAAGCATACAATTATGTCGGCTCAGGGGTTATTAGGATAGGCAGTAAAAACGAGAAATCAAACTTAAACGCACTTGTCACGGTACTCGAAAGTGATGAAAATTTTAAAAGATGTTTATTAATTAAGGACTGTGTATTCACAGTATCAATCTAATTAAATATCAATTTTAATTTCGTAAAAAATGCAGTGAACAGTGTGTTTCTCTCTGCTATGAATCCTCGTGTTGTATTAGCCCACTGGATCCTCGAACTTGTTGCTAATATTGATGGTAATAAAAACACATCCATAACCGTTTATAAAATAGCATCGAAAGCCCATCCAACGGTCAGTGGGGGTTCACGTCTATCGCCCGAGGCAATGCGTAGCCCGAGCACTACTGCGGTCGAGTATGACTCATCCCGGTGACAATTGAAACGATCGGTATATCAATTTGCTGTTTTGGTAACTCTTTAATACACCGATTGGATATATAAACTGTTGGTTAGTGGAGACACGACGTTTATGTAGTGCTTAAGTTTTTGTGGGATGCTTTTTAGTAGAGCAATGTTTCATAAATGTGTTTTGTTAAATGAAAAATCAAAATGTTAACTTCAAAAAGCTTGACAGCTAAACAGTGAAATAAAGACAAACTTTGTCATTTCAATTTAAGTTTAAAACCATTTCAAGAAGCATAGTAGTAAGCATATGGAGCCGTTGAGTATATTTTTTATGATATTTATTGATCCCATCGGTAATAGAAACACTTTAGCACTTAGAAGAGCATCTTCGGTATAGGGCGACGATAGCCCCCCGAGTGTTTTATATGCTATCTTTCGTTGGTTTTGCAATCGGTGACAGTAACTGAAATCCTAGATCTATACGAAACTACCACTTGCATACGTTGAATCGTAAACTGGAACGGGTGACGTCATTAATAACGTCGAACTGTGTGCAGTGAGCCCTTTCACCAGCCCACTCGTACACACCATTCAACCCTTGGCACGTGAACTTGTATTCATACGGCTGTATCGCCTCCGACTACGGTCTTACGTATTGATTGGAACTACTAAGTACTTGTGGTCGCGACTGAGGTTGGGTGGATTTATTCTTCGTATCTCTTTTCCTATTGCCCCCTACCTGTGTGAGATCATGAAAGTTCCACCGCTGTCCAAGAGGTCGAACTATAACTGAATAATCCACCGTGCTTGTCTCAGTAACATAAAGTCATTGAAATCAATGGAATTGAATGTTGCGTAGTGTAGAACCATGTAGACGCTGTACAATTTACTAAGTTTCTTTTACTTCTTTATAGAAGGTTTTTATGCTAGAACCATGCTGATGGAAAAAATCGTGGAAAAAAAAATTGGCACAACAAAGCATTTCGAATCATCAGAGCGAAGAACGGAAAATTAACATTTTAATAAGTTAACATCTGGGCTGAGTGCCCCCGAATCTGCGATACATCTGGACCGATCCGCGTGAAATTTTCACTAGCTAGCAGGTTTTCGTGATCATCATAAATTGTACCTTGATCTTTTCGGAGCTTTGATTAAAAAGTAACTTTTTATCGTGTTCCATGTTGGGCTCTACGGACCTTTGTAAATCTTGCTTTTTCGTGGAAGCGATAAACTAAGCTATGTTTTATAACTACATTGCCATCAAAAGCTTATCTAACGTCAAGCGAATTGAATTGACACTCTAGCTGTCTCAATACCCGAAACACCATAGCTTGCATTATCGGGATTTCGCCAATCAATTTTATCACCAATATCAATGCCTTAGCTTTGCCAATTAGATTCACAACTCTATATATCCGAATATCTGACGTGATTCACTTCCTAAACTGTTAGATACTAGGGATTGTGCACCAAACGTCCTTTCATGCTGACTTCCAGGCTATAACTATCGATTGATAGATATATCTGAATAGATATTCAAAGAAAATGTTTTAAAATTCTCGAATAGACGTGTGTATTGGACGTGATTTTTCCAACGCTCGCCGAGCCAATCCGTACGGTATATTGTCGGCAGGTGTGATGGATGAAAGGGTATAAATGGCGCCGCCGAAAAATCTCTCGCAGTGTCACTTGGCGCATCATTCGTTAGTTCTGTCGGCAGTCAGAAGGTTTGAAGACTTTACTAATTGACTTGGGATTAAATAGAAATCTGTTCCATAACTGATTTTGAGATGTTCTTTTACGACACGAAAATGCATTCTAAATTGATAATGACATATTTATGTGTGTCATAGATAAAGCCTCCTACAAAAATGATGAGTGTAACCCTCCAAAAATTTTGCAACAAATAGTTTACCAGCAGTATGCGTCTGACAAGAATAGCTATCTACAAAGCAATAAAACTGTTGCAAAGTGTGCGAGATAAAGTGCCATTCCGGAGCGCGCGTAACGTGAGAGAGGTAAAAAATAGTTTGGAGCAAAAACTAAGCAAAGAGTTCCATTAAAGGGCTCTTTAATGTGCCATAAAAAGGGCAGCGTGCACGACAAGATTTACTAACTCGCATTACGTGTACCTCTCTAATATCTCTATGACTCTCCTTTGATGTACACTAATAAAAGAGATCGTAAAAAGAATTTTCCTAGACGTACTTTTACGTTGTAAATTTAAGTTTTTGTTAAGCTTGCGAGATTAAAGTCGGGGGTATCAACTTTTTGTTGTTGAATTAGTAAATGTATAATGTTGTCTTATCATTAAGTTATGAATAAAAAAGCACTTGGAATAATTTTGGATGCTTTGGCGATGTTCAAAACCATGTGCCCATTGACAATGTAAATTTTAAGGCTTGGTAAATGCTATGCTTGGTGATGGCCTCGAGGTTTGGTCGCGCGGTCGAGAATCTCAGCGGTCGCGGGTTCGAACCCCAGGCACACACCTCTGACTTTTCGAAGTTATGTGTGTATTCACATTGAATTATCACTTGCTTTAACGGTGAAGGAAAACATCGTGATAAAACCTGCACACCTAAGAGTTCTTAGGAATTTCTTAGATGTGTAGTCCGCCAACCCGCACTAGGCCAGCGTGGTGGACTATGGCCTAAACCCTCTCAATGGTAGAGGAGACCCGTGCTCAGCAGTGGGCGTATATGGGTTGATAAAGAAGAAGAAGAAATGCTAAGCATCCATAAACACTTACATCACAGCTTTCTCAGTCCAGCATCTCAGCACAAACTCGCGTAATAGTCACGGCCACAGTTCATGGTTGCGGGCGTCGGCGTCGACCCCACTCCTAACTGGATTTATGATAGTTGTGCGTCGTTGTTGCGGGGTTGAGCGGCGACCTGAGCCCACTACACGGAACCGCTATTACCGACCTATGTTCGTGGACGCCTTGCCGCCTTCTCGGCCAGATAGATGGCGGGGAATATTTTATTAGTGGGGTCAATAGAGAGTGGCTGTATGCGGAACTTTTTGTTGTGCCTAAGTGGGAATAATGAATGAGTCTTTGCTTGTTAATGTCAAAAGAGGTGCTAATGGTTCAAATGAAGTGTTAACTGGTATGAAAATACTAGGTATATATTTCATCAGTAGGTATACACAATCATTATGCCGATTTGATAAGTAGACTAAAGTATTAATGATTTAAAAAAAACATTCACTACATATCTATTTGAGTTTATATGTACATAGAAATTATTATGTTCTTAAGAAGTATGAGGTTGTGGAAATATTATCCTAAAAAGAAATTCGTGAATGTCATTTCATTATTTATTCATCTTTCTACATCCTAACATGGTATCCACTCACGCCTTATTGTAACGAACTTACCTGATTATAACCACATTCTAATACAACATTATTAAACACGATGAACGACGACACTGTCCTATCAGTAAGTATAAAGTTGTCGATTAAATATTGATAAGAAATCGTGCCAATGCGAATAGAGTATCGCCAATAATGTTCCCACGGCCGCGGCGCACCAGTTATCACCCCGAGTCCATCGTTAGCGCATAGCTTTCACCACGCGACTACTTTCCATAGTGTTTAATACTATTATTATGCTCGTGTGTTAACATATTATGTGTATTTTCTTGTCCAATTAAAATAGCCCTATATGTAGATTTAATAATTAGTGTTTTACTTTGAAAGTATAAGGTAACCTAAAAGCTTTACGGTCAATATTGATTGAAGGTATATAGACGTTATGAATGGTTAATAATAGGTTAATATTATTCTCAGCATATCGCCGTCTATGCAGCCATAGGCAATGTCGGCCTCCTCAAATAGGCGCCAACCATTCAGGTTTTGAGCAGCCCTAATCAATCCGCTTCATAGGATACAATATAATAGCCTAATACGGCATTTATAAATATTAGTTTGCTCTTCAAAAACTAATTGATCGGGGGTTTCCGCGTAGGATAAAGTGTTATTGAATTTTTCCGTAGGGAAATTATCTCTGAGAAATTTAAAATTGTGCCCGAAAAATGGCTATAGGCGCGACCTCTATTGCATGTGACTTAAAACGCAACTTTAGCCGGGTTTAAGTCCACAGTAATAGGTGGCGCGGCTGTCGCAGATTTTTTAGTACATGCTTAGATTCCTTGGTGAAACTTAGAATTAAATAATTTAAAAACTAGCAATCAAAGCCATTTATTTACACGTTTTGTACTTACACAAAATGAATAAATAGAGAAACTAAATTAAATAAAAAAAAAAGTGGCGGTTTTAACGCTAAGAATAATTTACAATCTTAAGATTGCTAAATTAAAAGAGGACAAAATAAATGTCTTTAATTTTATAATAGACCTTTCATAATTAAATAATTCATCTAAAAGTGTATTTCGTTTCCAGCTCGAGTACTATTTCAAATAAAGCACTCCATTCGTGTAATATTTTTCGTAGGCAGCGGGTTCATTAGATCGGGTCGCGTTGTAAGGATTCCACTAGTGGTCGTTCGATCAGTCTCCGAAGCTCTATTCACTACATTTGATTAGACGCCGCGGCACAGTGGTTTCCATTAATTCCCTACCTTCCGCATGATTACATTCTATTACTACATTTCTTGTTTGATTACGTACTATCTCGGGCGTGAGTGTTACGTAGCTCTTAGTTAACAGAGTTCTTCAATTAATTGGTTCATAATATTGTTCTATGCCGAGACGAAAATTACCCACGCCTGTACCTTCTCTCAAATGTCTTAACACTTTAGAGGTAGTTTTCTTCGACATCGTTTCGGTAGCTATTTATTCAGTTATTCGGCCATATTTCTAGACTCTATGCTGTTTCTGAGCATTATTTTCTGAGACTTGATCCATTACCTGCAGACCACATGGCATATTATATTCCTGCAGTGAAATAGAAATAGATTTAAACCGCTACCCTATAAAACAAGAAAGGTAATCCAAATAGTTCTATAAAGCAGCAACAAATCTATACTTAGTCCCCGAGCAATCCTATCAGCATTCCCATAAAACATATCCGATACACAAAGACGAACGTTCCGGCGGGTATTTTACGATATGTACCGAGCGCAGATTTGATAACATGTTCCGCGGATAGTTTTATTGCCGATCTTTTAGCTTGGCTTCGAACGTACGATCGTATTCACCGAGCGATGTAAGCGGTACAAGCTGTTTGAGCAGTATTTGTATCGCTGGATTTGGTATTCGTATCGGCCCGTATAGCAGTACCTACCTTATGTAACGTCTGGTTTAGTGATATACGCATGTTTGGGAATATGACTGACTAGTTGTCGCCCGCAACTTAGAAGAATATTAGACTTCAAAAAGAGGAATTTTTTCTTGATCGTAGTGTGATAATATACAGGGTGTATTTAGACCGTGATCGAAAACTGAGGCAGGTAATAGCGATAGTGATTACAAACCCCCTGGCATAAAAAAAAAATCCCGACAAAAAATATTTTTTTTGAGGTTTTCCATACAAACCACATACTTTTAACACCGATGGTTGTATGGAAAACGTCAACATTTTTATTTTTTGTCGGGATTTTTAATATCGCCACTGGGTTTGTGATCACCCTCGCTATTACCTGCCTCAGTTTTCGATCACGGTCTAAATACACCCTGTATAGTCTATACCCTTCCGTCATAAATGAGCTATCTAACAATGAACGATTTTATCAAATCGGAGCAGTGATTCCTGAGATTGTACGTTTTAAGGTTTGAGTGTAACACGCAAACCACAAGCGTTTGACTCTGAAAGTGTTGCACAGTACTGCAACACTTGCAAACCAGTAGGTTTGTCCTAGTTTGTAATGCGACATCCCAAACATAGAGTTGACCTGCGTAAATGTTGACTTCATTCACCCATTTGTCATTAGTTTTAAACGTTTAATAACCGAGTAATTCCCTAGCATTTACACCGAACAAGACTTTTAATGGGTTCCGATATATTTCACGCGATGTGTGTGTCGACTGGGTGCCGATAATGTATCGCAGCACACGCCACTGGTAATGCACCGTTGTATGTTATGCTGACGTGTTCTAGTGATAGAATATAGCATGAATATATCTGGACGATCTATGGTTGTTAGTATTCAAATAATTATAAAGTTTTCGTGATTTATTAAGTCGAACCCGCACTAAACTACCTTGGTGGGCTAAAAACTAAAGCCTCTCAGTAAAGCCTAGAGGGTATATGGGCTGTTGATGATGATGATGAATTTTCTAAATTACGTCATAGAATAAATAAAACTTATTGTCTAGAGGAAAACGTTTTATCTACTGCTATGCCAATTTTATGCCTTATATGTTACACACATACAAAAATGTAAGAATACGAACTTTACAGCTCAACCCCTTTTCAAGTACTGACAAGGCTAAGTGACCGCATGTTAAGAACAATGCCTCATCAGGGTTTCTTGTTACAAGGCATAGTCCTACTAGCCTGCGTAGATTTTGCGGCGCTTAATGAACCCATAAATATGAAGAAGCATAAAGATGAACTTGCACAGTATTTCACTGTTTTATAGAATAATTTGCAAGAAGAATATACTAATAATATACTATTCAATCTTTTGTTTAACCGAGGTAGCGGTAAACAAAATACTGTTTTCAAGCTGTATATCTCCAATACATCTCCAAAGTTTTTTAAATGAACGTTAAAAGACGCGAAATGAATAGCAAGCGGCCTGGGGGGTGAATTCTAACGCATCGGGTAAAGGTCAGTGCGGCAGTGATGCAAGATGCAGTGCCTATTGGCGTAAACGATGTGTACTGCGGAATTGCCCCCGGGGAAGGGAACCGCCGACCCTGACACACATACACAACGGAGACGCGGCCGTGAACACCTGCCGAATGTATTCACACGTCTTGGGGGCTTGAGGTGTGAGAGGTTTGAGTAAAGCGAGCATATTAGGTACTCGTACGTGAAGATCTATGAAGGTAACCTAGATGAGGTTGGTATCGGTGGGACGAAAGATGAGGTATAGTTTCGACTGGCTTGTCTGATTTACTATTAAGTTTTAAATTATGAAAATTATAAATATGGTCATCGCAGACGCATTTTTTTTAAAGTAACAAAGAAATGTCTTGACAATTATAGAAACTACGTGACACTAACTAAATTTTGGAAAAGTAATGTCAAAATCCCTGAATAATTGTTAAAGGAAAGGGTATTTTACATTTGATTTTAGATTCATTTGGTTTGAAATATCAACGATCGCTATAAATCCTAGAACTAATAAAATATGCATGGAAACTCTTAATGTTTAATTAAATCGTGTTCACCTCTCGCGTTTAATAAATTCGACGTAAACAAGTGAGACGGGGTGAAAATGTTTTTTTTTCTTTTTCATCTAATTCCGTCGCCGTCCAATTACATTTTGCTGTCGCGTCGCACAAACAAATTCTATATTTAAAGGTATTTTTTTGGACAAAATTTTCTATATTATTAAAAAAACAAATGTACACGCATTTTAATACGTTTCTACGTAAAAGGCAACGCGTAATCCAAACTCCATATTGATGTACTTTCTTCCATCATATGAACACCTGAGAGAAAAGTATTAACATTTTGCTATTTTAAAAACCTCTTTTCACAATATGGGATTAAAGCTTAACGTTAATGTCTTATAAACCTTTACTACGGCTATAAAGCGGCATTATCCAGTATTAATATTAATAATGTCCATATGTCGATAACCCACATACAGCGGGTTGTCGACAGGCGGTCGATGTGTGTATGTTTGACGGTCGGTCGCGCGGAATGCACTCAACATGTCCGCGTCCCCTGCTCAATGAAGGTACAAGGTTCAGTGCACATACGTCACGTGTCTCAGCTCCGTGGTAACGTTTCAATAGACATCCATTCTGTATTGTTCGTAGTGGTACGTTTGTTGAATACAATGATACTTATTTTTGGGTGTTCGTGTGACCTAGAACATTTTAATTAGTTACATGAGTTTCAGTCTTAGCAAAACCATTGTGCTACTCCACTCTCAGTTAAAAGCGTTTCCAGGTTCCTTGTTTAAGGTAAAAGGTGTTTCTCTGGGTCTCTTCACAACGATTCTAGTTGGTGCCTTCACATTCAGCTCGCTAGATCCTGCAGTCCTTAAGTAATATCCTTAAGTAATAATATATAATATAGTAGCTATTTCAATCACAATAGAATATGAGCATTTTTCAAGGAATTCGAAACCGCATCATTTCAGTTCAGCAGGCTCGCTTCTTTTGTCAAACGTCACAACTAGCCACTCCTCGATCGACCTACATTTCATCCTCCGATACACGGAGACAATTCAACTCCGCCGGCCCGAGGGCATTGTGACAACTGAGAAAACTTATCACGTTCGTTTATAGGAGTTTATTTAAAAACGTACAATGGCTCGACGTCAAATGAAACGTCTGCCTTCGTCCTGTGGCTCCTTCACTCCGTATTTATTTCCACAACGGATATTACATCTGGCAACATTGTTACTGGCCGAATGTCGGCGCGTCGATGAGAAAGGATCCTCAGCCGTCGCGCCTGTAACACAGCTTTCAAGATGAAAGTATTTTTTCGCCACGCTCTGTAGGTCGGCGAAGTAAAATTGCTTGAAACGCCGTCGCCGAGAATCCGGCCTTTTTAATTACGTTAGTTTATTTAATGAAATGTATAGTCTCACGCTTAAATCCCCAAGAAGGTAGACAGATGTATTTCTAGACACCCATTTTTGTAGGAAAGATGTCGGTCACACATTATGTAACGCCAGAGCCTGTTTTTGTCTCATTTTAATCACTACTACTTTCATAAACAATTTCTTTTGAAAAACCGTCTCTGAAATATTTAAAACCTATATTTTTTTCATGTTTTCCTTCCTTTAGCCAGTTCCCACGGAGCGTTTGTAACGCACGGAATACACATACAAGCAAAGCCTTTCACAGACTTCACAATATGGCCAGAGCAACGAGAAAAGAAAAAGGTTAAAAGGATTTTACATAAAAGGCATCGCGCATTTAATATCCTGTGTGTGCTGGAGTTAATAAATAACACCTATTTTTATACGTTAGCGAGAAGTCTTTTTCGCCACTCTCACGAGTAGGTAGGGTAAACCACCCAATTATTGGCACTTTAACCCTTTCAGATCTGGCGTACACAATTGTACACATATAATGTAAAAAAATATTTAAGTATTAATTTCACATTCTTTGCAACTAAAAACGGTTGTGTTAATTAGTTCACATAATAAACTACCGAAAACGATACTCCTAACGCAATTTCTTGGCGTTTATTGGCAGTTTTTGGCAATTTATGACCAGTAGCCGACAAAAGTTTGCATTGTGCAGGTAAGTTAATTTTTTTATATCTAAAAAATAGAAAATATCAAAGTATATGTGATGAAATATTTATAGGTCGATGTGTTATATTGTCGTCGTCATATTTTACAAACATGTTGTTGGTTTTAGTTATTTTTATACAAATTATCGTGATTTTTATATTTGTACACAAATGTACACATCAGGCGCATACGATGTATTTCTTATTTGTTGTTGCACATCGTAGGTATTATTAAAATAAATTATAATTGTTATTGAATGGTGAAACTTTTTGCTTTTGATTTTACGAATTATGTTAATGTTATTTTCAGATAAAAAATTAAAATTATGTAATTATTATGTTTTCGTGCGCCGCTATTAGAGCACTAGAAGAAGGTTGCCTTTCTGATGTAGAATTATCTTCTGATGACGTCCGAATCCAAATCCAGTTCTCCAAAAGGGAACAGATGTCATCAGCCGGAACCAACGAGAAATATTCCCTCCAGTTTTGGATAATGATGATGATGGAGACGCTGGGTCATCGTGGGTCGAAATGAGTGATAACTTTTTACCAGAAGTGCCTTCCGCCTCTGAAGATACGCTTTTACAGAACATTACGTCAAAGCATAGTATTAGGTGGAGACACAAGGAAATAATAAACACAACTTCATTAGCTTGGTTTCCACCCATTGCTATTGATCCCAGAGTTGAAAGGCCAGCAGATTATTAAAACAGATACGTGCCTGTTTATGCAATTATTTCAGGTTATGGCTGAAATGACAAACTTATACGCTACATATTCCAATAAAGTAAGGTTTAAACCTACTACTGCCAAGGAAATAGAAATATTCTTTGCTCTCATTTGGCCACTGGAATATTTGGGTACCCGTGTTTGAAAATGTATTGGGAAACAAATATCAGCATTCCCTTGTTCACTAAAAACATGGCAAGGGACCGATTTTTTGAGCTGCGTAACAATTTACATCTAGTTGATAATACAGCAATACCAGGTAATTCTAAAGCTAAAATAACTCGAGGTGGTTTTGGACATTTTCCTGCACACGATGAGCGCCCAAGCCCCTCATCGGAAAACATGGTGGCAAACGACGGGATGCAAGGGTAGAACCCAAATTAAATGCATAAAATGCAAGGTTCACTTATGCCTAACTAAGGATAAGAACTGTTTCTTAGCATTTCATGCATAGGATGCAATATTGATGCGTTTGATTTTAGTTTTAATTTGGACTGATTAAGGTGCAATCTGTTAAATCTACCCAAAGAAAAAGCCATTTTTTGTTAATTTTTATAAACAGAATACTATTATTTATATTTGTTATTTCATATTGCTTCGTATTTCCCAATAAAAAGTGGTAAAATAAATGTTTATCATTATAGATAAACATCCTTTAACACTAATATATTCATTACGTGGGACCGATGTGTACACTTGTACACAAAAAGAAAAAGCTGTTTTTCTTGAAAAGCTTGTAATCAGGATTTTTTTGTTTATTTTTCCTTAGATCTATTTACATTAGCCTAGTTGCAGGCATTTTTTTCAGATCGATTACCGAAAATAAAAGAATTCAGGTCTGAAAGGGTTAAGCAGCTACTTCACAAAATCGGTAAAATTTGTATGTAAAATATTTTTTAAACAAAGAAAAAAGTATTTCTATGTGTCTTCTAATCATTAGAGAATATTATAAAGTACTTGTCAGTAATAAATTAAATCGTTTTATTTAATAAAGTGTACCTTTTTAAAAAAGTGCCTAAAATACCAATTGCTGGCATAGTCAAACCTTTCATTGGCAGTGATTATTACCAATTATTGTCACTATTCTTAAAAAAACAAAAAAATAACTGCTAGGTCTAATAAGTCTTAAAATGTAATTTACGATATCTATACCTGTTTAAAGATAATATCGCACGCTTAAAAATATAGTGACCTAATTCAAAATTTTGTATTTTCACCTTCATTCACTTTGTGATTAAATATAGTCGGATTAAATAATAAAATTGTAATGGATGTAATGTAACTATTTAGTATACATATTTTTTAAACATAATGATTTTTTTATATTTTCTACAAAATGTATTTGACGAAGTAAAATATTTTTCCCCATTTACTTACCTTAGACTCGGCTTTTTGAATTAGGTCACTATATTATTAAGCGTGCGATATGTATCAATTACAATTTGAAATAAACAAAATAAAAGCCTTTGTTGAAAGGAAAATAACATTTACTTGTATAGGAACATAGCATATCAGTTGTACCGCTTATTTTTAAATATGGTTTTAAACTTTTCATAAAATATTAAAAGAAAACAAATAAAAAACCTTGTAGGCTTAAACAAAAGAGTAGAACAACTTTTTTTTTTAAGCGTGACTTCGCTTTATCAATCTCATCAGCCCATATACGTTCCACTGCTGAGCACGGGCCTCCTCTACCATTGAACGGGTCTAGGCCATAGTCCACCACGGTGGCCTTGTGCAGGTTCCCGGACTACACACCTAAGAAATTTCTAAAAATTTTTAGGTGTGTAGGTTTCATCACAATGTTTTAAGAAAGTTTGAAGCATTTTTTATCAAATCTTCTTTTCTCTTCGGAAACCCTTTTTGGCTACTAATTTTATCCAGTCAACAAAAAGTAGTTCTTCAATTTATTTTAAATACCCTTATATTGGCATGAGTGCCAATAAAATGGATAAATAGATTTTACGCATACCAAATGTTGCCACCCCACAAATAATTAAATGTTGGCGATTAAATTGTAAAGCAATGCTTAAAAAAGGCAGTTAATATATTTAACAATAGGACACAATGAATATATATAGGAACAACATAACAGGTTTGCAATTTTTGTTAAGATTCTGATAGCTCTTACCTTAGTAAAAAAATAATATTTTGAATATTTTTGACGCACAGGTCAAACAAATGGCTATTGCGCCGTTATATTTTAATAAATAAATAGTGTTCGTTGTCAGTTGAGTAAAGAAAGATACTACTGTTTAATTTCTACTAAAAAAATTATAGTTTGGCTACATGAAATCTTAATTTTCTTAAAAAACGGAAGCATGCCAATAAATTGGTAGAGTGCCAATGATTGGGGGTTTTACCCTATATTTCTTTAGGACTTTGTAAACAATATCGTCTTAACCCTCTATAACTCAATAACATAGATTATTAATTTTTATTTGTTTCCGGGTAAATAAAGTAAAATAAAAATATAGGTGTTTCATAGTTTTTTATTTATTCGATTATTTTCCACAAAAAATAGAAAAACAGGGAGTGTTGCCTTGGGGCAACACTGAAACATAAGCTTTAAAATAAAATAGCAATAGTCACTCCCAATTCCAGACTAGGCATGTAAACATCTTAGACCACAGTGTCGCTTAACATCAGATGAACTGGTGGTCAAATGTCTAGACCATCAGAGATAAAAAAAATATACATGAGAAGAAGCCACGAGAGGTGGTAGTTCCTGAAGCAGTTCTTAGTTTTGGTATAACATAGAGCAACTCCACATTTCTCACATGTATTATGAGTAAACCCAGTACACTTTGGGAACTTACACCTAATTTTTTTTATCCGACCATTGGGGCCAGTGCCCAATCTGTTCTTGTTGTACCGCCATAGGTGGTGCATGCTGTGCAGGTCCGTTGTGTATTTTTGCTTGTATCTCATTTTCCAGTGAACGGCGACTAGACATACTAGGCTTTATACCTAATTTTCAAAGAGTTACTGCAACATCTAGACGAAAATCTGCTGATGACAAACGACATGAGATACCTTTGTCTTTACAGACTCTTTTATAAAGCAACCATGCGTTTGCCATTGTGAGATCCAAGTAGTGATAGAATAGACGTATTTGCCATCGTTTGCTACGCAACTGTATCTTGTATATCCCCATGATGCTGTTGATAAGGTCAACACCACCCATGTGGCGAACAATCTTAAATGTACATATTTGTATTTATTAAAAAGCATTTTATTTGTTTATTTAAAAACTTCATACACAAAACTGTATATAGGCGGACTTAATGCCGGTGGCATTCTCTACCAGTCTACCTTAGGTGGTGGAGAGATGTAGTATGGTTGGTGTGAAATAAAAAGAAAACAAAAAGAAGATACAAGCATATATACAAGCTTATTATATATACAAATAAGTATAAGTAAATAAATACACTTAACCTCAAGAAGAAGACATATTTTGTTCGACATCGTAGCAAAAAATAAATATTTTTAATATTATGTTGTTATCAAGTCATATTATTATAAACTATCTATGTAACAAATTTCACCTAATTGTTTGAAAAAAAAGTTAATATGAAAACATTCACATTTATAATATTACTAGTATTACAATATCTCTCTCCGTCCAGTGGGTTTCAATGAGAGAATCGGACAATGTTTGATTTGTAGGTTTACGGTCGGCCGCACAGCTGCTATCCTAACTCAAGAAACGGTGCGGTCACGGTGGAATAATATTTATTTGAAATGAAAATCTTATAAAATCCGAGTTTATTCTACAAACACAAATCCCACATGTTTCAAAAAGAATTTCTCTAGTTTGCTGCAGGCTTGACGTAAAATAGCAGAATGACTAGCCTTGAAATTATATGTAACGGGCTTGATCACAATCAAATTTGGTGTATGATTTTGGATCGAAATTTTTATATAATTTTTGTCTATGACTCAAGTCAATCTTAGATTTGAATGAGGCATGTCACCATCTAGAATATAATTATTACGATGTACATAGCCGCATATATTCAACCGAAGCACCGATAATAATTGAAGGAGCGCGCAATGTATAGTGTCACTCGCGTGTCTGGTTACCACGTGGTTGACTCGAGTGACGCAGCGTCGCGTCATACACGCAGATTTGATTGATCGGCCGTAGGCTTATGGGAATTCTACTGCATAGGAAAGAAATTTAATAAGCCAGGCTAGCTGTATTTTATTAAAATTTCCTTCAATATTATTAACTACAATATTATAACTCAAAAGCTAGTACTAAAAGACCAGCGTAATAGTTTCAACTGGTGAGAGATAATTGCAAACGCTTTTTACAATCTTCAAAAAAAACACAATTTCATTTTATTCGATCAAAACCTAGACGAACCCTTATCAACAAAGGGACTGTATTGAGAATGTTTATGTTTAATCTTATCTAAACCCTTTGACAGTCCCCAACCTTCAATTCAGTCTATATCATCAATTTTAATATAATATATATTATATTCAGTGAATGGAACGAATTAAGACGCTTGGCTGGAACTTCGGCCTTGCCTGCGTCTGACGCAAATTGCCAACTTGATTCACTTAGAAGTTATTATTCCAAGGATAAACTCTGATTGCTGTAATAGTCCTACAAAGGAGGCGGGCTATCGTGATTTGCGGAATTGAAATTGAATAATATTCCCATTGAATTAGTTGAGTAAACAACAAGAATGCATTGCCGGTTCTTGATAGTTAGATTTGTTTACTCAAATGCTTTTATGGAGGAAGATGGTTATATTCTGATAGGTAGAAGTGCAGGCTGATATCATGTAGTTATTTATGATAAATTTGTCGCAGATTTTTAACGCCGATGTAAAACGTGTTGCTAATGCATAAATTCGTAAATGTGAAAGTTCTCGTCTCTACTAGACCATAAATGAAGTAGATCCTTGCAATTTTCAACTTTATGGATAAACAAACGAACGTGAAGCGAAATTATCAATTCGTTGTGGCGTTCACAAGACTAATCAACAACTAATATTTTTTTCACTTTTCTTGACTATAATACACAATATATTAACCTTTAGTCTTATACTATGCTCAAATTCTACATTAAACAGTCTCGAGGTCTTTGCAGGAGGCCTATGACCACTAGACTTTTACGCCAATAATGATGAAACATATTGACAGACGCATTACATGAGGTGTGACGTGAAATAGCCTCCGTTAGCTCCGACTTGACCGAGTGAGGAGTAGGCTCACCTCGCGCCGGTGCGGTGGATAGCCCTCGAGCTCGTTATATCCACACGTGACGCCTTTGTGGTGACGTCACTCGACGCCGAGCGCCGCCTCGCGAGACCGATATCTGAATGCTCCTTTGTTGTATCAGCCTCTTTGCTAGGTGATTGTTTAACACCGGTATACAGGACTCGTGGAGGATGGCAGGTTTATAAGGATGTGGGTTTTTTTTGGGTGTATTCTCCTGATGTTGCATATTGCAGTCAGCGATTGTTGTGGTGTCGTGGAGATGTTATAGAGAAGTTGAAAGTATTAAATAGGTGATGTCATCTACATAGTAAAGCTTGCGTTCTTTAATAGAAGATAGATATTACAGATGTCTTTTGTTGTGTCTCATTCGTAATCATACAACCACAATACGATTTTTCCTAAAACCAGTAGTCTATAAAAGACTGTATCGGGTTACGACTAATTTATTCATTATTATCATAAGTAATATAATAAAATGTAACGGCTTCATTTCGCAAGTCAAATACTCGTAGTTTACACTTTACATTAAATTAGAATAACTGTAAATGCTAAACGTAAACATTCGCTCAGAATGTTGGCCACGAGCCGACATAATGAACACCGCACCGAAAGTCGCCTTTCAACAAGTCTCAGCCAATTAATAGTGAATGCTTCACGACCGTAATCCCCTGCATTCACGCTATGTGCAAAAACCCTAAGCTTCGTTAAACTTAAAAATCCTTAGTTACAGGCCTATGACAAGAGGAGGAACATAAAACATTAGTTAATAAAGAAGTAATTAGTGTTTATATAAAAGCTGCTCTTTCACGGTTAATTTCTATTTTGCACCCATTAGACGCAAACTGTCTGCAAGTAATAAAGGAAATACAACCAGATGAATAATTGATGCGGTATTTTGTGCACAGTTGGATATGGATAGTATTGCAGTGTTGTAGGGTCAGAAATACGCGCCGATGTCTTCCGGAGACAAAGCCGTTCAGATCGAATGCTCAATAGTAAACTAAACACATATTTCATTATAGCAGCAAGGAAAAGTGAGAAATTCGCGCCAAAGATTCTGTGTCGTTTATTGACATATTACATTCCCATACTGAATTCTCGAGGTGGGCCAAATGTAACAATTGAAAATCAAAAAGAAAGAATCTAAAAGGTGGTAATAAGTTTCTACGCGCCCGATACCTTGTGTGTGTCCCTTAAGTAGCAATAGCTTTATAATCTGGGACTAGTACTGCCGCGGCTGCGAAGCTTCTCTGTCTACCTCTATAGACAAATAGGCGTGAGTACAGAATACAACTAAAATTTCGCTTGATCATAATACATTATTTTCCTTGTAGATACGCCTAACCCGTATATAAATGTTCCGTAGAAGGGTAATTGAGTAATTATGTGTACGATGTGCGCCAGTGTGTTTATTAATTGCCTACGTATTAAGCAGAAAAGCGTTCCGGTTGTTTACAATACCAACTAATTGCCCATAAATTTCCTTTTAATAGATATATTGGTTTAATATTAAGGCGTGTGTAATACACTACGCGTCTGTTTTGCTTACATTACGTTTCGCTTAGACGTGTTTTGTAATAAATATACTGGTAATGTGTTGCCTCGGTATTATTTCAAAATACACGCCATAAAATTAATCATTGGAAGTTTTAGTTTGCTGATTATTTCCTCATGTGTAATTTACGAATAAACATTTTTAATTATATTGACGAAGATCTGTCGAAAAGTGAATATGAAATATTGCTTTATCATAGGTTTTTTTAATGCTCCTGTAACAAACACATGTCAGAGATTACAGTAAAGTTTTAAGAGGCACGCGAGACGCGTTTCATGATGAGTCTCAAACAAGTAAAGTAGCGTGAAATGAATTACCGTATCCACGAACAATCCATAAGTGCGTCGCTCGCGGTAGGCGGCGAGCGCGGCAGATGGGCGGCAAACTCGCGCCGGCCGCCCGCCTCACTACGACACACTACGAGACCGATATCAAACCGCCGAAATTGAATAAATTAATTTTCTTTTTTTTTTTTCACGCCCGCGTTCCGTGTTCCATGCAGCCAGTGTTGGTTTTGTTCGATGCGAGAAAAAACAACTGGATTAAAAAAAAAGAAAAAAGTGTGTGAAAAACAATTCGCAGTGATCGTGGATGTTGTGCGTTTTGTGTACAGTGAAGTGGATAATGCAGTGCTTGATGAAATGTTTATGAAATTATAGCAAATTGCAAATTGTCACATGCGATTTTCAGAGCTGAGAATTTTTTAATAAGTGATTAACAGTCTTAAAAGCGCAATCAAGGTATCCAATATTAATTTTGATAATCATATATACAATATTATTCATGACTCTATGAATATCGTTTTGAATACATCCGCAATTCCTGACGTGCTCATATGAATTAACATCGGACTCGATTAAGACATATGCCAATATTGAACCGGGCATCGTACAGGAATTGTTGCTATCGGCCAGGCGGGATACGTAATTGGGCATACAGATAGGCCGCCTCGACGCGCTTTCATCTTGAATACATCTTACGTAATAGACCTGGATTTGAATAAACGGCTCGATGGAGAACAACGTCGGTAATTAGTGACATTGTCTGGTGTTTCACCATAGATCTTGGTTGTCTGACATATGATTGGATACTAAATGTTATATGGGATAAGGTGTTTGTCCCGCCATAGTGATCCACACTTGAATCGTGATATTATGTGATAATATTATGTCTGTGTATTGACTATTTTGGTTAGCTCTGTATATTTGTTAGGAAATTGCTAGTCGATCATGTATCGTCATAGAATAATTATCACTTTGGTAAACAGCCTTAATATGAAAGAAGTGCCGATTCTTAACTCTTTTTGAATATGCCCAAAAATCTAGAACTTTATATAATCATCAAGTCGTAATCTAACACTTAAGCGCGAATGCTTTGCGGGTTCAATATACAGGGTGTATTTAGACCGTGACCGAAAACTGAGGCAGGTAATAGCGAGGGTGATCACAAACCCAGTGGCGATATTTAAAATCCTGACAAAAAATAACATTTTTGAGGTTTTCCATACAAACCACCTACTTTTAACACCGGTGGTTGTATGGAAAACCTGAAAAAATAAAATTTTTGTCGGGATTTTCTTTAATGCCAGGGGGTTTGTAATCACTATCGCTATTACCTGCCTCAGTTTTCGGTCACGGTCTAAATACACCCTGTATATATGTACATGTAGTCTACCAAGAGACCACCAGTTTCACATACAATACGATCATACATGCAATACATAAATAGCTTAAATACAGATAATTGGAATATGACGCGTCAAACAGAGTTATTGCGATGCGTACAGAGAAACCAATTTGGGCACTCGCACGCCTATTATATCAGGCCGTATATGTGCTCGCAGTGCTGGAGTTGTTGATTCAGCCTTGTCATAACCAATGTTTAATTACCATCGGGATTGATAAACGATCGTTTCCATTTGAAACGTCATATTAATACATTATACGATTTGTTCATTCACTCAATACGAATTTTAATGGGGCGGTGTTTTGCCTTGATACGTTCCATGACTTATTATGCGAAAGAAAACAAGACAATGAAAATAAATTACACACGCGTACATACAAAATAACCTCTCGCCTGCAAACATAGTAAGGGTAATAGGAGGCAAGCCTATTGCCGTTTTTCGGGACATTTTTATATTTAACCTTAATTGAAAAACCCAATTACACTTTGTCCGACCAGAGATTAGAATTCGAACCATCTGGAACGTACGGTAGGTACATCGCTGTGCCGCGAGGCCACTAGATTAATGTTTTATGACTCCCATTTGACATGAGATAATTTTAAAATAGAATTTAAAAGTCCATTACAGCTCTAATGACTATTCCGATGTTAATGAACAGAATATTTCAAAGCACTGAGTCCCTTATGGCTCCCATTGTACTTTGAAATGCGAAATCGTTGGAGTCCTATTATGTGATGGCATGAAAGGGTTACGGGACAAATTTCTTTAATGGGTCAAAAGGGTAATGTGATGTAGTATGCCGCCCTATCTCCGGCGCCTGGTGCACTCATACCTTTCCAACAGGGACGTAGTGTATCCGGGCGCCGATGGGTGGCACCGTAGAGCAATGTCGTGCGGTGTCCCACAGGGGTCGGTCTTAGGACCGCTCCTGTGGAACATCGGGTACGACTGGGTGCTCCGTGGTGCCAATCTCCGGGGTGTCGGCGTAGTTTGTTACGCCGACGACACGCTGGTGACAGCATGTGCCGGGACCTTTCCAGAGGCCGTCAACCTTGCCACGTTAGGCACTAGCCACGTGGTGAGGAGGATCCGGCGGCTCGGCCTCGCGGTGGCTCTTCAGAAGTCCGAGGCTATGTGCTTCCACGGGCCTCGAAGAAAGCCACCTGCAGGGGCCAGTCTGACGGTGGAGGGCGTAGAAATCCCCATCGGCTCCACGATGAAATATCTTGGTGTCGTATTAGACAGCCGGTGGAATTTCTGCGCCCATTTTGGCAGACTAAGGCCGAAATTAATTAGGGCAGCAGGTGCCTTGTCTACTCTGCTGCCCAATCTCGAAGGTCCCGGCGTCCCTTGCCGAAGATTGTTCGCGGGAGTCGTGCGGTCAATGGCCCTATACGGTTGCCCCGTTTGGGCCGAGTCCCTGAACAAACGCTGTGTGACCCTTCTGCGGCAACCGCAGCGGGTAGTTGCGCAGCGTATGATTAGGGGCTACCGCACGATTTCCCACGAGGCGGCCTGTGTGTTGGCCGGTTTCCTTCCCTGGGATCTTGACGCCAAGGCCCTCTCATCAGTTTACCACTGGCGAGAGGAGGCGTCTCGACGAGGGGAACGACCGGCCCCAAGAGAGTTGGAGGCCACAAGGGCCTCCCTACGCTTGGCCGCCGTGGAGGAGTGGCGTTCTCGGCTGGTCAGTCCGAGTGCTGGGGTGTGGACCGTCGCGGCAGTGCGCCCTGTCCTCAACCAGTGGTTGGACAGGCGCCACGGCGTGATGACGTTCCGCCTGTCACAGGTTCTGTCGGGACATGGTTGTTTTGGCTGGTTCCTGTGGCGGGTGGCCAAAAAAGAAGAGACCGCCAAGTGTCACCACTGTGACAACTGTCCGGAGGATACAGCCCAGCACACTCTATCGGGCTGTCCAGCCTGGGACGAAGAACGAAGCGCACTCCGCGCAGCCATTGGAGTGGACCTCTCACTGTCGGCCGTGATTCCCTCCATGGTCGAGAGTCAGAGGTCGTGGCAGGCGATGCTCTCCTTTTGTGAGACCGTAATGTCTCAAAAGGAGAGCGCGGGGCGGGTTCGTGAGCAGAACGATCCCGCCCGCCGCCGCCGCCAGCAAAGAAGGAGACGCCGGGTGACCGAGTTCGGCTGATCCGGCGTCCCCACCCTGTGGATTGGGGGTGTAAGAATTCCGCCACGGTATCCCCTACCTGTCGTAAGAGGCGACTAACAGGGGAAACTGGGGTTGCTGGGCGTACTGCGGGGGCGGTACCCTATGATAGCAACCCCGAGATTGGCGGCAGAGGGCGTGGCCTCTTAACTGTCGCGGACGTTCACAAAAGGTGAACGTCCAAATCGAGTAAGTGGAGGGCATACCAAGCCCTCCCAATTTGGAGGGGTCCATAACTGGACGGTGCGCTGGGCGGCAGCGGATCATTTAGGGCACCTCTGCCCTGAGATGCCGTAAAAACGCCCTAAATGCGCGTGATGGTCACCGAGAGGTTTTAGTCGGTATGCTGGCGTAGCCAGAGACCCCGACATACCCCTCAGGGCCTCCCCCGAGGTACCGAACAGGGGAGCTTAAGGTGCTTTCCTCTCGTAAAAAAAAAAAAAAAAAAAAAAAAAAATGTGATGTAGTACCCTCCTGACGAGTACTGAGATCGTCTTTTAAAGGGTTTTGGAATGTGTGGTATTACTAAATTCGGAAATATTGATAATAACAATTATGCATAATATCTAATAATGAGTTAATAACATGTTCGAAGTGTATTAACCTAAGCAATTATGCCCTATCCCATGATTAACTTGGAAAATAGTATTTCTTTTCTCTGTCAATGTTCTTGACACTATTTGTGCCTCGTTGAATTAATTATCGGATGCCATTTAACTCTTTCAGTCACACTTTTTACTTATTGATTTTATGAATCAAACAAAGACGTATATAGTGTAATTGGGGTTTATTTATAAAGAACAAAAATATTTTGCCAAAATATCACATAAGGCTTTTGAGGAATATGGTGGTTAGTTTGCTAACCACTGTGACGGACGGCAGAATAAAAATGAAAACAAGACAGGATCAGAACTAACATTAGAAATAAGTTATAAATATATTTACGGAGTAAATATGTATATTTGTATGTTATGTATCGTGTATTATATTTAGATTTATATTTAAATTATTTCTTATGATTTTTTTTGCGGATAAAATGGGAGACTTTAAAAGTGCTGCATTGCCATACAGTACGTTCTTGACCCTTTTTGTGCTGCATTTAGCACATTTTCGTGAAGTACATCGTTCTGGCTGATGCATATTGCTTTCCGTCTGCAATTTTATTGAAACTGTTGGCTTGTGAATGTTAGCAAAGGAGATGACGTATCAGAGCCATTAAGAGGACATTTAGAACTCAAGTTGCGTTTCTTTGCTTGAGTTAGTGCTAAGATTCCTTGGAACACACTTCCACGAAAGCCTTTTGTATCCAATTGATCCCTTTCTGGAGTGTGTTCTTAAAATACATTCATGAAATGAATAAAACAAAACCTACTACAGTCATGGTGGTCAGTAAACTAACCACCTTACTATTTACGTTTTTTATAAAAAAATATAAACGGCAAACTTTATTTTATATCATAAATCTATTAATCAAATAATTAATAACCGATAAATACTGAAAGAATTATATAATAAATATTCTTAACTTAATTATGGAATTTTAAAATGTCCCATTTTAAAAAAAGAACCGCACTCCTTTTTCAAAAATTCGAATAAAAATAACTACCGCGCTTTTGCGTTAAAAATTGTATCAAACGATAACCAACTATATTATGAAACATAAAAGTTCAGCACATCTCCGATAAATGTCGTGGAAATAAATTTTTGATAACTAATAACACGTGGTTTGAAAACTAACCACCAAACCTGAAAGAGTTAACTCACTTTCCTCTTTAATATTAAAACGGGCTTATTTAAAATTATGTCGTAGCCTGAAAGTGTTGGATGTTTTATTCAATTAATTATCTGAATAGATAAAATTAAGCCTCTTTGTTAATTTAAGATATTAATTATAAAATATATTTTTATTAGCATTTCGTTCTATACTGAGCCGATGCATGGGAAATCAACTATCCTTTGTCTGTATTTCATAGATTCATGACTCTAAACTTTTATAATGAAATGATGATAAAAAGCAAAATTTACTACCATCACAAACTCGTGAATATTTTAATCCAACGGCACCTGCATTAATTTATCAATTTTAAGAGAACAACGTGAGGGTCGGGGGTCATTGCCCCGTATTACGGTAGATGTCTGGGTAGGTAGGAAAAATAGCTGGACATACTAGAACATGATCTTGAACCCTGGTTTTATATAACGGGTGTGGCAAAGTTATTAGGTCTACCCTTTGGAAAATTACCAATACTTAGGATATAGGCCCTAAAAACGCTAATAGACTCGATACTTTGACACCCCCGTGGCGCAATTGGCTAGATACCAGCTTGCAAAACGAGAGTCCGCGGGCTCGATTCCCGCACCGAGATAAATGTTTGTGTAATCCACTTATATTTGTTCGGTTAAGCGTGTATATGAGACCGAAAAGTCTCTCGTAGTTTATAATACCCACGACACAAGACTACGATGGGGTCAGAACTACATATGTGACCTTTAGATGTATTTATTTGTATTTTCCATGAAAACTTTGGTGATATTGGGCTCCAGTAATGCATTTCTGCCCATCTCTTAGGGAATACAGTCGTAAGTATGTACGTAGATATCTCCGCGACAGCAACAGGCTGACGAGGGCCGGCCTCGTGCCAAGGGCCCCCTTGGGGTTTTGGCCAAGGCACCCAATAACAATTGTTGAACGGTTTTCCTCTTCCAAAACAGACTTTTTCTGATTTCACCTATCGAATTCCGCGGAGGTTTTGAGTTTCTATCGCGGATTATGTTTTATTCTATTTTTAATGTTTGATATTTTGGAAAGAACTTCGGTTAGAACACGGGTGGAGCAATAGTGAAAATTTGTCACTTTAGAAGTACCTACAACCACGATAAAGGCCCGTCATTGCGAAATACAAGTTGCAAACTTTTTTTAAGGTACCGTATTTCTTAGAACGTGACTATAAATTTCCTATACAAGCAACTAGAGCTGCCGAAGTCATACATTCCTCCTAATATCTGCACAACTGAAGCAAGTGCGTCGCAAGTGGAACTATAGTTCATTAGTACCACGCTAACTCACCTACTGAACTCTCGGATCGCAGTGCACACAGCCGACTTCCCTCGCCAACTCAATTATAAGTTGTGTACACGCCTTTACGGATTGAAAGTAAACGCACGCGTGCTCCTACACGACCGGTGTGGTGTAGTCGGCTCATAAGGCACACTAAGTAAAGCTCTACATGCGAAGGAGTTGTTAGAAACGTTGAAATTGTTGATGCATGAAAATATGTTGATATTTGCAATGTCATTGTCAATTGTCATGGCAATTCCGAGTGTTATGTAAAGATTTTTTTCAAGGTTTAGGCTGTATATGTTACTTTTTTTCTATAAGTGTATTGATTTATGGAAACTAAGCGAGAAAGATTTTACATTCATTTTATTAATAAAAAAGAACTTAATGTCATCTCAAGTTTTTTTCTATAAATGAAATGACAATAGAAGCGAAACGTTTCATTCATACACGTAGTATTCACAAACGAGACAGTTGAATTAATTATAATCAGTTCTAGATTGCTATTCGTAAATAAATATTCCGTTTATATGTATCGTTCTATACTAAAACATCTCCAATAAACGTCAGAAGAAAACATGATGAAATCTTAATGCCAACCGAGCGCCGGATCTTTTTTGGGAGCCTAATTGTGTGTCTGATGCGGGTATATTTAGTGCGGCTCAGTTAAGTACACAGAAGTGTAATAATTTATTCCAAGATTTGTACGTTCGGAAAAGTTAAACCTGTTCTGTTTAAAGCAGTCTATCTTAGCATAAGATATACATTTTTATCGGTTCTTTGTTCGCGTTAGCACACATTTTTAGAATCGTCATTAATCAGCCCATATACAATGATACATCCAACTGCTGGGTAAGGGACTCCTCCACCATTGAGAGGGTTTAGGGATTAGTTCCCCATGCTGGCCTAGTACGGTTGGCGGACTACACAGCTTAAAAGTTCCTAAGAACTTCAAGGTGTGCAGGTCTCATGGCAATGTTTTCCTTCATCGTTAAAACAAGTAATTTTTTTCATAGTCTCACATAACTCATACTTTTTGTAAATCACACAAAATGCTTGTAATAAAGTGATTCGACGTTAAACAGTCGGCCATTTGCTCCACGGCTCTGTCAAAACAATTGCTGACTATCCACTTAAACTATGAGCAGCTGAAAGCGCTTCCTATGGAGTAATAAGTAGTTTAAGCACTTGAACTGCACAATAGCCGTGTACGCGGGCGCCACTGCAACTAACAACTCGCATAACTCGCTTATTTGGCTTCTTCTGTAGACTTACTGCGTCTGATTACACTGTGAAAATTATTATTCAAATATGCATAGCGTGAATGGTGCAATTAGGAAGCTCAAAATGGTGTCTATTAGTTTGCTTATTTTTGTTTTTATTGCATAAATGTTGTACACAAAATCTAGCATTTGTTTGGGCCATGATGTTTAATATGATACATACAAACATAGCTTCAAGTTTATATTCTCCAAAGGGATAAACAGAGGTGAATTTCTGCACTCACATTTCGTCAAGTATGTAACAGCTCCTCGTAATGAGGGACGAACTTATTGCCGTCTTTAGAACACAATTCTAGACTAAGCATTTCCTAATTGAAAAACCGAACCTATTCCAAGTAAATCTTGAAATATGAAAGTGTCACACACGAAAATTTCCGGTCGCCATTTTTCGTACAGACGAAATCGTGACGGAACATGGCAGTACTTACGTTGCGGGGCTTATTTGGAGCTAGTTTGCTCACTAACTCGCGGCTAAATTGCCCCTTCAAACCCTCGTCACTCGGAGAAGGGATTGCAGAAATTGTTGATAAATAAAAGTAATAAATAAGTCGTTTGTTGCTCGTTTTTATACAGGACAAGGACACCTGATGCGCATTGTTGGCAAATAGATTTTTTTCTAATCAAAACGACTATGTTTGTTAATTGTTATGCTGGCCTGCTTAGATGCTTCTGCAATTTACTGTTGCCCTCCCTATACGATATATTCATCTTTAGCAAAGTGCTTGGTAGTAAATTATAAGGCAACCCATAATGTCTGAGATTTTTTTAGGTGAGTATGTAGAAACACTTAAAATCGAACTTTTGTATCATAAAGACAATTAAGTTTAAAATAAGCACCTTTTAACATAACAATTTATTTATCAAGTTTAAACTGTGAAAATATACACTACCAAAGTTTACGGAAGACACGTGTTTAGAGCTCGAGTCCTGCCCGTAAACGTTTTAAATAAGCGGGAAATAGAATAGTTTACTGTTACTCATGCAATAAAATGTGCATTGTAAAGTAAACCGGCAAACGACTCGTGAACGAGCGATTTCCGCCGAACACAGTGGCACTGCGACGCTGGCGTGTTACTTGCGGTGGTCTTTTATGTCAGCACTTTTACTATTACAGGCCACGAGATGTATTCGAACGTGTGTCAGAATATGCATGAGTGAATGCTGATGTTGGTATTTTGATGAATATTTAGAGAATTGTTGTAGTTGAGTGAACGAAAACGAAAGTGTTTCAGCAAACTCTTTGGCAATTTAATAATGTGGAACGGAAAATTTACGAAGTTTTCGACTCACTTCAAGCGGAAACGTGTACGTACCTCTGTTTCTCCAAAACATTATCCAGCACTCAAGACCCTCCCGTTATATCAACTTCATCTAAAACAACAACAATTAGTATACAATAGCAGATATGTTTTTTTACTACTACAGCATTTAAACATCTTAAGACGAAGGAAACTTAACCACGAATGGCGCAAAAAACGCTCCGACCCTCGCCCGGTGTCTTCATTCCACGTGACGAGTAATATACATTTAAGTGCTCGCCGTAAAATCCTCCGCACGTACGTACATAGGTTTTTTTATTGCTATCGTGTATGGGACACTGGGATATGTAATAGGGGTCGAGTTTGCTGATCGATTCTCCGTTGTTTTACTCGTCATGCTCCGGTTTGTCGCGCGTAGTATTGCCAATTGTATTTATCTTGTTTTTTTGTTAATAAGGAAAAATTGATTGTTCGAGATAAAATAAGGAGGACGATTAGATATTTTGATGTCTACGCTGATCTGTGGAACTGGTCGTCAAGAGCTGGTTTAAACAGTATGTCTCTACTCCTCTGCACTTAGTTATTTTGTAGTGATGGTTTTCATATACTTGATGAAATCTTAAGTAAAACTAGGAGCATTTTACCCGAAGGTATGTCATTATTGTCGACTTGGATGTATGAGAAAAATTAATAAGCTGATTATGATTACGAAAAAAATGTTGTAGGCTTTGACTTGACTATGTGGTGTTTTGTTTCACCAGGTTTTAAAATGGTTTTCGTGTAGTTTTATTATAATGTACTCAGTGAGTGTGAGATACGTGTGGGTCGAATATCCGAAAGGTTCACTGCGGTTATCGGAATTGCGTTCAGTGTACTGTGCGTTGTAATTGGACGTGAATAAATAAATACGCTCATACATACTGCTGGGCAAGTTTACGCTATGGCGGATTTAATATTTTGAACATGTTTGTTATATAGTCAGAAAATATCTGTAGGTACCGATATCAATTTATTTGTAAAAAAAATCAAAATAAGTATATCGAATCACTTATCGAAAACCTCAGATTTTTTTATTATTATTCATATCAACATTATCCTATTGTGTCCTAAGGGTTATCTTTATATTTAAAGAACAAGCTCCAATAAAGACAGACATAATTCCCTACACCACCCCATGAATTACAAATTAATAGACCAACCCAATGCTGAACAACAAATTCCTGCGCCCCATTTCGCGCCATCGGCCGTCCCACAGGCCCTCCATAATAATGAATCGCGATCCTTCTCAAACGGAGTGCATTAATTCGGCGGAGCGCGCTGCGGCCGCTTGTTTGCACCGACAACCCGGCTAATACTCGCAGTGCCGGCTCAATGCTGTGTGCCCACGAATTAGACTAATAACCCAGGCCGTGATCGCGAATGCTAACTGACATGGTGTGTAAGACGTTTCGGTTCTGAAGACAAGAATTAAAAAAAATTCGACCAACAGTAACACATAGCTACGACCCCACTCTAAGTGTTTCCTTCTTTGCAAAGTTTACTAAAAGCAAATAGATCACACCTCAATTAAATTATTCTTCAATTTAAATAAAATATTGAGGTAATAAGTAAATACATAATAAGATACGTCGTGGGTATCAGATGCGAGAGACTTTTCGGTCTCACCAAACCCGAAACAAATATTTGTGGATCACACAAACATTTGTCTCGGCGCGGGGATTAAACCCGCGACCTCTCCTTTCGCAAGCTGGTGTCTTGCCAACTGCGCCACGGGGAAGTTATTTTAGAGTGTCGATGTGGATTTAGGTTAGAATGTTAGGTATTTACAGTAAGAACTGTACAAGCAAAAAATATAAGTGTTTTAGATACCTAAAGAATTAATGGTATACCGAAAGTTTTCTAAGAATTTCTGGGTAGTCAATATAAAGCTCCTACGTTATTTTGGCACAGTAATTGATATTCTTATATCGTTTTGCGGCAAAGTATTATTTTTCTTATTTTTGTAGTAAGTCTCTCTGAATGATTACTGTACCAATCCTGCAAAGGAAAATCGAATTGTATTCGAAGAAAGTAGTCTCAATATGGTTATATTTCTTTATTAAAATTAATCGTTTAATGACGACTGGCACGACATTAAAGAGTCAAAGTGGTCTCGTTTCCCGTTACATAATACCCGTTATACTAATTACGACGATTGATTTCTTTTTCGGCAGAAAATTGTCAATGGCAATACGAAATTGGCAATGACCTATCATTTGGGAGAGCACATAGCACAAATGGGTCTTTACAACACTTTGACCCTTCTATGCTGGAAACAGCGGGATAATATGTACGTATTTGTGTGTAATTAATCGTATAAGTAGTTACGTCTAGCAAAAACTTCATAATAATGTGTTTATCTACATTATAAAAGTTTAATCCAAATCGTTCCAGTACATTTTACACCTTCACAATACTTTAAGCGTCCCGTGAACCCGTTAATATCTGCACCGGTATCGATTCATTAAATAATCCCCGAAATAGCCGCCGCTGCCGCCCCGGTTCATGCTTCAATAGTTCTAAATCTGTGCATGCAGTTGTGCTTGAACAAGACGTGGCGATCGATGCACCATTCCAGCCATTACTGCATACAGCTTGTAAGTTAAACCATTTAGCGTGCGACGACAGATTGTGAGCAAGTGAAGCGAGAGATATCTCACTGACTCTTGGGAGATAGCGGAATACGTCATTGGAGCAATGGTTTCGAACAGTGACAGACGTCTGACATGCTCGAGCAAAAGATAGCGAGACGTTGCTGGATTCTTGCTGCGTTTACAGATCAATTTGTCTAGAGTCTGTTAATGCAGTGCGAATATCTGCTTTTGAGAATCTATGGTAATTTTTTGTTATTGGTCAATAATTTATAAAAAACATGATATTCCTATACGTCGTGAAAAACAAATCTATCTTGATTAATCATCGATTTTGTCTATTAACATTTTCGAAAACTAACCTCGTTGCGATTGATAAAGAAAGCAATCAATTCAAATTCGTCTGGCAATTGAATTTATTGCAAATGCAATTGTAATAGTATAGGATAAAGACAACACAAACATTACTGTTGATCCGGCTTCTACTTATTGGAGTCCGTGTTGATTTAAAAATGTTCTATCACTTCATGTTTAGGTACAATACAATAAAGACAGTGCATCAAAAAGTAAAAGACTATCTATATATCTGTGTAGCTATCGTGCACACCTATGAATATTCCTCTATCTGGTAATAAAATAAGACACCAATATTCCTTATCCTCCAGCATGTAGTAATAAAATGAGACATGTTATTAGGTTTCGTAATGAAGGTATGTCGGAGTCGCCACGTTGCACTCGCAGCTGCAACCCAAGTCCCAACGTCATGCTAACTTAGTGCAGCAACACTTAATGTACCCGACGAAGGCTTGGCTATTATGTGCAATCCCTTCGTATTTCACAACATTCATTAGTGAAGTTAATAGATATCTCTAACATCAGAATAATCTCGCCAAATGGCTTAATTTGTTGACTACATATATATATAACCTCACGCCTGTATTGCCCGAAGGAGTAGGCTTTGCTTTCCTGCACTCAAATTTCGAAATTTATTTATCAGTCCTATGTAATAAGGGATGACTCATTGCCACTTTTGAGCATTTTTCAGGCTCCGATCTGCTAGTGAGAATTTTCTGATGCAAAAAGTCAATGACATTTTACCAGACCTGATAATCGAACCCGGCACCTCTAGATCACACGGAACCCACTTAAGCCGCGAGTCCACACTTTACACAAGTAATTACCCGGACCCCGTCAGATTGATTTAATTCCGTACATACCGAACTCGTGTTGTGTACACCGCTGGAAAAGTCCAATAGTTGGCCGCCAATTCGGTAGCTTTTATTGGGAACGGTGGAGGCATTCGTCGCGGTCGGGGCTCTTTCGTCCGTAATTTGTCCATTCTTAGCCGTTTATACGCTTCCAGTTACGTTGGAAACGTTTTTACTGTCGCAAAGGCTTATTGGCGACAGACACACAAAGCGTAGTTGTTTTAAAACTTTGATATTTTTTTTAACTCTACTTTCCCAGGATATATTGAAAGAAAAACTTTGTGAAAAATGTAAATAAAAAAATGCAATGAATACATCTTGCTCGTTTAGCTTTCTGTTAATGATAACATATAATAACATTGATAAAATGAGTTGCGATATGCATTGTTATGTTCAAGTATAAATTTATACTCAACGTGCCACCAATTACTTTAATAACTCAAAAACACTTCACGTCATTTTATTTATTATTGAAAATCTCTTCCTTGCGTACATTTCAAACTCACGATAAAAGAATATCCCGTCAAACAAATCTCTCGTGTAAACCGGTGTAAAGACAGCCACCCGTTGTCCTAGATTTCGCCAATCGCCGTTTGATGATGGAATCGCCGCCATCCCAATCAATAGAGGCCATTAGGCGCGGATTGTTCGGCTATTAATTCAGCTCACGCGTCCGCTCGCTGCCGGCACTCTTTCACATGCAAATAACTCCTGATGGACCCCCCTGTTTTGGGAGGGGAGGGGACCTAACCTAAGCTTCAGCCTAAATGTAGGCTTTGCAAAACAGTTTTTCGGCGTTCATTTGTAAGTGACTTCCCCCGCGCGATTTCTTTTGAATACGCCAAAGGGTGAGTGTTGCTCCAATATTCATTACACTGCGGGGATGGGGGTGCGTATTTGACTTGCGTTCGGGATTTGAAGCGGCTGTTTTGTCGTACAAGCTTTGTGGCTAGGGTTCGTAGGGTTACAATGTTAATCGTGATGCCTGCTTGATTGCAGTAGTGGAAGTTCAAAATATGTCATCTACTCTAAGCTCTAAACAACTAAGAAGTAAAATTAAAAAAATAAAATTAGAGTTGAAATGCTCGCTAAAATCCTTTAACCTTTTTGTGACATCCCTCGTACCGTTCTGGAGAGAATTCCAAATAAACTTTCACTACGACAAAGAGCAAGCTAGAACTTTAAATTCGGAATAGACACAAACCGATACATTCTGTTCAAGTTTTATCTTTGTTTTTCAACATACGTAATTTTTACGTCACAAATTTATTCAATATTCTAAGTACATTAATCCTAATGACTCCAAGTACCATACCTCCTTTACATGCAACGACTGACCCTTCCCTCACACAATAATACATACTAGTAAATGTATAATTACACATAAATCCCATAAAAGAAATTAACTCGAGCACGGAGAGGAGCGATCGCATCGCAACGTACTGGCGGACGAGTTAATTGCTCCTATGATGCATGGCGGTCGGCGGGAACGTACCGAGCGTCTAATTGCGATCCCGCGTACCGATCTACTTAGCTTAATATATTCATACTAGTGTCAGACTGCTTCGTGGTCTCGCGGTAGGTGTATGGCCCGTGCGATGTAGATGTCCCGGGTAGGGTAGTTTTATTGTGTTTTTTCGTTTAGGTAATTTTAATGTCAGTAAGGGGTCTGGAAATATTCCCAAAAATATATAATGACTGGCCTCCTAATACGTGGGACTAATACGTACCTTGCAAAATATGGGTGCCGATTTGCATGTGTATTATATATAACCCACTGCTGGGCATAGGCTTCCTCTACCATTGAGAGGGTTTAATCTTAGTACATCACCAATGGCCTAGTGCGAGATGGCATTGGTATTATGTGTATATATAAATCTTGGTAATACATAGATGCATTGCTGCCATTAAACTTGGACTACAACCGCAAAAGGATAGTCTGCATCATAATTTAATGCAGTCATAATATTTAAAATTTATGAAGGTATTGTTGATCTAGTCATAAAAGCCAAGGAAATAGTGAACAGATTAAGCACGCCAGCGAGATATAACTAGAAGATAGGGCACGTTTTATGTGAGACAGTAACTGGAATTACTTGAAAGAAAATATTATGAGGAAAACTGCACACCTAATAGTCTCTTTAACAAGGAATATACAGTTCGATAGTCCGTTAACCCGCTCTAGGCCAGGGTGGTGGACTAATGTCTCATTATGAATATCTAACTAATAAATATGTATATTTAAAGTAGTTATGTACTGCATTTCTGTCTTCAATATTGAAGTGTACAAACATAGTCGCGAGCAGAAACCAGTTGTTAATATTCCTCATTCAAATATTCCCGCACAACCTTTTTCGAAGCGTCAAGTATTGTGTTGAAGGTGTGAAGATGGTATGGCTGCAACTCCCCCAGCAACGCGATATAACATTTTTATTCAAATAACCGCAGGGTTCGTACTTTCATATACATGCAAAACTTGTCGGGGAACTCTTGGATTTTCAACTTTACTCCACATTTTATGCTTCATCATAAAAATTGCATTTCACTTTAAATATGCTGGTTTATTAATCTGTCGGTGGTGTAGACTAAAGAGTTATGCGGAACATATTATATTTTGAATTTGACCGCACCATGGTTGATTACCCTGTCGTTTTAAATAATGCATGCTATATTATCGACTTCTCGTCTTAGCATCTTTGCTACAAAAGCTCCCAATACAAGCTATTAAGGATTAGGCTAATGGTTCTTTTATATTTAACGACAGCGAGTTCGAGTCTCCGCCGGGAAAGTGTTTGAAGGTTTCCCGCGTGCAATAGTCATAAAGTCATTGATTCACAACGTCTGGCTTTTAGTCGGTTGTTACATAGGTAAAATACTGCGTCAATTTCCAGTTGGTTCTTAGAAATGTCTTAGCATTAATATTCAAGATGCAATCCAATGATCTTTTATTCGCGTTTTGAATGTATCCCAATATCCTTAATTATATGTCTTACGAACGAACGATTTTTATATAAGACGACACTATAATTTTGACAATTGCACGCGTCGTGATAAAACTCGAAGTTTCTAAGCTTTTTGTATAGTCACAACAGGAATAAACGACAGAAACGTGTATGTACCTTACAAGTATTTATTGATACTATGCTGTTAGGCCAAGGAATCTAATCTTAAACATTTTTATTTGTCCTAACTAATCTTACAGTAAAACATTTGACATATTTTCAAACTTTTCATAAAACAAAATACTAAATCAAGTTGCACATAAAGTTTTACACGTAGCAACTCAAAGGAACAGCGGTGCATTACGGTGCTCGAACAAAAACTGCTCTCAGTTAACAAGTGCAGCGAGCCGAGCCGCGAGCCGATCCTCGCCGCGAACTCTCCGTCGAACATGCGCGCGGTATTGTTACGCGGTCCCTGCCTGCCGGTTATTTACTCCACTTGCAACTGTTTTGCTAACGCGTTTTACTGTGCAAATGTTGCAAAGTTTTGCCGCGAAGTTGTGAGTAATTGGATGCACGTTAATGTTCCCGTGTTGTTGGCCGAGTGCTGTTTAGGATCTTGTGGCGGTGTTAATTATGATAAGTGAATTTAAAAGGCAAATGAAAATTAAGTTAGTATATTTTTTTAAAAGAGCACAGTAAAATGCTAAGCACTTAGATCCGAATCATCCGATCCGATCATACTAATCGATCCCACAAACGTGAGATTCCCACAAGCTGATTTTTCACCGTAATGTTCACATTCAATTGTTCCAAATATGTGAGTCATAATAGTTATTAGTTAGTCGTTTACGTCAACTCTCCCGGACACTTACTATATCTATGCTTCTAAAAATTAAGCAAATATAGTTATTCAAACCTCTTTCGCACTCCCCCCAAGTGTCAAGACGGGACCTCACGTATCACTCCCCTCATAGTCCTTACTAAAGGTGACTATCTTTTGTTCGTCTCCCTTCTCGTGGCGTCATCGTCTCACGTTCAGGTCGCGCGCTGCGGGCGATGTAATATCATATATCATTTAATTAGGTCGCTGCACTGTCTGTAACTTCATCCCTTCCCCTATGTGGGGTTACCGGCTCAATGACTAGTCTGATTATTTTATACTTGTTTATTTAATCTTTGTAACTTTAAGAATGTTATTCCGTCAAAAAACCTGACCAGAGGCGTGATTTTAATCACATAAAAATTGAACTAAAATTTAAAAGCCATAAACGCCAAGTGAGCATATGTCTTTTCCTTGAATTAAAAGTTACCAGCGAATACAGTGCCTGTATTATATCTGAAGGAATGATATTTTCTAAAGAATATATCCAGATTATTTTCTAACATTATTTTCCACCATTGAATACATGCCCTGGTAACTCTTTCCATTGCGTTTGTCTTTTTAAACTTAATACGCATAATTTCAATAAACAATTTCGCCATACACCAATGTACAGTCTGTTTGACAAGAGCGTATACGGTAAAACTTTTTTTTAGGTACCGCTAGAAGCTTGGTTGTAAATTTGGCAGGTAGCTAGCCCCTTCCCCTCAGATGCTTTGTGTATAGAGTTTCAGTTGTCGTTCGATCTTTGTCAGAGGAGGACGCATTTCGTCATGAGTGCTACGTACGCATCACGTTATGAAGCAGTGTTCTTGTGTTTGCATCCAAAAGGACCCAAAATGTCATACGCAGCCGCTGCAAAATACATGAAAAAGTCAAAGACATTTGTTAGTAAGTGGGTGAAACGCTATTCTGAAGTAAAAAATGTCGACGATCTGCCTAATCGTGGCTCTACGCAAGAAACAACGAAAAAGGAGGACAAAATGATTTTACGGGTATTCGAGAAGAATTCTCGCCTATCGTTACGTGGTGGTCAAGCGGTTTTGCTTAAAAAAGGCCTTAATATGTCATGTGATACTATAAGAAGACGTTTACTGGCTCATGATGTAAAATTTCGTAGCATAATAAAGAAACCGCTACTGTCGGAAAATCATGTTATAAAGAGACTCACTTGGGCGCAGGAACATTTGGACCGGGATTGGGACAATGTAATTTTTTCGGACGAAGCTTCTTTTTGGGCACGTTCTTCTATCACTCATACCTGGTGTACCCACGCCAATAAATTCATCCAGCGGACCGTTAAACATCCGGTGAAGGTGCACGTTTGGGGTTGTTTTTCAAAACAGGGATTTGGTACCTTGCACATATTTACAGGTAATTTAAATGCAGCTAAAATGGTCAAAATATATCAAATGGCTTTATTACCATCTGCTCAAAAGTGGTTTAAAAGGAAAAACATATATTAGGCAAGAAGACAATGACCCGAAACATCGGAGTCGTCTTTGTACAGCGTGGAAACAAGAGAATGACGTTGAAGTACTAGATTGGCCATCACAGTCGCCGGATGCAAATCCAATAGAAAATGTTTGGGCACTCATGAAGTTGAAGCTTCGAGGAAAGAAAATCTGGACTTTAAAACGATTAGTTCGTGAAATTAGACTTATTTGGAGGTCTTTGTCCCTGGATTATGCAATAAAATTAGTAGAAAGTATGCCTCGAAGACTCCAGTCAATTATTGATAATGGAGGCGACTGGACAAGTTATTAATAATAAAGCATCATTGTCTATATCATGTATAATGAGTGTATTTTTTTTCTATTTTTTATCCCAATTCATTCCCGAGTTTTGCCGTACACGCTCTTGTCAAACAGACTGTATCTTGAGAAATCAACGACATTACTCACGACGACAGCATTGGTATTTGTGAAACAGTCCCGACAGCACAGTTTGCTTCGTTGCAGCGAGTTTGCACGGCAAGAAATGGCTGGGTAGTTCCCTTGCACCACACGCGACGCGTCGCCACCGCGGTTAATTCAATTTAAAATCTCACCCGGGCGACTTAGTGCCGGCTTAGATAGGTTACTACAGGCCTGGAGGGTAGTGAAACTGCGGGGGTCCGTTGCCCCTTTCATTGATAATATAGTGGACCACTGGACACTTTAATAGAAGATACGATACACTTTGATTGTGTAATGTCTTTAATTTTTTATTGTTATACAGGCGTGAATTTATGTAAATACGATTCAATACGATCAGAAAAATTTTATTGATATCAGAAACTTATGAAAACACTGTGTCATCGTAGATCTAATTAAAGCAATTATTATTTGTTAATTGTTCCTTGTTTAACAATGAAACCCACCAAACAACCCTGTTTGCATTTTTTGTTTTGTTAATATTTGATTTTATTCACTCCCCTATATTGCATCTGATTCGTCCCCAACTAAACATTAACTTCCATAAAATTGTTTTGTCCTTCGGTACGCGGACGCCATGCTTCTGTTTTCATATATTATCCTTCTTCGTTCGTTAAATGTATTCCACAGCAATATAGGATACAAAATGAAATCTGATACATTAATTTTCAATCCATTTCTTTCAGGGATTAAATATTGTAAGCAATATTAGTTATATCAGCCCTTATACGACTTACTGCTGGGCACGGGCCTCCTCTTTACCTTAGTCAAACTCAGTCATCAATAAATTATTTATGTTTTTTGTGAGTTTAGGATTCAAATCCACGACACTATCGTACTGCTTAACGTCTTTGCTGTCACGTTATAAAATTGCTTTGAATACTTGCAAAAAAAACCTCTTTAGAGATCTTCAATCATTCCACTAAAAGCTCGTTGCAATTTAAAACTACATCACAAAAGGGCAAAGACCTTTGTAGACGATGTTTAGTTTGGAGCCGCGACCACACTAGCTCAGAACACACATATATCTACGTATTTATGTATCCACTTCTCTGATGTGGTTTATGCTCATGTTTGATGTGAAAGCGAGGAGAGCCCTGAATCACGAGGCTATCTACATAGCATACATGTTTACACTCGTTTAGGGAGTTGCTAAGGTATTTCTAGAACCAGGTTTCGTTAGTCGCCGTTCGAGTATCACGTAATAAGGGGCGAATCTAATGCCGATTTTCGGGCAACTTTCCAGGTCCCGTTCAACTACTGAGAAATTTCTAATGAAAAAAGTTTTTGTTAAGCAAGATTTCCTTCATCGGCAAATTTACATAAAGTAACTTTATTGTACAGGATAGTTTAATCCGTAGATCCTTTGGATACTCGATCCTTATTAAACTTCATGGATCAGAAAAACCGATTAACATCTCTAAGACTGCGTTAAAAATATTGCATATATTTAAATATTTCACAAAAGCAGCTCACGCATTTCGTGTTGCGATCTAATCCTTAAATGCCTTCATAAATACAAACAAAAGCGCTTTTAAATCAACACAAAACCACATTCGTGATTCGAATAGGAAAATCCATAGTTATGCACTAATTTACACTCGGTACCGAGTGGCGTCTGCACGAAAGTACGAAATGTCGGTGGCACTGCACGAATGAACTTTTCCATCGGTACACCGTTTGGTTTATTAAAACCGCGGCCACTGTATTCATTCAATATTGGATATAATAAAGAATATATATGAAAGGCAGTGATGGCCTCGAGGTTTGGGCGCGCGGTCGAGAATCTCGGCGGTCGCGGGTTCGAACCCCAGGCACACACCTCTGACTTTTCGAAGTCATGTGTGTATTCACATTGAATTATCACTTGCTTTAACGGTGAAGGAAAACATCGTGATGAAACCTGCACACCTAAGAGTTCTTAGGAATTTCTTAGGTGTGTAGTCCGCCAACCCGCACTAGGCCAGCGTGGTGGACTATGGCCTAAACCCTCTCAATAGTAGAGGATACCCGTGCTCAGCAGTGGGCGTATATGGGTTGATGAAGAAGATGAAAGGCAAACGTGGACAATAAAAGTTCGCGCGTTGTGTACAGATAAGGCAACGTTGAGATGACACGTTTTATTGACGTGTGGACCGCGGTCGAGGGGGACGCGATGAGAATAGGAATCGGATGCATACACATCTCCTAGAATTCTAGAATGTTCTTAGTGTGTCATTAGAATAGCATTAAATAGAAACCATGCATTGTTGTAGCGTGTAAATTTATTGCTCGTGAATTTACGTTACTTTGCCTTGTTAGCATCTCAAAATAAGTTATGTTCAGATACAACATTCTTATTTTAATAGTAGGACAATAATTCATTTTGTTTCTACAGGTGATTATATTAAAGCGTCGTTTGAGAGTGAACTGCAAAATTTACAAGTTCAATAAGAACCAAAACTCTTGTTGCTTCTCAACTGATCTTCTCTTTAAGTTCAATATTAAAACTTTTAAACCCTGATTAGATAAACATGCGAGTATCAGCCTCCATCCATCCAAAATCGATCTGGCAGCAAGTCGGTTCGCTCCATCGCGTCCGCATGGAGTGTCTGACAAACAGCCGCCACACAGTATTGCCTTATGCAGTATACACTTTAAACTTTTGATTTGATATGCAGACGTCGGCGGGCGGGCTCGGGCGGGCTCTCATTCCACCACGGATTTTGCATACACTATTAAAGTGGAAGAGGAAATTTATGACGTTAAGCTATTTTCAAACCTTTGACCGTCGAACGCCGCGTCGATGTGGCTAATTTTAATGGATTTTGCAGTGTTAGTTTGAGTAAAGTATTATCTGTGTTTAAGAATGTGCATAATGGCTTTATTAACCCTCTGTAAGCTTTACGAGTCTATGGCTAAACATAAAGAGATGGTCAATTCTTGCTATTTCATGTTTGCTTACTTTTCGATATCTGATTGAAAAAATACAAAATGTATAGGCTTATAAATAATAAATTTCGTATTAACCACAGCGTAAAAAATAATTTATGCAAATGTACAACCCTTTCTTGTGTACGTAGGTCTGTGATTCAAATGGATAGTGATCGGTGTCGCGGTTCCGTGGTCACCGATCAATTCGGACACTATTTAATGGAATCTTGAGAATGTCCGCATCTGGAAGCGACGTTCGATCGTTTGTCTTGGATTCCCTTCTTATAGCTTTTGTTGTACTGCCTTTGCTGTGCAGCGCTGGATTAAACTTTTAATGGAGTTTATCGTAAAAAAACTTAAATAGTTCCAGTATGTTTTTTGTAGACGGTAAAGTTTTCGGATCAGTTGATAATTCTGATAATTGGATTAGGGCGAAATAGGTAATTATTAACTAAGCAATGAAATAAGTCTGATTTTATAATCATTGTGCGTTGTGTCAGATAAATCACTGTGGTTTAAATACAAAAAGGTTTTTTTAACACAAAATGCCAGAAATGTGATTAAAAAACAATGTGTAATATAATACCATTTCGCGATTAATCTCCTTACTAAACTTACTTAAAGCATATCCGATTAATTAGAACTTTAAATATTCATACACTAAAGTTGCGCAACGTCATAGCTGTGTAACGCAAAGCAATAGGATTAACCCTCGCCTCGCATAGAACGCTACGCGGCGCTGCGCCGGTGTACAAGTGGCGCAATTAACGCTCGCACGTGGGTATCGGCGCAGTGTGTTACGTGTGCTGACACACTCGGCTGTCGGTCTGTGTACAAGCTCTGTTACACGCTCATTACCTACGTGTGCCGGGGTTGGCGGGCAATTATGGTCAGATGAGGATATTCACATAGGAACTAGATAGTTGGGCGCGTTGTAATGGTGAGAGTGTGCAGGTTACTTTCCCGAGATGGTGAAAACGTTGTTGTTTTTGTAGAGAATGCTCAGTAAGATAGCGTCAGTTATTGTGTTTGGTAGACAGTAACCAAATCGGTCCATATTATGAAGGAGGTTAAGTAAAGTTAGCAAAAATGCTCGTAGAAAAATATAGGCATATCCGTAGTTGATTTTTTGTTAAGCTTTGACTTATTACAATTTCCATAATAAAGCAGATAAACACAAATACCTAAAATCCATAGCTTAAGCTACGAGCACATTGCTCATAAATACTCTACGATTTCCCGGAACACGAGTGACGTCATCATTAATGCAGCCTCGTTTCCCGTTCGCAGCACAAATATCCCTAATTTGGGTTTAGCCACAGATGAATCCGAGATCAATATTTCAACTGGTAACTTTGCAAAATGCCACTTTCTGACTACTGAATGGTGACAGATTGAAAGGTCGATGTGACTTCTGTTTTTACTAAACATTTACTAGGAATTTTGGAATGAATTTTGAGTTGATAGAAAATTTGCATCTCAGCAGGCTGGTCTGGTATCTAATACGGAGTGATTGAAGTCCCTCGACACTTAATACTCTTACTCCAACAGCATTATGCTTAACATCAGATTCTGTATAGCCAAGTTTTCATAAAAACTCTTTGAGCTCTAGTTTCGCAACAACGTCGACAATTACAAATATCGGTCATGTTCCCATTGGAAAGGCAATCTAACACAGTTATAATAGAGCATCCAGTACGCAGCGCTGTACTCCACGCCGTAACGTTTCCAAACAATGGCCAATCCGCGCCAACAATGCCCACCTGTTGAACGCGAGACACATAAAAATATAAGGTTTGTGCCGCGGGAGGATAGCGGACCATTTCGCCATAACGACACGATGCTCAGCTGATGTGGGAGAGGACGCTAGAACGGTCTTACCTTCCCCTTCTTGTCTTAGACGATGAGGAGAGACTTCGTTTGTATACATTTCAAGAGATAATAAAGGGATTCCGTGATGTTAAAGTTATATGAATTGTAAACTGTCTTGTTGGCGACGTAGCTGAACGGTACAGCGTGTAACTGAAACATCCTGCGTATAATTCCCCGGTCCAAAAAAATATTTGAAATTTTCAATATGGATTTAAAAAAAAATGCTGTTTGGAAGTGTGATTATCTAAATATGCTAGGCTCTCATTTTAATACTGTATTGTTTTATTTTTACTGTAATTTATAGCATCTTTAAAATAAATTCGCCTAATTTAGAATGCAGGTTATTTTGATAGCAATACGGCTTTAAATTTTCTGATTCCTGATGCTAGCTCATTGTGTAAATTTCAGCCCATTTAGGTCTTACAACTAGTTACGGCAACTGTGGCTAAATTGGGTCAAGCCTTAATCCTGGTAAGTGTTTGTGCTATTGACTATCTAAGAAATTACTTGCAAAGAACTCCGGCAAATTAAGGTTTTCTCACGACTTTAAAATGTTTGTATAATATTTATTTTACTTTAATTTATTTCGTTATTTTCTTATGTTCACTTGCTTCTATTTTATGATATAACTATAAGTGGAAATTGTTTATGGATTGTGTGTTATATTTTTGTTATATATTTTAAATTGTAATTGTTCTGTTGATTTCCCTAACAAAATAAAATAAATAAATTAATTAATTTTATAGAGACTGAGTGTGTTTGTTTGAATAAACAAAACATTCATAAACTCAACTCTCACTGCAAAATATTTCTCGTATAATAGGTATCAGAAACTACGAGAGACTTCACAAACACCCAGACTCGAATGTAATTATTGTGGAGTACACAAACATTTGCTTCGATGCGGGGGTCCAACCGCCTCTGGTGTCCCAGACTGGTATCTTAACCCGCTGAGTGCTGTTAAAAACTGGGAAGAGAAAATAGAATGGAAATGGAAAAAAATCCTCAAGAAGATTTTAGAGACGTTCCCCCTTAAGTATAGCACGCGTGAGTAAAAAGCACAGCGTATATGTCTGGCTGAGTCGCGGCGCTAAGATAAAGTATTTTCCGATGGCATTTACATGATATGGATCTTCGACGCATTCATCGTTCAAAGTATTGAGATGTTGATCGATCATCGCAGCTCCGGCGGAATATTTTCGGTGTGAGATGAAATGTGTCGCTCTTCTCGATGGAAATTATTTATTTATTTATGAATTACGTTATGATCTACTTGGAATTTGACTATGGCATCTTCAGTTTATTGGTTACAAAAAGACTGATTGGTTTAAAGTTGTAATAATATCCTTGTTGAATGAGTATTTACTCATTTTAATTTATATTTGGTTATACTTCATGGGACAGTAAACTAAAAAGGATTTTTTCAAGGATAACGAACAATGTAAGAAAATTTTGCAAATAACATATTTAGCCGTCTTCAGATGAATTGGACAATTCATCTTAGAGCAAAACTTCAAAGCTCATTATTGCATTAACAAAATCAGCAGTAAAGATTTAAATAACTATCTCCTCAATGAATCGCATAAACTGTACTCGTAACAGCGGATTAAAACCCCGCATAACATAGCCTAATGAAATAAAACAAAACCATTACAACGTGAACACACACAGTGCCCTTATTGAATTCATAAACGCCCAGCACATTCAATTCAATGCATTGAGAAGCGCACAGGTCGCCGTCCCGGCCGCACCATGGGCGCCAAAGGGCCCCACTATTATCACATTAACCACCGAGTTGAGCCCGCTCGCCCCATCCGTGTTACGTAGCCGGAGTGGACTGTAAATTAGTTTAGTCACGTCGCCGCCACCACTTTAATCCCGGACTAGGAAACACTATACAGGATATCGGTTCGACGCTGAGATGCGATTTGTTGTGAACATCGCAATGTATTCAGGTGTTTTTCAATACGATTTTATAGGCTTTTGCGTGGCATTTAAGCTTCGAGTAATTTTATTAGTGCGTTCATTGATGGTGGAATTGATACTTCTTGATAAGGATTAGGAAGTGAAAGATTTTTTTTTTATTAACATTAGCGGGATGTGTCAAATCTTAGCTTGTGGATTTCATTAGTTACTGGTTAAAGCTACGGGATTCGGACACAAAATAAGAGTAGACTTAATGTGGTCGCAGAAGCGAGAGTATTCATTTAAAAATTGCAACTTTCGTAGTACGAATCTCAGTGTATAGTGGCAGTAGTTGCCGTGGAATCCTTCTTTGCATCCCGCCGGTGTAGCCCGGCACAGTGATAACAACAGACCGTCACCTCTCATTGTTCATCGGGCACTGAACCCGACGCTTTTGTCACATTCTACAGCCGTGAATGGAAGACAAAACGGAGCGCACCGTTCTATAAGTTAACGCTAAAAGCGAAACTTTGCTAACAGCATTACGTTTAACATCTAAACTGCGTCCGGCTATCTCCATTCACAGACTTGTAAATTGTTCTCCGAATAAGAATGGACCATTCTTTAACCACGCTAACGACGTACAAAACGATTTACATTACAACAGTAGAACATTGTGAAGGAAACTGCAATACGACAGGATAGTTCGGTTGTATAATAGAAAAGAATTCTGCTTATAAGGAGCTGTTTCTTTTTAATCTTAACCAGGTGCAAAATGGTATAAAAATGTACAGCAAAGATAGACATTCGTCTCAGGAGCGGACGTCATATATATACAAAATTAACTATAGCCTACTACGCAAGCTAATATTATTGTGGCAACATTAAGGTGTCGAATAGGAAGAGATAACCCAATTATTCCTAGTTAATAAATATTTTATTTAGTTCATTGTAATATCTTCAGATCCATCTGCAGACTTTTTATTATGACAGATTCCTATAAATAATTTTTACCTAAGGTTAATATGTAAAAGTTACCAACAAGATTATTAAAGTACCTATTGGTGTTGGCACGTTCCATCCGCTTGTCTCACGGTGACAGTTGAAACATTGAAGTTTTTCCTCTCAAAGCTCGACACGCGGCAAAGTTTACGGGCGACAGTTAAATGCGGCCCAATGATTATAAACGCTACGTGTGCTCGTCTGATGGAGTTGACGTCATGACTCAGAAGTAAGGTCTGTAGAAGAGTTTTTCAGTAGTATAAGACCTGTCGTAATGTAGTATTTCACGTATGGATTTGTAGATTTTACTACGTGTAATACATTTAACATTCCGTGAATTAAAAGAGGGATGATCATAAATAAAACTAGCCCCTGACTATCGTTAAAAAAATAAGAAAATAGAAAAAAGCTTAAATATTTTATTTCGAGGAAGAAAAACTTATTAATTCTAATTTTCAATCTTCATAATGAAGTTGTAAATGTTCCCAAATTATTTCACAACTAGTAGGAAAGGCCCTAACCCCGAGGCGATGCGTACCTTCCAATCCCTTGTAAATTAATGAAAACTTCACAGTTCATCTAAACTACTGAACTTATGATTAACGAGCCTGGGATCTCAACCCCGGCTACCCCTTGTCCTTGGCTCGTGGTGCAGGTAACAGCGGGGTCGTGCTAAGTCATCCGCACATACATATTTCATGACACGCAGCCGGTCAGTTCGGCCTGACATGACCCCTTTGTACTCACCTATGCTTAATTGTAATACCTGAGTGATGTATGACCCGCAAGCTGCTTTTATGTGGTCTGATATTATTATGTTACATAATCATATACAGGGTGTATTTAGACCGTGATCGAAAACTGAACCAGGTAATAGCGAGGGTGATCACAAACCCAGTGGCGATATTAAAAATCCCGACAAAAAATAAAATTTTTGATGTTTTCCATACAACCATCGGTGTTAAAAGTATGTGGTTTGTATGGAAAACCTCAAAAATTTTATTGTTTGTCGGGATTTTTTTTAATGCCAGGGGGTTTGTAATCACTATCGCTATTACCTGCCTCAGTTTTCGATCACGGTCTAAATACACCCTGTATATAATCTTCATTTTTATCTGGATAGCAATGCGCATTTCATTAGGCGGTTACGTTGAAATGCCGAAGTAAATCTATATAAATGTTTCACCACAAGTATTCAAAAGGAATGTTTTTCCACAAGCGTGGTCGGTGACAGTGTGTACACATTTCATTACTCCTTTCAAAACCAGACACAGATTTCAAATAAAGTACACGTTGAGTGTAACAAAAAAGGCGGTTCTCTAAATATGTGCACGTTTTAATGACACGCGAGTTTATATTATTATGCAGCGAGCTCTTCGGATTAAACAACGTTTTAAACGGTCACTCGTTTCGAAAACGAGAATTTATTTTGTTTTTGTATCCACTTTGCAAGTCTGTTTTGGTGTATTCTCGCGAAGCATATGTAAATAGGAGTGATTTATTATTTCGTTTATATTAGGATGGTATGCTTGTTGCATTTTTATCTTCACTAGTAGCTTAAAACACTACCAATCATGTATTTGAATAAAAAATGTCGCTGAATTAACGAAATACGTGTGCCTATGTTCATTCCTTAATAATTAGGTCAAAATTTATCTTCCATAACCTACGTGACACAATTGTCTATTGAGTTCGAAACGAGAAGCCGTGGGTTCTTTAGCTGTATTTATTTATTTATCTAAATTTCAAAACCTAAAATTCTACTGTATTTCTACTTAAAAGTACTATCAAACAGCCCACACATAGTATATTCAAATATTAACATAGTTCAATCTATCACGATCACGTCCGCTAATAGATCTCGAGATGTACAGGATATTTTAAGAGCACTCAGAATCGTGTCGTGTCGGGTTCCCTTTAAAAGCATCGCTCGCAGACCAAACACTCGCAAACCAGAGACTCGTAACTTACACGCAACAGAACATAGAAACATGTCTAGTTAACGATATATTACTTGTAACTTAACCGCTTTGTAAGGATTTAAGTTACTATCTTAACTGCATGGTATTGTTTCAGTAAAGCTATGTTAAGGGAGTAAAATGCTTGTTAGTTTAGCTTATACTTACTTTTGATACTGTTACATGTTCCTTTAGCAATGATGTAACATTCATCATCAATCAATCAGCCTATCGCCGTCCACTGCTGAACGTAGGCCTCCTCAAGAAAGCGCCAACCATCCCGGTCTTGAGCAGCCCTCATCCATCCGTTTCCCGCCACCTTTCTCAAGTCGTCGGCCCATCGTGCTACAGGACGTCCCACACTACGTTTGCCTAAGCGCTGTCTCCACTCCAACACTTGTCTGCTCCACCGGCTGTCCGACCGCCGGCAGACATGGCCGGCCCACTTCCACTTCAGCGTACTTATCCTAACTACTTATGATGTAACATTCATATATAACCTTATTGATTTTGTGTAACACTTGTTTTGAAGTATAAATCAGCAAATGAAATGATTACTAATTTTTATTTTAACACAAGAATAATAATTGTTGTGTGTGCACAATCCCAACGCCCCTCTGTTTATAGTTACTGCCCAATTGCAATTTGCCGCAACCCCTCCCCGGGAACCGAATACTGTTCGTCTAATTGACTCGCCCTCTCAGTGCCTCGGAAACGATCCTTTTATCACTTCCACTGTATTCGCGTGGGAAAAACCCCATCAAGTTAATCTTTGGCGAAAGCATTTCGGCTTAATCCATCCGCACAGATTTGGTGGGATCAGCGCGAGCCTCAATTAGTATTGAAGGTTAAACGAGTTTCGTGCCTTTATAAAGTTTTTTATTCATTTATTTGATACCTATCTGTCTGGGTAAAATTTTTATTTTTTTGTTAATTATATTTTGTGAAACCATTTGCCTAAAAATAGGCAGTTGCTACGGATAACATCGCTTATATATTGCTTATACCTTTTGTATATGTAACACAAGATTATTGCATTAAGGTAGGTGCTTGTTTTCCTTAAAAAAATAGGAGTTCTATTTACTCTCTTTTAATTTCTTATGTATCGACTAAGGCAGAAGATATTATAAAAGTAGTCTAATTTTCACGATTTAATATATTTTGCTCAACTAAAAGTTGCGCAATCCACATTCACAACGATGCAGAACCGAGTGGCAGTAACTCAACACTTGCCTAAATTGTTTCACGTAACAGAATGTCTGAATTCGCACACGTCATGCAGCGCCGAGCGTCGCGGCGCAAGCTCAGCCACCTCGCCGCAGACAATGAGCTATGTGGCATCCCGACTGGGGGAAATTTGGGAGCACATCGACTCCCAACGAGTGCCTCGGGAGCGGCTGAGACAATGCTCCCGTGCCCACGGATATATGAATTAATATGCTGACGAGTAATCTTGCAGCGGGAATGTTATATTGTGATGAGAGATTCTAGGTGAATTTCTCGTGTGTGGTATGCGGTTTAAGTTCAGATTTTTGTAAGGGTAGCTTAGAGATAAAAGTTGATAAGAATAGGAAGTAGTAGATAAAAGTAAGTAGAGAACTAAGTAGAAAGTAAAAGCAGTGAAGTCGTTAAAATCTATCCCTATTGTTTTATTGCGTATTGCTAATTGCTGGCCTTAGAGGTCATTTAAACCCGAAAAGAACATACTTTTAGTCCACCTAGCTAATCTGATGACCATGGATTTATGCATGTTAAATCCGTATAGTTTAAAACAGATTCAATCATCGAGCGATGAAAAACGGAACGGCGTATCGTAGCATAGACAAACACAAAGCGTTCAATAAAACGGGCGAAGAGGATGCCGAGCATAAAAACTCAATTAAAACAAATGTAAATTAGATAGAAAAAATACACAATTCAGTTCCATTGCTCATTGCGAAATTGCACGTAAGTCAGTTAAAAGAGTTCTTGAGCAAAAAGGCGGAACGTTCTCGGACAGACGGCCGGTCAAAACAAACTGCCGTACATAGAGACCGCAAACAGTCTGTGCGGTCTTTAAGCTGGCGAGACAAAGACCGGCCACGGCTCAAAGACTCCGCCAGCAATTAGTTTTGTTAGCGACGGTTTATTTATGACTTGATTATGCAACGTTTACTTTTTTGTATAATTTATGTACTGGTTGTAGGCTTTAATCCGACTTGACCCTAAAGTCGTTATAAAGGGAAAAGAATCAAAATCGCTGGTACGTAATCTTATTGTCAGTATCGTGATGGTGGGGTTAGCATCTTTGCTCGGTGGTCGCTATAGTATATTCAAACTTTTTGGTAATAAAATTACTAAATAATAAATGTATAACTTCCGTATTTTCGTACAGCCGGACAAAACATACAAATCAACTAGAGTGCACCAGTTCAAACCCCATTCTATACCGATCTACCGATTTCCTTATAACTACATCGGGCCCGAGCCTTTCTCCAGCCAATCTCATTTCCGATTTCTCATACAATCATGTGCCGGAATCGTGTTCTTTTTCCCCAACTGCCCCGACAGCGGCCATTCGAATCAACCCTTGCCGTTAGCGTGCGATTGCCTCTATGGTTTAGCCGGACGAGTGGGTGGCCACGCTTTTTGGCCCGCGGATTAAATTTGCATCTTTAAGTAGCTCAAGGCCACAAAGAAACTCGGACATCGGAGTAAAGTGAGATGTGTTAGTAATGTATGTGAAGTAGGTTATTACAACGGTTTTTGATGGGTTTGTTGTTTTTCGATTTTTTGGTATTTATTAGCATTTACATGGAAGCTTATAATATGTTATGAATGAATGTGCACATATAGCAATTATTTTTCGACATATTGTAGTGAGTACCTACAGAATTTCAAATTCTTTAAATCCTTGACATGTCAACATGAATGTGTGATGCAACTATAAAGTGACGTAATTATATTCACGACAAAAATATTTTGATACGTTCTCAACATCGATTTTGTTCCAAGCGTTGATCCAAATCATACAATATCACTACTTTGAAGAACAAATTGAATCGAATGGATGGAGGATGCGACGTGGTATCCCCGAGGCGCTCACAAGCGGTCCATTCATACGAGCACGGTCAGCCTGCAACAACGTTCCGATTGATGCAGACGCTAATCGATTTCAAAGCTCCGACAAGAACGGAAGGTTGTTAATTAAATGGAATCGAGAGCGGCGGTGTGCTCAGCCGGGATTGTTACGTCCGCGAAAAACGAGTAAAAAAATCCACTCCACCGTCAGATTATTCCAAGAAGGGATTCCGAATAAAATCTTGACGTATTAGACGGAGAGAGTTTAAAAGCTCGAGTTATTAAGTCGCCCTTTTATGAAAGTAATTCATTTTTGCTCAAAAGATTTAATAAATCTGAAGGATTTGGCAGATTTATTTGAAGGTTAATCTGAAAGATGCTTAGTAAGTACAACTTCTAACGATTACGTGCGTGGTCTTGTCTTGACACAACATTCAGATATGATCAGGTAAATCTATGATTGACATAAATATTTGTATCGGTTAAAATATTTAGTTTTCCCTACTTGGTTTTTCTTATCGACGTTTTTAGAGACGCCATGAAAACGTAGTGAGCAAAATATAAGGCATTTGTGCTGTAAGAAATATATACAGTTCTCTAATTCCGTGTAAATTAGAAATCGATTATTTTTATCGTTAAATAAAAAAATGTAATGGGGCGTTTCTAACAAATTTACTTACATAGTAAGTAGAGTAGTTACATTACTGTTATAGACGTTTTACTTTAGCAAATCGTAATTATTTATGAGATTATTAATCCATGCAACAAATATTATTCCCTACTAAAGATTATCTCATTTGCAATATGCATATAGCCTTCTCACCCAATCTCGTTCACAACATTGGCTCTGACCCAGAAAAACAAATCTACTTTCAAACGGCGTGTTTTTTAAACGAGCTGGGTGCCCCGCGCTTAGGAGTTGTTATTAATATTTTCTCAAGTTTATCCCCGGCAAGAAGGCGGGAGGCTGCCGAGGCGGCTCCCGAAGGAGCAGTATATAGTAATTGGCGTGGTTTACGAGCGCATTTCGGCAGCGCCACTCGCTAAGGGCAGGGACTCCGCGGCGGAAATATGTACATCGGATGGCGCTCGCGTCAAATGTTTCGCTGGTGCATTTGATAACAGCGATGTAGTGCGGTATCACTGAATGGGAGAATTTTGTGTTGCATTATTTGAAGGAATAAATACGTACTTTATCACGATTATTTGCTTCACACAATGTGTACAAAATTTGGTTCGTAACAGCTGTGACTTTTGAAGTCCTGTTTGTAAAAAACTGAGTGATTCTATCTATACTAAAATATTGTTTGTATAGATAATATATCTCCCTAAATCTGACTTAAATTGTGCTAATTAGTTATTAGGCCATCTTTTAATAATATCTGCCCGATCTGTCTATGCTATAAGTTATCTTCCCAACTTCTAGTTTAAACTGAAACAGCAATAATTCATTACTTGTACGCTTCTCAAACATGTTTTAAAATGTATCTCCGAGATTTTCTTCAAGGTCTCCGTCTGACTGCAAAGTTTTAGGTAATTAATTAGTTTAATAGAACGTTTTATATTATATAATGGGTTAATTTTTGAGTCCCTCTTATAGCACGAGTAAAGTAAGAGTCTTGCATGGCAGATCTCAGTGGCCCATTGCTACGGAGATTATCGTATACAGATATACCGGGATACCTATCAAGACACGGAATATATACTCTGACATAAAACTTAAAAATAAGTTTTAACTATATCATCCCTGTTTTAACTTAATAATAAATTCCCAGGATGTTAGACAAAATATTTTTGTTTATTTTGGAAAGGAAATTTGAATAATGGCACAAAGATTGTATCAGGAGTGTAAAGGAGTACATTACCTCGAATTATGTAGAAATTTAAAATACACGTGTAAGTGCACCCGAGTGTAACTTTAATTATGTACAGATCGTATCCGACACCACAACCTCATCCAACGTCGACATAACCGCGGGCAGTTTCCGATTGTGACCATTAATGGTATTAACTTTACTGAAATGTTAATACGCCATTCTGTAATTATTAACTCCTTTTCTGAGGTTTTGTACGCAATTTATTCATAAATCCGATAATCAAAACAAACATGGAAATTCGCAAATACTGTTGCATATTTGAGCACTTTTTTTGGGTCAGTTATTTTTTGCCGGTTGTAAAAATAGCGGCGGCAAGTTCGACAACCGCTAAAGCAGGAAATTTTGGGTAATCAATGTAAATATGTGTTTGCACTACGTGTATTTGTAGTGAAAGATTTTCCCACAATTAACGTAATGGGCACATCTCACAAGGGTAATGGTACCAAGTGGCTAGTGGTGTAATCGGGGTCGTGATCTAATTATATTATAATGTTGGTAATTAATAGACTCGCAGTAATTAGTCTATACGATAACAACACATTATATAATTAATTTATAATCGCTGACATAACGAGCTAAGTGATTGCAAGCTTCTGAGTTGATTCCAATTAGGATTATGTAGACTTGTTAGAGATAGTTCGGAGAGCAAATGTATTAGAAAGATTTTGACTAGGTGTCTTTATACGGTGAACTTACAGAGGTCCTAAGATGGAAAATGTATTGAGTTAAATCGCCAAATGGATACGATATCATATATGTCACTTCTAAGTTATGTCACTACACCAACTGCAGATTTGGAAGGACATATTTAATACTATTGTCTGATTATAAATGAGGCTTCTGGTTTGGATGGACTGATAAAATCATAAAAAAATCTTTTATGCGCTAATAGAATGTGACGTTGCAAAAAATCTCGTACACAACAATGACGCATATGCTTAAAACCGTGACTCTACCTACATACCTTGGAACTATTATCACCAGTTCGTCAGTATCATCGTGTGAGTGTTCAGTGGTGTAGTGTGATGTGTGTGTGGTGAGTGGTGGCGCGAGGGATGGTCGCGCGCGATGCGGCGCGGCGGCGGCGCGTGCGCATGGCTCGGCACGCCCTGCACGCGCAAGAACGGCGCCGTCTGCACCTGCCGAGTGCACACCGCGCTGTTGCAGGTAAGGAACGATGAAAGTACAGTAGGCGTAATAATATATGAAAAACTCGGCTAGTACCAAACAATTTTGAAAAGGGGTATGGTTCAAAATTTGTGAAATACTATATGAACAGGTCGGCTTGTAAAACACAATTTTGAAATAGGCACATAGTTCATAATTAAAGCAATTATTCTAACGGCTATATAAGAAAAATTTGAAATATACAGATGTATTCAAACCGTGATCGAAAACTGAGGCAGGTAATAATTGAGGTGATTATAAAACCCCTGGCGTTAAAGAAAATCCCAACAAAAATATTGGCGTTTTCAACATTTTTGAAAATTGGCAATTACCTGCCCAAGTTTCCGATCACAGTCTGAATACACCCTGTATAATGTGAGGCTATCAATATCAAGTTACGCTTTAATGAACTTAATAAATTTAAAATTCTTTATGAAGTCGCCCAATTTATTCGATTTACAGAACTTTTTATATTGACAAAAGCACATAATCTAGTAAAACTCGCTTTTGGCTCGTAACCAACAGTGCGAGAAAAACAATAGCATTTCGCGCGAAAATTGTTGTCAATTCAGTTGGCGTGTGGATCGGAAACGATAAAGTAATCAGATGATTTGTTGGTTTTGAATAATAATCACAGTGGTATACTATTTCAGTGTTCAAGGAATATTTTTAAGCAAAGGTTCATTCATATTTCAGAATTGTTAATAACATCCTAAAACGAATGAAAATACAAGTCGATAGAAAAAAAAAAATTAATACAATAGTTTATAAATTCTGTTGAATGAATAAAAAATAATCGTAGAGAATGACGATACATATGGGTAATATGTAAGGTCGTTTCCGAATAACCTTTTAAATACTAAAAAATTGTAGTTTTGTGTCACTGAGAGCTTTACTTCAAGCCGTTAGAATAAATGGATAGTGCGATAGATGTCACGATATCAAATCGCTACAACTGAGCCTAATCAGGGTTTTGTTCTGTTACCCTGGATACATATACGTGGGGGTTCCAACACAATAGGGCTCGTTTGGCCGCTCCATCCGGGGATTTCATCGACCTTGAGCCCTTCAATCCTGGTATAGTAATAAAGCGTTATTGCTACGTTGACTAGCCCTATTGTTCCTAAAGTGTTGGAACTTGGATATGTTTGTGAGATGATACTTTTTGCGGAGGTAAAAGTTTCAAAGGTCAAGGTTAATATGACATGGAAAGTATGAATTAAATAGATAAAAGCGTATTTTATGATTGACGGATATTAAGAAGAGTTTTTGAGGCCAATTTTTTTTAGTATATGGCTTAATGGACTTGCTTCTTAGAATTTGGCAACGAAAAAACAAAAACTGTCCAAACTAGGAAAAGAATGTGACAACCAAAGGAACGCACCTTTTTAAAACAACAGCATCAATGCGGCTTCATCACGGCTTGCAAACTAATGTGAAACGGTATGACGTTTACTTTCAGTGAATACATAGACAAACAATGTCAGTTAAATTGGCTCTATGGTAACACATTCGTCAAAAGAGTGAAACGTTTGAATTTGTGGTTGGAAAAAAATAGTTTTTCGATTGAGCGGTCATCGCCTACCGGAAAGCGAGCGAAATGGCGCCACAAATGGCACTGCTGCGGCTCTGTCACCACTGTTGCTAGTCGCGATGTGGTTTATGTTAAATCGACTATAGGTAAATAAATAAAATTACCATGCTTTAAAGAGGGAGTTTGAGTTTAGTTGTCAGAAAATAATGTGGATTATTGTCAAGTATCAAAAGCTGTTGAAAAAATGTGCTATAAGACTTTTGAGGAATCTCTGAAGTTTTATGAAAAGTCTATTGAATGTGCATGTTTTTTTTTTGCAAAGCCAAAAGCAATTTTTAGTTTATACATCTTAGGCTTTAATCGACTGATCTTTCCCGGTCTTGTGTCCAAAGGATCTCATTTTAAACTATCATGCCTAAATATTACAAACAAACATATAAACATTTCAATTGCTTCAGCAAATTAAAAAAAAACTGTCGAGCTATCAGGCAACACGATATACTGCAGTAAAGAGTTTTTTCGGCGCGCGACGGAAATTGATTCAGACCGAAACCGCGCGGCACGACCGCCTTACTTCCTCTCTCAACTAATTGGAACGAGTTTCCACTAAAACAAGGAAGTTTTTGAGCTCACGCCTCACACTATACAAACTTTATTTAACTTTGTTCTAAAATTGTACTCATATTGAGATTCGGGAAACGTATACCCAATATCTATTGTAAGGGAAAGTTGTCTAATGCTATTTTCTCCAACCAAATGTGTCCACTAAATTCGCCTACATAAAATGATATAGTTTATAAAAGCATTCCATTGCACAAATATTAGTTTACTATGATTAATAGAGTTTCTTCGACAACGCAAACACAACATGATATTTGTTTAACAGGCTCGGTTTAGCTTTAAAAGAAAAGTTATGAATAGACTTCTAACGCGAGTGAGTAAGACAAACATAGCGCGTTAAAAGAAATCAAATTAGGTTACCTACTTGGCTATTCGTTTGACGCTCGCACAATTTGTACACGCTGCCGGGGTAGGGGGAAGAGGAAAGGGTAAAGGGCTGAAAGGGTAAAAGTTAACTGATATCCGACAGGTCGTGTTGACTCAATGTATTGATGAGTAAACAAATATCATTGCTAATGGCGTGTTTTGGTAGTTCAATGAGGAAAAACGACCTGGTAAAGTTGATAGGTTTGAAATCTTTGGGTGAGGCCTACGTTCAGGAGTAAACGTCTTATAATATGGTAAAAATTATCATAGATTTAAAGTGGTAAAAACTGTATCAAATTCAATTAATCACAAAATAGATTTGTGCTAAAATATTGCAAATATAAATGCAGATTCCTTTAAATAAAATCTTAATACAGTCAGGAAATATCATTCCCCATTTTGCAGAATCGAATGATTCATTTTTGTTGAGAATTTCTCGAAGAAACCATTAAGCGAGCCGCCATAATTCGATCGAACGGTGTCAAGCGCTACTTAGCTAACCGATACCCTATCTTGACGACACTGCGTTTACTCGCAAGTGCACCATAATCACTTTCCAATGCACAATTTTACGATACAAATAAAAATTATCTAGTATTCCTTTTATAAACTGAATAAAGCGCATTGACGTGTGAATAAAACGTTGACTAACACGAATGATCTTCGAAAACTTAAAATCGATTTATACAAGGATGTGGATTCCAGGATGTTAATTACATATTTGTATTGTAATGGCGGGTTTTAAACTTAAGATGTGTTATATATTGTAAATGTTACTTGATGTCCGAGTTATTTATTATTTAAACACAGGGTATGTCTTAATCATTACTTTATTGGTGGGTCATCTTAGATGTAGTCACATCTACGGATGTCCAAACAAATAAGTGATGTCCTAATTAACAATCTACAACATGTTGTTTAATAATATCCTACCAACAACGTTTATGTTGCGTTACCAATGCGTCAGACAACTTTGTTAACCGCGGTTGAGCCGGCGGGACGAATGTCCCGCATATCAAGCTGCTTTCGGCGCGACTCCACCACTTACAAGCAATAAAAATCCCATTTACCCCAGCACGAAAGCGATGCTATCTAACCGAAATTACCCCACTCGAGACTGCCCCGGCGGCGATACGGCCAACAATTCATTACATTGCAGCAAATGAGCCGCGATGACAAACAAACAACAGTGCTGTCAATACAATGTATTGAGGAGCGCCGCGGGGTGCAAACTACCCGATGACACCGCCCGCCGCTGCGGAAGGGTTGGGCGGCCCGCGCGGACACGGCTGATGGGGTAGCACGAGTTTAGATGTTTTTATTCAAGTTTTTTTTGGATTCGATTGTGGCATGTTTGGAATTGTTATTTTTGCAATAAAACAGGAATATGCGATGGTAATTGCACATTCTTTGGATACTGAAACTAATAAATTTAATGTTATTATTAATTTACTAAACAACGCTAATCTTCAAAATATTTTTGTCTTATTTCATTTACGTTTTAAGCACATCAATCTTACTGTAACTTACATTTACAGTTATTCAGTTAACAGTATATTTAATTAAATGAAAAATTTAGACTTATAAATGCACACTACAATAAATCAAGTTTAGAAACTACAAATTCGGTATTACTAGTAACTTTACAAGTTACAAAACTAGTGAATCATTTACTACACTAGAACTTTCCTCATCCAAAAACGTCTGATCGTACGCCCACCGTACCTAAAAGTACTAACAAAGTTTACCTTCAAGTCAAAAGTCACAAAGACATTACTTTATTATCCTGTTGTGAAGAGAATTCATGGTTCATACGCCGCCGCGGGAGCGCAGGACTGGCTCATCACGGGAATTGGGAAAGGGGAAAATAATTCCATGAATTACTGCCGTTTATTGTATGTTGAGATGATGATGATTTATTATACGTTATGTCTTTGTTTATATTTGACAATTATGTATTAATATTTAGTACTTAAAAAGGAAAGATCCATATTATCATATAGATTTCAGATATATTTCAATAATTCTCTTAAGTTTCGGTTACACTGCAAAGGCAATATTTGTTGATTTCTAAAGATTAAAAGAAAATTATTACGACTAATTAGTCTACTTGCACTAGGTTGTCGTATACAAATTGAGACCATGTGGCATATTGTATCATTTAGTGTTGAATATATGCACATAGATTATCGTTCTAAAATTATTACACATAATAAGGACCTAATTCCCTAAATAAAATAAAGATAAAGCAATACAAAAAGCAAATTATTAAAAACTTTTCCAATATGGCTACTTTGACCATCCGACTCTAAGGACCACTTCACAAGTCGGCCGCATGAAATATTCACGTCGCAGGCATCAAATCTCCGAACGTGGGGAGGTGAAATCCTTGGCCCGATAGCCCGAACCGTTTGAAGCCAAGAAATCCAAGGGATGTCGATAAATCAATCTCCGCCGAAGTGGGACTGAGTGAGGTCATAAATTAAACTGTTATCTCTCGTCTTGCACGCCACGTGTGGCCTTAATGTTGCCACGATCGAGGAGCGGCACCCTCCTACCGTTTATTGGGGGGATGATAAGTTTTGCCGATGAATCTATTATTATGAAGAAAAATTGTGTTGCAAATCTATGGAGAAGTGGCTCAAAAATAACAATGTTTGCGAGTTTCTGCTTAAATCACACTACTAACTATTTACTTGCTCAGTAAGGGAAAATATAAAGAAAATAGGAAATAAGTTTTCCTGACAAAGTAATGAAAAATACTCCATGTTTAAATGAGAAACGAATGTGTTTAAGAATTAGCTAGTAAAAATATTTAACACATTATAAAGTGATCAGTCACAGAGCGCATTGCACCCAAATACTCGCGAGATTAATTCATAACTGGAGCAATTAGTCTAATTTGTGCGGTTTGCGAAAACGTGGACATTTTCAACGTGTAAAATTAAAAATACCTATGAGTTGACGTTAAAGTGACTGCGTATTTTTAATTTGTGTACACATAGCGTGAGGTTATATATATAATGTTCCATTCAATTGGCCGCGCACAGTGCGGGCCGGGTCATCATTAACCGGGCGGAGTGTGCCGACATTCTCCTTTCACGCGCACACAGACGCTCTCACTCAATGTGTTTTTTTCCGATTCGTTAAACGAGTGTTTGCACCTGCAAATTAGAGGGCGTCGTGAGCGCGCGAATAATGAATTTCTAAAGATGTACTGGTCTTTTGACGTTTTTAAACGAGCTCCACTCGGGGACGTCTCAAAGCGGTCCGCCATTGTGTTTTGTCTGCGCGATGTCCCGGCTTGAGCCCGCCTGCGCCCGAACAGATGTCGGCGGACAAATTAATGCCACCTCGTTGAATGCGAGCGTCTCCTATATACTTTACGGTGTTGAGGTGCCAGCCCAGGACGGCAGCTGGTGTAGACGTGCCAGAAATCTGCAGCTTTCAGAATTCCATTCCACTCCATTTGCTATATAAATCCGATCATGTTTATGGCATTTGTTTCTCAATAGTTTGAACTATTATATCAAACTGTAGGTACTTATCAGGCACCAAATCTGTATAAAAATATAATCAAAGTACTGTAGCAAACGGTAGTACTCTCAGCGTCATTAAAAATGTCTTTGTGGTAATACGCAAAGAAAGTTCGTTAACTTGCCGTCAACTATTGCGGTACCAAGTTACATTGAAATGCGAACACAAGTTTTTACATAAATTCATAACAACACTTGTAATTCACTTCTCGCGAGTCTTGTAGTTGAGTTGTTATGAATTGTTGCGCCAAACTGCTACCGTGGCGCAGTCGGTTAGATAATTGTTTAAAACATACATATCGCCAGGTTTTTTTAGATGGAATAAACGTGCGAGGATTTTATATTTTTGTCTATTGTTAGCGTGGCGACGTGTATTTTAATTTAAAAAAATATTGTAGTAAAAATTAAAAAAAAACTCTTGAATGAATGCTATATGAAATTATTAAAATTAAAGAAATTCTGTATGTAGAAATTAAAATTTTATGCTTAAACCGTTAACCCAAATAAGAAGTTTTTTGGCGCACAGAAAAATTGGAAACGAGGAAACCACATAGGCTATTATTTTTTGTAAATAGCAACCTAGTAAATTTGAAAACAGTCTAGCAAAGAAATTTACCTCCCTATATTACATATTATAGCGATATCATTCGATCCAGGCCTCATCACTTTATTTTAGGAGAATATTAACCAAATAGTAAAAGTTAATTACCGCTCGGCAAACAAGTTCTGTATAAAATATGTATGTAGTCACGAACAAAATCTACCACAGTACAAGTATTTGCGCGGTTTCTAATAACGTTTGTTTGTGAGCAAATATCACAAACTTGTATTAAACAACATTTTATATACTGCTATTGTTTTTGCCTTTCATTGTATTATTTGGTTATAAATATTTTTCTATACAGTTAATATAAAAACTAAAAATTTATGCGTCCAACTTTTCCAATACTCGTCCTTTTTAGGCTCATTTCCAAACTTCGTTCTGTTACTGGAAAACGTTATTACAATACCAGAACTGAGGAGCGAACCTAGAACTTTTACATCGAACGTTGCACACAAATAGGCATTCAGCTCTTAAAACCCTTTATTATTATACCACGTATTTGCACAACCGATGACAGTACATTCCTGAGAAACAACCAAAGGGGATTATAGTAAAGCCGCACATTTATTCTTAGCTCGTTTATACTAAGCGGTAGTAGGCAAGCTCAAGTTCCGTGTGAGCCCGCTGACCCGTTTACTAGTGCCGAGACACGCTCCAAGCTCTTGTACGACGAGCGGCTGTGTGCAACTTTTTGTATCGGCACGAGTGATTCTAATAACACCGTCAAAGGAGGCGCCCTCGCTGTCTTTGAGCCGCGGAACGGAAAAACGCAACGGATGTGTAATTTTAACTCGTTTGATGGTGACGGTGTTGGGTGTTGTTGTGTGATAAATAATAGTAGCGGTAATGAGGAGAATAACTAAATATAGTCTCACATTACGATTTAATGTTGTACACTTACGACTGCCTTTTATTTCTCTTCTTATAACTCCAATCATCTCAACAATTTAGTCTACTGAACTTCATAGTTATTTAAGTTTATTTAATTTTTTTCAATAAAATTTTGAGACCGATTGTAATAAACTTAGTCAAAAACAAGTTCGATGTAAGTTTAGACATCTCGGATCAGACTGTATATCCAATAAGAAACTGAAATAAGCACGCCTATTATATGGAGCAAAACCACAATTGATAAAATGATGCTGAAGAAATGCACTACTGCCTACCCTTTTGAGGAATACAAGGGTGAGTGCCTATGTATGTGTGTACCGTGTCAACTCATCAAGGTCGGAATGCACTTACATTAAGCTGCCTCCGCGCTCACTCTCCCAGCAAATATAAAACAGCTTGCCAAAGAATGCCTTTGTCCCGTCGCGGAAAAATGCAGCGTATTTATAATTTTATCTCGTGTGATCGCTTCTCGTTAGCTGCTTATTTTAATAATAATGGCGGCGTTAATGAGGATATCGCGTTGCTTTGTTAGTTGGACGTGGGCTGCATGGTGCCGCGTTGTGCTAATATTAAATATTTCACGGAAAATATCTACTTGCGAATTAAGCTTGAAGTCTATGATAGAAGCGAGGATACTGGTTTTGGATAAAACAATATGTCACTTGCTGTGTTATATGCAATATAGTGGAAATGGCATGCAATGCCAAGCAAATTACTAACACCAATACCTGCTAATGTATTTTAACAATAAAGCTATCAACATTGACTCTTCTTTTTATTAAAGCAATGTTACCACACATACAGGCGAGGTTTTCTATGAACAAGCCAACCCACTTAGCTCAATGGTGTACAAGACTCGAACCGGACATCTCCAACGTTAGTCGGAACTAGCGCGGAAATTGAATCCGGGAATGCATTGTGCTATAGCTTTGTTGTTAAGGCAGCTCTACTAAGGGGAAGTTCATAGATTGTTCTTGGGCAAACATTCTTCTCTAGCAGAGAAGATAAAAACAATATTATTTTTGTTCACATTACAATTCAAAAATGATACAACAAAGGAAGGAATTTTGCAACAAAACAAAGGAAATTGTTGTAGCACAAATTTTATGTGGTGACAAATTATGTCATGCACGATTTGTTTGCATATTAACTCTATGAAAAATATGTATACAAATGTACCGTACAAAAGCATTATTTTAAATACTAGTAACTATTTGCTCTAGTCGCCGAATAGTAAAATATATAAACATGAAATGTTAAAAGCCTATTTATAATTTATTATCGAGTAGACGACGTTAACAAGAAAAATTTTAAAGGTCGATCCTACGAACAAATTCTCAGTAGAATATTCCCCGATCTTAGTTTTAAATTATAGAACACCTAGGGAGGAACGAAGCCGGTGGCTGCGAAGTGTTTCGCATTCGCTTTATAACGTCATAAGTCCAGGCAATAAATAGAATTGCAGCGGACGGTAAAAGAAATTGTTCAACATTGCTCTCCAGATGATGGAATTGTTGAGAGCGCCACTGGAATATTGTTAAGGACTGCTTTGTGTTTTGTTTTTTTTTTTTATGTTTATTCTACCCCGACTACGGAGCATTGATGAGATGAAATATTTTGTGCCTGTGTGCTTTGTCCGATTGGTAAAATGATTAGTTTACCGCGGGCGTACTTTCGTTGTTCTACTGAAATGTGTTCTAAGTTTACATTTTGTAAAGATAAATGATATGGTGTATTTTATTTTAAACTTTATTTATTATTTGTGGGTCCCTTTTTATCTTAAGAAAACACAAATGAAAATCTTAAATCAATGCATTTATAGAAGAGGCTCGTGCCTAAGTAAATGTAATTGATTGTTATATCTAGGTTTTGAAAAAGGAGTCAAAAGCATTCGGAGATGCTTGCCGAGATTTTTTTAGTAGGACTATTTGCGGTAATTTTAAATGGATCTATATTTTGTCTATTTCAGCTTTCGCGATATTATCGTCCATTTAAAATAGCGAATACCTCGATTTACTTATATGATAAATTAAGACTTCTGCACTTTTTGCGTAACGTATAAGAAGTACGCATAATAATTGATAATGTATTTTTGTTGTCAGGAATTCGCGACCCTCACGAAGGAGCTGAACCAGGCGCGAGAGCAGCTGCTCGAGAGGGAAGAGGAGATCTCAGAACTCAAAGCGGAGAGGAACAACACCAGAGTGAGTACCTCATTTACATTTAGTCTCGTGATTTATCATTTCTAAGAGTATCGTAGCAAGGTCTTTATTTTCTTTGTCTAATTGGCCATCAAAGTGAATTTTTTTATAATATATCATAACAATTCTTCTCAGACAGTTATTGGAATCTAGAAACATTCTAAAAAATGCTCTTAAAAACGGCAAACAACAAAGATACAATTGTCTATCTTACTGGGTTCTGACGTAATATCACATTAGATTAAATTATTTTATGACACTCAATTGTAAGAATAAGAAAAGAAATTTCTAATTTAGATTCAGTTTCTACTGTTAGCAGTAAAATTAGCATTTCAATAAAATGATTTTAAAACTTTTGTAATTATGCCGCGAGCTCACGACTCGCCGTGTCAGTGTGTTCACAACTTTAATGTTGTATTTCTAGCGACGAATATTAAATTACCATCATCATTAAATTACCTAATCTATTAAAGGGGTTTTGACGAAAGAAACTCCATCTTACTTCTTGGATTTAATTATGGTAATACAAATGAAATAGGGACGGGAGTAATAAGGGGCTCGGTAGCTAGTTTAGATCTAGAGAACAGAATTAAAATTAAGAAACTAACTTCTTCTTATTTACAACTACTTGTATCCTACAATCTAGTAAGTACAATAGATAATATAAAATGCAATAAGAAATCGAAGTAATTATCCAAAAAGACGAAAAGACATCTACTTTTCATGTCGATCCGGTCATAAAAGCGGTTCAACCAAAAAATACGAAACTAGTTGGAATAGTTGTGCCGGATGATCGTAAAACGTAATCTTTCGCGAAACTTTACAACTGTGGGTTCAATTACAGACTTTGCTTTTGGTCGTAATGAGCACTAGTGGAAAAATATATTGCCCATTCCACTTGTGCAGCTGCGAACCATTATATCCTTAGATTCAATGCTAATTTAAGCTGTCGTTTAGGCAACCTATAGCTTCTCCTTTCCAAATCAAAATTACTTTTGGTGCACTGCTATCTTAACTTCTTTCGTGGCTCTATCATTTAGAAATGTAAAATTAAATAAATTTATATTTATATTCAAGTAAAGTACCGAGGTGTTAATAGCTCCTGTCTCTTAGAAGCAGTAAGTGAATGAAACAAAATACCTCTGCGCAGGCCCTTGTCTGCCCTTCAAACTGAATGGGTATTTTAATAATCTGCCTCTTTATAACCGAGAAAACTAGGTTCATATTTTCTTCCATTAGACGTGGATAAAGTTTGCAACATCACTTAGAAAAATGTTCAACGAGCCAGCTTTGAAAAATATAAAAGTAATTATTTCCTAAATTGCTTAAAAAATGTGGCCATATTTTATTCCATAACGTAGGTACGCCTGTCTTAAGCGTCTAATTTAGAAAATTACGGTAGCTTTTATAAGGCCTATTTTTTATGTCTAGTGCTCAGTCCTTCAGTCTACCTGACTGCTAGGTAGATTTCAAATTGAAGAATACCACTGAACCCATAATTTTCCGCAAAGCATTTTATAATTTAGCGAGTATTTTTAATACAAAATCTTATAAGCCAATATTAATTTCATGTTAACAAAAGGAGGAGATATTAAAAAATACGGTTTGAAAATTTTGTACGTAGTATCCCGAGGATTTTAATTGCCCTCAACACAAAGTATATACGAGTATTTAATATGAGATTCAAATGAGAAGCACTATTATTTTTCTGTGTATAAAATGAAACAGGGGAGCCATTACTTGAACACATTCCTTTAATTACTTCTGTTTGTAATAGGATTAAAAAACGTACGAAATCTTGTGTTTCATGGTGCTGGCTTTTAATGTAATGAAATAGTTCTGTAGGTTCGGAAGATGCGGTCTTACGTGGCTTTCATGACCAATTTTGTTCCCATAGTAATTTCCTCCGTATATTGAATGGCTACGAATATTCGGATATTCTTATTTTGGAATTTACGTCCCCGTTCCAAAAACAGTGGACACAATCCCTCTTAACCGTATAGAAGACCGGTATCAATGTCCTTATCATCTTAATCATCAACAGCCTTTTCCTCATCCCCTGCTGGACATAGGCCTCTCCTATAACACGCCACTAGGCTTGATCCTTTGACAAGCAAAACCTGATCAACCATTGCTGTTTTTAGTTGCTTCTGGAGCACCTGGAATGCCTGGTGTCACGGCACGAGCGCTCGCTGCGCATGACGGTGGTGAAGCGGCAGGCGGCCGCGCAGTCCGGAGTCTCCTCAGAGGTGGAAGTGCTGAAGGCGCTCAAGAGTTTGTTCGAGCATCACAAGGCTCTCGACGAAAAGGTGAGGCTGATGTTCTCATACAACTTGAGCTAGTAGATATTGATGTAGTAATTAATGTTACTGATGTTATATGTGAGAAATTGAATAAAGAATTTAACTTTGTAGATGAATTGATTACTACAGTAGAATATGGAATGAATGAACTTATTGTTAACAGAAATACTTTTCATAAATCTATTAAATATTTTATCGACAGTGGATGTGATTTTACGGGTTTTGTATGTATCATAACAGGTTCGGGAAAGGTTACGTGTGGCGTTAGAGCGGAACACAGCTTTAGAAGAAGAATTGGCGCTCACCAAAGAAGAAGTAAGATTGACTTTTAAAGTATAAGTTATGTGCATAATTAACGTTATGAATTAAATTCATTGATCAAGCGGAATGACCATTTAAACATACAAGATTTTATAGTTCAGAACGAATTATAAATAACCATTTGAACACGAATGATGTGCAAATTGGAGCAATGAAATTCATTTTGAAACGTTAATTAGTTCCACATTAATTACATTTTGTATTTACATTATAAGGTACCGCTTTAATTCCGTCAAAATTATATTGTGTAACAGAATCTCCATTTCACAAAAGGTCCCTGGAAATTCAGGCAAAATTTGCTTGCTCTTGTTATAGCAAACTGCAGCATTGCATTTGATAGTGTGTACTAGTGTTAATAACAAAATGTTGAGTTTAAAACATTTGTGTAGTGAAAGTGTGTACTGAAAGTATACATACTTCATACGAAACGTCTTACTCTCAAATTTCAACATCTTTCATCTTTCCCATAACTTAAATTCCTGTACACCGTGATCAACGAAGGAATGCACAAAAATGACACCGAAAAGTGAGGCTCAACGAATGTCAATATGGACTGTTTTTTGTTGACACTCTTTCAGCATCTGCTGGTAGTGTGTATAGCTATACTCATCCAGCAAACTAAAATGATTTCCTGTATTATTGACATATAAGCCCGATTATGTTAATTTAGGTTAGCTATTACCCAGATCTGAAGAATGAAACAACACATTAATGATCGCATTGCGTATTCCAGTTGCAGCAGTACAAATCGTCGAGCACGCAGGAAGGCGACAAGCCGAAGGAGAACGGCACGGTGCCCAGCGGCTCGCCCGAGCAGAACGGCGAGCAGCAGCAGGCTAAGGTAACTGCCGGGGACTGGAGTGATAGATGGTTATGTTACTGTAGGAGTCAGGATATCGCTTCTGAGTTTATGGCGGTTGTTATTCAAAGGACATTTGTATGGGGCTTTGTATGACATGGGGAGAAAATCTTGCCATACAGACGAGAGTAGTAAGAAACAGTAGTAGTTGTTTGTGGTGGCACTAAGCCTCTAAACAAGGAATAAATTAAGCTCTTTAAGTGGAAGGGTAAATTAGTCCTGAAGTTAGTGAAAGAAAATTATATCCTTAAAAAAAAGTTAGGATTAAGGTAACTGTTGACTTGAAAGTAAAATTATGAATTTTGGAAATAACGTTAATAAGCGATATCATATTGGCTACTAAATGATAACATTTGAATATAACGGCGTAACTGAAGAAAGTGAACTAAACAAATGTAACTACTGCACTGAACATACGTACAAAAACATTGACACATTCACATGACGTAACAGCGTTGTACCACACTAACAAGAAGAAAAACAACTGTAAAAAATGTATTGAACGTTTGACTGTTCTGATGGCATTCTGAATCGTGATCTTTACGAACTTTACGGAATATAATCTACAGTACCCTTACTTAGTAATACATATGATTATGTCATTATAATTAAATAAAATATTTAAATTGTACCCTCGATATAAAGAACAAATTATATTTCGTATAATGATGAAGATCGAAAAGATACACGGACCAGAATGCTACGACCCTAACCCCTTAGATGCTTAGTGGATGGTGACTGTGTTTCTCAATATTAGAAATCTGAAGTTGAAAGATTCTATCGAAAAATAAAGTTATGCAATAGCAATTAATTTGTAAAATATGACTTAGAAACTTTCAATGACGGAACTGTGTAATGGTTTTACTCAATTTGTTGAGCTTTAAATAATGGCTAATTGAATTTATATTTTTGTACAGTTATATACTAACTTTACCTACTGATTAATGTTGTGTGTTTAAAAATACATCTGTAGATTGAGTAAGACCATGCACCTAGTCTAACTGAATACCTCTAGCCGTGTAGCTTATGTGTTTCTTTCTTGTATTATTCAATTGTTTTTTTCTTTGATGGTGGACACAGGAACAATGTAGTGTTAACGGCGAATCGGAGAGCAGTCGGAAAATCAATGAGCTACAAAACACGATCGCCAAACAGGTTAGCACAGACACATTCGCAACCAAAGGGCCCAGTGCGAAATACGATGCCACTGCATGAAGCAACGCACATACTGTATTATTGGCTGAATGTTTGGGCAAAATTGGGCGATTGACACCAGTGTGAAGTTTTGGAACTGGGCTCTTGATCATACAGAATTCAATCAGTAATGTTATTACGTGTCGAAATTGTAGGCTATTACAATCGCCATCAGCGGCAATGGATATCAAATACGATACGATAGGAATATATTATTAAAATGCATGTTCCATTGTCATTATATAATATGTGGGTAAGGATCAAGGAAATATATTCAATAGTAAACTTCAGTCCAGATAATATCGTTAGGAATGTTCCATCGCACCTACGACTTCACTTATAATGTCTCACCACCCTCACTGACACGTTATGTATTTTCAGTTATATCGTATTATGCTTATTATTGTCCTATAGATTTAAATCTTTAGTCTTTAGCGGCTTATAGTAGTGTTTATGTAGAACTCACTAATGGGCTTTCCAGCTTAACATTAACTGCGTATGAAGTTGCTATTATCGGCTTAAGTTAAACCCCTTTAACTTTATATATAACCATGTACAATATAGTTATTGAAATCCAGTCCACTTATCGCATATGAAAGTAATTTTAAAATTTGATTTGTTAATGTGGATGAAGACGGTCATAGGCATCTATATTTCTATAAAATTTTATTTTATGAATAAAATCTAATTAAGAGCTGCTTTTATTTTATTTTATTTTTTTACGTATAGTGTGTCACTTTTATTATGTAATTTAAATAGCAGAAGGCAATATTTACGGAAATTTCAAAGTTGTTATTTTATTCATATTATTAGTAATTCACTGATTTCAAATTACCATGTTACAAATTTTGAACTACCTGCTTATCTAACTAGTTTAAATAAATAACATACGCTGTAACCTACTATATTAGCATATGTTATAGTAATTGGAATATTATAATTTCATTTACTCGTATGTATGCGCATATGTACATCACTTAGGATTTACGTATATTGATAAATCTGGTATTTCTTTCCAAAAATCTTCCTTGATTTAAACGGAAAACTAACGAAATGTGTGAGAAATATCATTATAAGGTCACGACTTAAAAGAAAGATTTTTGGAGGGTAACTATTAACTAGTAATATTTGTAGCTATAAAAGCATGATGAAATTAGGATCGGTAAGCTCGGAATTAATGTATTTTACAGAAAAAAACATATTTTCTATATGGTAACGGACATTTTTTTATTAAACCATATGACAACTGATAGTTCCAAGTTTACCGTACCTCTGACATTAGATATAAATCTCCTTACTTAATAACATGTAACCAATCATAACATTCACTAACACACACACTAACCCATCGAGTATACACATTATCAACTTGAGTTTATATGTAATAATTGTACGTAATGTATTTAAAGGTGAGTATGTATCATGTAATTTATTTTTAGTACCATGTATCACATTGGTATGTAAGTATATGGAATGAAAACGTCGCTTCATATTGTTCATATGTAATATATTTTATTGTAGTCTTACTAACAAACTGTTTCCAAATCCACGGACTAGTGGTTGATCAACCTGTTATGAATCTATCTTTCCTGTTCTTATTTCTGTGACAAGTTTGTTAGACAAAATTGTCCTGATTTTCGACTTCAACTCCTAGTATTTAAAAATTACTTTTGGCAAGTTGAAGTAAACTTTTGAAAATCGGTCCAAGCCACGTGTAATGTTTATTCAAAATCGACAATAAATTAACTTTAACCGCTTGTATCATGCTCGATACTAACCACTAATCCTAACCGATCAATGCCAATTTAAATGCCAAAAACATTAACCTGATGTTCTAAACCCATCAGTCCGCTGAGCTGAGTTCGTGGCAGCGGCGCGTGGCGGAGCTGAACAACAAGATGTCCGAGCTGGAGGAACGGTTGAACAAGGGCGAGAAGGAACTGGCCAAGAAACAGGAGGAGTGCGCCAAACTGCAGCGGGATCTGAGAGAGAACGTCGCGCAGAAGGAAGACCAGGTGAGCTGATACTCCTCACAATTAGTATAGTGGTAATTTATATAGGATGGAGCGATGGGCTTCGAGATTTAGGCGCAAAGTCGCGGGTTCAAACCCCAGACAAACACTTCTGAGTTTTCTAAGTTATTTCACAATGAATATTATCAATTGCGTTAACGGTGAAGGAAAACATCTTGAGGAAACCTGCACATTTAAAAGTTCCAAGGAATTTCTTGGTGTGCAATCAGTACAGGATTAAGGCTGAAACCCTCTCAATGTTAAACGAGGCCCGTGCCCAGCAGTAGGACGAATATAGTCTGATGATGATGATAATGATAATTGATTTTCAGACGATGCTTTTGTTTAAATCTGTCAATGAAGCAAATCTGTTAGTGGAAAAGAAAACGAGCTTTCTCAAATTATTTTAAGTGCCACGTCATATTGGATGAGCCTATGACCGTTTTTCGGTAATATTTACAGGTTTCGCGATAAAGTGAATTTATTGATGGTAAAAGCCAATAACACTTTCCCCAACCACTTGTGCCAAAAGACCAGCAAACAAATTAATTTTCTTCCATATAAGTATATCAAACATTCAAGTGCTATTCTCGGAAATAGTTCATTTATAAATAAGTTTGTAACATAATTTCACAACACCAGACGAAATGATACACACAATTTGCCATATCCATAAACTCATGCTGCTTTAATCATATTTGTTCAATAATTGCAATAAAGTGTTGTTCGCAGGAGGAGAGGATAGCCACGCTGGAGAAGAGATACCTGAACGCTCAGCGCGAGTCCACTTCCCTCCACGACCTCAACGAGAAGCTCGAGCAAGAACTGCAGCACAAACAGGCGCAACTCAAGGTACCAACTACCACTCTACTCTATAACTTGTTTGTTTGCCGTACCCTTGTGTTTAATACAATACTTAGCTTCAAGCGTGACCTATTAACTTCAACTACAGTGTACATACTATGGGCATTTGCGTTTTGTTCTTTAATAATAAACGTTTAGATTATCAAGTGTTTTTGTAGAGTCTATCAATAATAAATGTCGTCGGGATAAATCAATTGTCATCTAATACACTAATGAGAGTTAACCCGACTAACAAGTAGAAAATGACGTGAGAACCGCTTAAGTTGCTGGACGACATGTAGAAACTCACACGGCACCATCTAGCCTCATGCCATTGGCACACGTGTACATAACTTCTCCCCAGCTGCAAGAGGAGAAGATAGCCGCCATCGAGGAGAAGTTGGAGTTGTCCACGCAGAAGTTGGCGCAGATGTCCTCGCTGCCCGAGATGGAGGAGCAGCTCAAGGCCAGGATGGAGGCTCTCAACCAGGTCGGTCTCACGTGCTGACCAACCATACACTTGTAGTAGAACTGTCATGTTTCTCTCGTGTTGAGTAGTCAGTAGAATCTTCATAACAATAGAGAAATATGTAGCGTAGATGAATAATTTCTATGGAGTATTAAGTGGTTCCTGAAGGGTACTTAGATGGGGTTAATCTGGACAAAAATTGTAGTTAAAATTATCTCTATGATGTTTCTAGTAACTCTGATGTGATCTTCTCAATGCTATGTTACGTTTCGAATGAAGCAAATAAGAAATTTAATCTCTATATTAATAACAAAATTAAGAATTTGTTTTAATTTCGCATTAACTTCCCAGAAGCTTGTTTTCCTGCTTTTTATGTTTCTTTAATGTTTTCTTAATTTATTTTCTTGTTTACTTCTCTTTTCTTTTTATTCATTTTTAACAAAACATTACGCTTGGACATATTACCACGCTTATTGCTTCTTGTTAAGTTGACTTCCCCGAATGTTTTCTACTAAAGAAATTCATACCCGTCTCCAAATGTGAATGTCTGCTATGCCGTATCTCTAATTCCGAGTAGACCTCCAATAAATGACCAGTCAATACCATCGGTGATACTTTTGTGTTAGGCTCAAGAACGGCACGGGTCAGCAGAAGACCGTATACAGAGGCTGGAGGCGAGCGTTGAAGAGAAGAACGCCGAGCTGATGAGACTCAACCAGCGGCTGCGGATGAACGAGGAGCACAACACCAGGCTCTCTGCCACTGTGGACAAGTTGCTGTCAGAATCTAATGACAGGTGATGTGAAATATTTGGTAGATCGTAGCTGAGTTGGAGAGTGTTAGGTGTGGGGGGGAGTTATTAGGGTTAAATTTAATTATTTACTTTATAGATGTAGGAAAAAAAGGGAAAGGTGGTTGAAATTTGGGGATTTAAAAAATGGCTTTTATACAGCGGACTTGTCTTCAAATGGTTAGTCAAAATTAGGGATTTAACTATTTACTTCTTGCAGTTTTTACTCTCCAATATATAGGAGCTGTCTGAATAAATTATTATTAAAATCATCTTAACTCGTAATGATAAATGGTGACTATTAATTAATGTAAAGATTTTGTGACAGCATTATGGCGCAGTTTCTCGTAGTCTCTGATGCCCACGACAGTTGTTATAGGTTACAACCTTAAATCTTGGGGTTACAACCCCAAACTAAGGTTTGAAGTTATAGCCATGTATGTGATTTTTGATGATGATGATGACTGATGTATTTATCTATGTACCGCAGGCTACAAGTCCACCTGAAGGAACGTATGCACGCGCTGGACGAGAAGAACGCGCTGACACAAGAGCTGGAGAAGACGAGGAAGTACGCCGACGAGCTGATGGCGGAGAAACAGGACATATTGAAGGAACTCGCCAAGTGGCGCATGGAGACTGAACAGGTACTACACGTGACCATTTTATAGGATAGATTATACTGGTGATATTTCAGGAGAGAAGAAAATAGTAGGGATTTACTTTGGTGCTTTTATTTTGAGTTGAGGTAACGGACGGATATTGAATTCCGTACGTATTCGCTGTTAGAGAAATGAAGAATATTCATCAATTGAATAAATTTTAAATACGTCACTTAGATTTTGACATTCCAAAATTTTGTTTACCGCCCTATAAGAGAACAAGAAACTCTTGTGTTGCTATTTCCACTCAAGAAATAAATTACAATATTGATATAAAGATAGATATCCGTCATAACAGCATCGTATTCTAAAACCAACAGATTATACAACTGTCACAAACAGACTGAAACTATCACCAGTTTAAGCATCGGCTTGTTTATAACCAAAGATGCTGATATATCTTTGTAAACTTGAGGAGTTCTTTGATCAATTTATGGCCAATGGTTATCTAAGCTATGTATTTAAAGCTTGGTATGTTTATAGCTGAAGCGGCAGATGCTGGAGCAAGAGATCGCGTTCAACATCCAGCAGACGGACGCGTTGACGAGATCGCTGTCGCCGGCCGCCGCGCAGCAACCCGCCACGCTCTTCCAGCCCAAGGTGAACTATCAATAACCATATATTTTGTTATTTATTATCTAAATGATTGAAGTCAAAGAGCAGGATATGAGTGGAAAAACAATGACATAATTTTTAATATCGTCAATTAAAATTGTTTATATGCAGGAAATTGAGGCTAACACATCCTTGTCGAATAAAAACCCTTAAATAATAAAGATTAAAAAAATGTAGGGAATTAGAGAACTGACAATGATAAACATGCTTAATCAAATTATTTCTTTTCCATAAATTAAGTTTAAATTCAATAAACAATAGAGTATTAACGCTGAGCTCTGAAGATCAGCGAATCCAAGGGAATCTTATATGCCATGATCCTGGCAGGAATTTAATTAGAAAAAATTTATAACAAAATCTATAGATCCAAAATTAACAGTCGAGGTTTTATTTAAATGTGTCTGTACAGTTGGACAGTTCGTGGGAGAAGCTGCAACAGGCGCACGTGCTGGCCAACGTGCAGCAACCCTTCGACGTGTCCAGCGACGCAGAGGTTTGTCACTTCTGTTCTATATAACACCTCTATGTTTTCTCACATGTGAGGCAGGACAGAAATATAGTTAAAAGAAAGTTGGGAGTATGGTTATGTAATTTCTGATACATAACCCAGAACTCTAAATCACTTGACTTTACGAAGTTATATGTGTGAAAATATCTTGAAAAAACTCGCACACTACCAACCCATTAGACCAAGACCTAGACCCTCTCAGCTGGAGTGTTGGCCCAGAATGGGATCGTAAAAGGGCTGATGATGACCATGATAAATAAGATAGTTATAAAAATCCAGTTTACATTTTGTAAAATATAATTATTTGATTCGTCATCATGGGTTAACATAGCCATCAATAGGCATCCATTTTTTTTAATAGAGGAAAGCGCCTTAAGCTCCTCCGTTCGGTACCTCAGGGGTGGCCGGGGGCTCTGGCCTACCAACTCGGTGCTCAGAACATTTGTCTGCTTACCTGAGTTGGATCAATAGGCATCCATGGCATGTTATATACGAGCTGATGATGATGATGATGATGATAACTCCAGAACGAGGAGTCAGACGGCGGCGTGGAGGGCGGGCACACGGACGCGGCGGCGCTGGCGCTGATGCTGCAGGAGCAGCTGGACGCCATCAACACGGAGATACGGCTCATACAGGAGGAGAAGCAGAGCACCGAGGCACGCGCTGAGGAGCTGGAGTCCAGGGTATGATCGCGCTGGCATACTTGGATTTATTGTTTTTTTTTTTAAAGGAGAGTAAATTTAGTTTATATTATGGTTATATTATATTCGGTGGAAAACTAAATTTTAAGTATATTTTAATGTTAAAAAATGGTGATTGGAGAAATATATGGCGACCGATTGTTTTTTTGTTCAAATACTTTGACATTTTTTTAAGGAGACAAATTTAATTTATGTCAAGCTTATATTATATTCGATGTAAAACTAAATTCTTTTAATGTTGCATTATATGGGATGGTTTTGAAAAAAAAACACGGCGGACGAAAATATTTTTTTGTTTTGTTAACTTTGTCGTATCCGCCTTCTCAAAGATTAGAATTTAATAGAATTATTTTTTGTATATAAAAATATATTTTATGGTATAATTAAAAAAATACTCTTCTCTTTGTCACAAATCGAACAGAAGGGTTGGTTCCAAGTACGTGCCAATTATGTATGTTTTCTTTTTTCCTAATCTCTATCAGGTTCTCACACACTGCATCTATCGCATTGTTAATGATAGCCATTTGGATAAACATTTTGAAATTTAATCATAAAATACCTCATCACCAAAATTCCTTACAGAATGCACGTGACTGTAGAACATCTCCATTTTGATTTATTTAAAATTTTAATATTGTAATGAAGGACGCAATGGCAAAAAATATTTTTAACCCAATAACACCTGAACTCTAAATATTATTCTTGAATTGAATGTGTTTCATGTAGTTTAGTTTGTTTTATTTTTTTTTATTAAACTAAATATATAGTGTGTAAATAGACTGATAAAAAAACACTAAGACAGGTGATAAGTAGGTAAGGTGATTACAAATACATTGAATCTAAAAAAATCCGAAAAGAAATGTGTAACCGCCATAAGTACTACCTATCTCAATTGTCGATCAGTCTGTTTACAGCCTGTATAAAAGCGTTAGTTTTTTTTTAATACTTTCTTACATAAGACAGGATTAAACACTAAACAGACAGTGATCGAAAAATAAGATTATATTTTATATTTTGAGTCAATATTTTTTAGCATCATTATATCTGTAATGACCATTACTATACCTGTCTTAGTTTTCGATCACACTCTATTTGACAAGTATACGATTTCTTTTTAACTCGTCTTAGATGAGCATATACAAGAAGTTTAATATTTAAACTTTTTTTTCCTGTTGCGTTCCTCATAACATAGCGATACACCTCGACAAAACTCGCACGCATTGCTTAACTAATAGTGCTTGCAGGTGGGCAGCTACGAGCACATGAACGTGGTGTCGCGGCGCGGCGAGTCCCCCCCGCTCGCCGCCTCCCCCTCGCGCCCGCACCTCGCCACGCACCACAAGTACCACACCGTATGTATACATATACACTGTGTGTATAGTGTTAAAGTATGGAGTGGGAATGTTGAAGGATAAGAAGGAAAGGAAGGGAAGTGGATGGAGTGTGTGAGAGAAGGTTTGAAAGGAAAAGGAGTTAAGGGCGTGATGGATGACGGGGGTGTTAGGAAGGATTCAATAGAATATAAATTAAATTGAGAAATACTATACTATATATACTATGTATATTGTATAACCTTCTTAATAAGTAGTAAATACAAATATGTGGAACAACAATTAATTGTAAGACACAATTAATTACGGAAATTATCTATTATATAATGTTAATGAAATAAATGAATAAATTATAATGAACATTATATATTTTTATGTCATTTTGTTTACTGAATAAAAAAAAGCGTAACGCTATAACATCAAAATGAGTACTATATTTTATGACAAGTATTTTATAGTGTGTAAGAGTAATGCCACATTCTTAGACCAGGTGACGGTAACAAGTATTTTATAAGTAAATAAGATTTAATATAGCTCAATTTCACACCTCACTTTCTTGATACAAATTAGAGGTGATGGATTTTTTTTTATTTTAGTAGGCTTATACATGGAACTTATTATTATCGTACAGCATTGTGACACACACACATCATGAAATATTGAGCATAATTTTTTTGTTGACTACCCTATTTTATAAGAATTTGCTTTGAATACTTCTTTATGAAAATTTGACAGAAATCTGTTGATTTAGTACTGTTTATGTATCAAATATATCAGCAATAATATTTATAAGAGACTGAAGTACAGTGAGTAAAGTTGAGAATGGTGGCGGGTAACGGATGGATGAGGGCCGCACAAGAGCGGGATGGTTGACGCATTCTTGGGGAGGCCTACGTTCAGCAGTGGACGGCGATAGGCCGAGTATATAAGTAAAGGTAGCGACGTGTCACAATGTTGTGCGTGTACAGTACAGTAAGTAGAGTGGGTACTAAGTGGTGTGTACGTAGGCGCCGGCGTCGATGTCCCCCGCGCACCACTACCGCGCGCCGCCCGCCTCCGAGAGCCTGCCCGCCAGCCAGGTCCGTCGCACCACACACACATACACACACACTCACACACTCACACGCACGCATACATACATAGATACATACACCAGCTTACTCCCCACCAACACCATACTTGCACCTAATTATTGAACACATAAATCATAACTAAAGTGTGTCTCAGTAGTATTTAAAAATGCATTTATTACGCTACAGTGGGGTAGTTAGCGAAATTCTTTATCAATCATATTTCATATAGGAATTTGAAATGTCAGACATGTTTTTTAACATACATGCAACGGCACAGACGAATTAGAAAATTCTGGGAATATAGCATCATAATGTTTAACGATTAGAGCAAAATATTAGTAACAAAACATCACATACGCTTTAATACCTCGACGATGATGGTATAACTGTTGAGAAAATATTTTAGCATCAATTTGAACGTTTCCAGAATTATTACATTAAACATATCTCTTCCTTCCATCATACAAGAAAAATAATACTCTCACAAAATAATTGCACATAAAAGCACCATTCACACGACGTCACATACACGTCTCAATCGCAAACAGCGGTATAGTAGTGTGCGTGTTTGTAAGGACATTTGTGGAGCACGGCACGCCACACGGAATGGCTTGTGAGCTACTTGTGTCAAATGCATTACTGTCTGTGTAATAATACAGCTCAATACCCACTTTATGGTAACAAATGTCCACATTAAATGTAAAAAAAAAACTAAGTAACTTAAAGAAATACTGATAAGACAGGTACTATTGCTCTCTGTGATAACACTAGAAGAAATTTATACTTCTTTTATTGACAATCTTAAAGATTTTTCATTTATTTATTAAATGGTAAAACCGTAGCACAAAAACCTTGATTTTAGCGAGCGTTTTACTAAAAGGTGTAAAATATTACAAAACATTTTTTACATAAAGTGGTGATTTTAAAAATAACTGTAACACATGTATAACTTTGGCCACTGTGTAGTTTGAAATTGTGTATAACACATTGTGTATTATATTAACTTGTAAGCTAGTAACATATTATCAATAGATGTACTTGAATTACTAAATATAATATACTGATTATTACTTATAATAATATAATAGCTACGCTGTTGTGATCGCAAATAAAAATACTTGTTTCAAATAGTAAATTTATCTCCAGTACAGTATAATATTTAATAGGTTGTTTCTTAACATATTTCTTATTAAGTTATTAAACGAATAGTAGCCAGTTTTGGCTGCCGTTTATTGAATTGAATTTCAAGAAGATAAAGTTGGAGGACAGAAAAACAATTCCTGGCCCACTATCTTCTTACACAATTTGTTAAATTAGTTATGGAAAGACTAATGAAATAACACCTAAACTTATAACTTTTTTTTCAAATAATGGTGTTGCGTTCACAATCGCGTGGAATATATTGAAGCACGGCGTTGCTTTTGCAATGTAGTTTGGCGAAGCTTTATATAAGGATCTAATCTGTTACGTATTGAATAACATATGTATCTGAATAATTTGTTCGGCATTCATTAGCGATATGAAAAAGTAGCTTTATTGTAATAATATCTATTAGTGCATTTATGACCTATATAATGTTTAGATATTTTTGTTATTGTCAAAATTTTAAGATAGAGTAGTAGTGGGTCATACTCATTTTAAGTTAGGAGAATTATTAATTCTGATAATGAATAGAGCTATTTAAACATTCGAATTTAGATTTACCAATAAATAATGTTTTTTTGGTTTTTATACCTAGCTTCAAGATAAACATTTTGAGAGAATATAAATATGTTGGGTTTTATATAGAAAAGCTAAATCTATTTTGTGTTTAGATTTTTATAGAGAAATAAATGATAGTTTATGTATTTTTATATAAGCAATAAGTTGTTATCTAATTCAGTTATTTATTCAAAGCTTTTAAGCATGTTTGTTAATGTTGTAATAAGAATTTTTTTACTTAGCTGTTGAAATGTAAACTAACTGTATTTATGTTAAGGTAAAGCTCTAAAATATTCAACCCTATTTATCTAAAGAAAACTTTAAGATTGAGTAATTGATTGTATTCTTATAGCAATTCTTTATCATAAAATACTAAAGGACCTTTGATTTTATTAATAAAAATTACATATTTCAATTCCAAGTTCTTTACCAACGTTAATAATTAATGCATAATTTATATTATAAAAACCTACTTTACATCTTCAAATTGGTAATAAATTTAAGACTATACCCCAATCTACTTACTATATTTACCAAAACAGATTTATAGTTACAACCCGCTATATCTACAGTTGCAGCTCTGCGAGGAGGGCGGCGGCGTGGGCGGCGTGGTGGGCGCTGAGGGGGCGGAGTCCCCGCTCACGGCGCGCTCCCTGCGCCTCGAGCGCGCGGCCCGGGCGCTGCACGCCGAGAGGGACCGCCTGCGGACACACTACCACGCGCCGTATGACTCGTACGTACTTGTACCTATGTATCCCCATCGTAATGTTCATATACCCCATCATAAAACCCCTCTACCCCACCACAGGACTAACTTACCCCATCACATAACCTACTACCCCATCATAAAACTCACTTACCCCATGCTCTTGAAAGTAATCGGTGTAGCTTCTGTGTTCTTAGTCTTTGGGAGCGAAAAGTTGGTTATAGTTTTTGTTATAATATAATGACACTACTTATTGGCTGCATATAAATTTTAGAATATAATACATTTAGTCTAAAATAATATTGACATTTAAAGATTACATGGTTATTAAAACCACTAACGTATAAATTTATTTAATGTTTTGTCATAACTAGATAATATTTATAATTTTATCACTCTATAACAAATTAACAAACGCCACCTCTAAAATACCGTACCTCATTATAAAAACACACATCACAATTTACTAAAAAGCTCATACTAACCCATACATTTTGTTTCACGCCGCCCAGGACCTCGATAATGTCGGGCAGCCTCGCCCGGATCCCACTGCACAGGTCTCCGTCCACCTCTAGAACTGTAGCCACTAAGCCATACGCCTCCGAGCTGAACATTAACGCCTGGTGCGATTGTCCAGACACACTGCTCAACTACGCACCCCACAGACTCTGTCTCAAGTCTAACTTGTACAGGATACTCGACAACTATCTGTTCCACCATCCGTGTTTAGTCAAATCTGCTAGTTATATATGAAAGAAATTATTTGTAAAAATGGGGTAATTGGGAAATTAAATTGGGGTAACATTTTACCCCTTGTATGACTCAATTGAAATCAAATTATGAATTTAAAAGCAAAGAAACGTCCGTAGTTTTGATAGATTTTGTATCCAATAATTGGGGTATTTAGTACGAGTTTCCATGGACTAAAAGTCGTAATGTAGTATTAAACATTTTGAGACAAATTATGACAAGATCAACCACGAGTTAAACAACAAATGAATATTTATATTTTGCAGAACTTTTAGGCACAGAAAAAACGTATTTACCCAAAAAATCTATTTTATGACAATATCACAGAGTATTTATAAAGGGTTTCAGAGTGGCATATTCATATATAGACGTTGTTTTTTTTTTATACAAATAAAAATGATAAAATGGAATTACTAATTGTTTTGTATGTGTGAATCCTAGTCTTCAATAATGGTATGTTGATTTTTGGTAAATTATGTGTGTCCCTAAGTTCCATAGTAGATCGCGACGACGCTAACATTCGATTTAGTAATTCCATTTTAGACACGCTAGATAGCATCGCCATGACGAATCGATTCGAAGCATTCGTTAAAGCATTTCATATTATCAGTCGGAGATTTAGTTGCTCACGCTAGACATCGTATGGTCAGGGGCTCCAGATTAAAGCCATTTTTCTTAATAGAAAAATCAAATTTATGAAAACAAAATTTCAAATTTAAGGAAAGCTGGTTTCATCAGGACCTCTGATCATGTCATACAAATGAAAGGTGGTGTAAATGCGAGTTCCAAATGATCCATCAATATAAATTATCCATAATTGGTCGGCACCAAATATGGATCAATAACTTTTTGATCATCGGATCCGCAACTGAAAGCTATCACAAATGTCTCAGCTGCATGTATGAGAGGAGTATACAGGGTGTATTCAGACGGTTATCGGAAACGAAGGCAAGTTATAGCTACGGAGATCACAAACCCCCTGGCGTTAAAGAAAATCCCGGTAAAAGATAAACATTTTGACGTTTACCACGTACATTTAATACCGATGGTATGTAATCACCTGCCTCAGTTTCCGACAACGACCTAATAAACCCTGAATGGAAGTGTGACGGGTGCAGTAACAGTGTATATTGTGGTGGGCAGTAGCTCTAGCCAGGAGTCCCTGGGCGGCGCGTGGGGCGGCGCCTCCCCGGTGGCGGCGCGCGGCAGCTCGGCCGGAGCCTCCGCCGCGTCAATCGCCTCCATGCACCAGCAGAAGAAGCGAGGGATCAAGAGTTCTCTGGGAAGGTTCTTCAGCAAGAAGGAAAAGGCTGGCATGCCTGTGAGTATGAGGAGGGTTTTTAAATGGTTGAACTGTTCTGTTGATTGAGAAGTATTAGGAAGTTCCAGTAATCTCAATGATGATGAGCTCTCAATGGGAGAGAATGCTCGTGTTAAGCAGTAGGACGTATATGCGGTGATGATGATGATGATAGTGATGATGAAGATGAATGACCTCAAGAAGTAGTAGATGTGAAACTTATCCTCGGTCTATGTTGCTATGACATCCTATGATGCTCTTGGGTACACGGACTCTAAGATATGTAGTTGAAGCTACAACATCTTAAGGGTCCTTGGAGTTACACCATATCTTTAATCGGTGGTTCAACTCTGAAGATGCAGGGTCGGTTTGGTGGAAGAAGGAATCTCATAAATAATTTCAACGGCTTCATGATCACGCCGATGGATTTTTTACCTCACCCATACAAAGACAAGTGTTTGTGTCCAGATGTCGCAGGGCAGCGGCGCGCGCTCGCTGTCGTCGACGTCGGCGCTGGGGCTGGCGGCGCTGGCGGACGAGCCGGCCGACGCGCCGCACCCGCACCCGCACCAGGACTACGCGCGCTCCAAGACCAAGTCAGTGGCACACACTACCGATATCATATCATATTTTATCATTATTGAGATGGATTGGAAACATTTGTCGCTTTTGTATGAAATTTGGTTGTGCACCATACCTGTTAAATTTGGAGGGTTCGAACGAGATAAGAATTGAAGCTCTATCTTAGGTCTTTTCTCTTTAAATTAGGGTCTGAATGTATTGTTTAAGTTGTATCAAATGTCGACATCGCATATTCACAAAACTTTTTTTATGAAAAGTTATATCTGATTAGGTTTATGGTATAGTGCGTGTATTGTATATTGTATTGATAGAACACTTTGGAAGTCTAGCAATGGACGGCTTTAGACTGACGATGGTGATGACGTATATACAGGGAACGCGACTACCGTCACGAGTTGTTGGGTGAAGCGATGCGAGCGGGCACTCCATTCGCCCTGTGGAACGGTCCCACCGTCGTCGCGTGGCTGGAACTGTGGGTAGGCATGCCCGCGTGGTATGTGGCCGCGTGCCGGGCCAACGTGAAGTCCGGCGCCATCATGTCGGCGCTGTCCGACCAGGAGATCCAGCGCGAGATCGGCATCAGCAACCCGCTGCACCGGCTGAAGCTGCGGCTGGCGATCCAGGAGATGGTGTCGCTGACGTCGCCGTCCGCGCCGCGGGGCACCGCCTGCGCCGCGCTCGCCTTCGGGGACATGAACCACGAGTGGATCGGCAACGTGTGGCTGCCCTCGCTCGGTGAGATCATCAAAATAACTCATACAAACGAAAAACGACTGAATTGTCAAATACGATTATATCTTGCATAACAATGCAAGTGAAATATCTTGTTAAGTCCCGTATTCTCCTCAATTTTTAGCATCTAAGTGTGCGGCCCTGATCGCTGTAGACAAATACTATTACGATTTTCTGTGAGATTACGACAGTTGTACTGTACACCTCTAAAATAAATTTTATTTGATCTTTTAATTTTTAACAAATACTGCATCCTGAAAGAACATTTCGGCTAGATCAATTTCTTAATTTTTTGATGAGTCACTTTCAGCGTAAAAGATGTCATCAACACTATTCCAAGATAATATTTTTATTGTTTCAGTTTAAAGAGTCAGGAATAACCATGTGTCCTTCCATTCCAGGTTTACCTCAGTACAGAACGACGTTCATGGAGTGTCTGGTGGACGCGCGGATGTTGGAGCACCTCACCAAGAGGGACCTCAGAACGCAACTCAAAATGGTCGACAGTTTTCACAGGTCAGTGGAGTAGTAATACCAATTCTGTTAGTGATGATAAAAATTGAAAATTTGTTCTTATTATAGAGGTAGAACTAGAAAGTTGTAGACACTGCAATACGTTTTGATGACCTTCAAAAATCAAATTATTTCCACTGTTCTCGACATTTCATTTAGACCCTTCTTAAGAAGACCGCAAGAACTCAGCAGTTTTTGAATTCAACCTTAAACGCAGTTAATCAGTGAAATGATCACGATATATCCATACGAGGAACTAACTGAGTAGTAGTGTAACCATGACGATCGCGGGTTCAAACTTCAAGCACACATCGCTTACTTTAGTTAATGTGGTTGACCCAAATCTTCTCAATGTGAGGCCTGTGCCCCCAGTGGCATGTAAGATGATGATCTAGTTACGACCAACCATGAGTATCGTTCGTCAGCCATGTCCGTTCCTTTTATCTTGGATTTACTGAGCGTATTTTGAAAGATCGGAGTCACTTGTCTGTCACTGTCACTATTCATGTGTATGAGAGTGTATGTGTGTTTAGAACGTCGCTGCACTTCGGCGTGGCGTGCCTGAAGCGCGTGGGGTACAGCGTGCGCGCGCTGGAGGAGCGGCGGCGCGCGGCCGAGCTCGCCAACCGAGACGTGCTCGTGTGGACCAACGAGCGGCTGCAGCGCTGGCTCGTCTCCATCAACCTCAAGGTACCGGTACGAACTGACCCCTCATTATACTGTCCTCCCCCCATATGATACTTCTTCATTCAAATTGGACTTAAATTTGACGGTAGAACGTGCTCACCTAGCTTGACAGTTTCTCTCACCGTTATAGAATTCTTGTGTCTACTTGGATAACTTGCCTGTCATTAAACTGCCTTATTCCATGATAGCAAGTTGTAAAAACTGGTAGACTGATATATACGCTTAGATATAAGTAATAAGTATGTATTGTGTGCGCCAGGAGTACGCCAACAACCTGTCGGAGAGCGGCGTGCACGGCGCGCTGATCGCGCTGGACGACAGCTTCGACGCCAACAGCATGGCGCTCGCGCTGCAGATACCCACGCAGAACACGCAGGTACGCACACATGCAGTCACATTTCATGTTACGAAGTAGCAGTGGACGTGAGAATGGCTATTGATGATGATGATGATGACGATGATGAAGATGATTACATTACATTGTTTTAAAAACTAATGACAGTGTACTAATATCTGATGGCAACTCGCTTTTGAAAATGTATTGTCTGTAGAGCAGCGATAACGACACAATAATGCCTGATTATTTTTATTATTATAAAGACTTCTTTAGATCTGCAAACAAAACGTAACTTAACTTACCAGCCACCTATGATTTTGCAGATTACAATATCCTTTGTTAAACATTAGACAAATTTTAATACATCATGACTTTTATATGGAGGGTAGTTGGCAGAAGAAAAAAATACCCATAGAAGACAGTTATTCTTTCTTCCACCCTCCATAAATTTTCGGCATTTATTCTACTGAAACCTCTATAAATTTTCGGCATTTATTCAACTGAAGGTATTTGTGCATTGCAGGCGCGGCAAATTCTAGAAGTGGAGTTCAGCAACCTGCTGGCGACGGGGACGGAGCGCGCCGCGCGAATCCACCACGAACACGCGCCCGCCTCCTGACACAACACCATCAACTAGCCACACACACATATACACACCACAACCACACACCACATCCTAACTCCTAATCTCACACATATTCATAAAGACTGGCCTGCAGTACAGACGGACTCGGTGACGTCACGCGCCGAATAGAATCAACCGACTGAAGTGTGTGCGAGAGATGAAACGCGACTAATTTCAGTATTAACTATTGGAGAATTTATTATCGCAGTAGTGTAATGAGGGTGTAGCGAAACGAAAATTCGGGGGACTGTCGAAGCCTGAATTGGTTATGTCGAACGATTAGAACGGGTCTTGGACGATAAGTGAAGGTAGTTGAATGTTTTCTCGCGATATTTGGTACAAATTTGTTCATCGTGCATGGGAAAGTAATGCGGAAGTGATGTCTCGTGGCGCGCTGGTCTCGATGTGGCGACAATTGTATGCAGTGAGCTTTTGGATATGGCAACACTAAGCTAACCTTTTATTAGGATCACAATGGACATCAGGAAATCGAGGTCATTTTAATATATTTTACGTTTTGTTAGCTATTTATATTATTTTTTATTTTAAACTTAAGTGCTACACTTTTGAGAATATCAGATGGTAACTAATTTGTTTTATACGTCTTTTAAAATCATTTGAAATGTTTATTTTTAACAATTTTGTTTTTAACTTTTACAAGATAATGAAGGACTGTTTCTCCACATTTATTAATGTTGCCACATTCAAACAGATTGACAATGATGAAATGCTAATACAATAACGTTTTCCTTATCTGTATAAGAAAATATTAAACAGTTGTAGCGGAAGCTTAATATGATAAACTATATTAAATACAAAAGTGCTCTGATAATTGTAGATTTACTATGTACTTAACATGTATTCCGATATTTATTATTACGGTGACTATAAAAGCAAACGCTGTGCCGTGGTTTTGAAATTTTCCTACGTTCAAATTCCGAGTGACGACATGTGTCAAATCTGACACTGACAGTGACATTTGTAGCGATCAATAAGACTTTAATGAATGTATTAATCGAAGCATATTTTTATAGGACCTGTGTAGAGAATTTTGAGGGCGCGGCACATATAATGTAACATTGTCATACTCTGATGCCAAATATTAGTTAATTCCCAACTAATATATTTGCGTTGCCTGTTGCACCGATTGACACTAGCAGACAATGTTTATTCAATGGTGCGAATGACATTTGTCATTGCTTGTCACAAAAAATACAGTAAAAAATAACTAAAATGTATTTGACATTCAATTATATCTGTTTAATGAATTTTGTCAGGCGGTGCAATAGTCATTTTAGATTAAAGGTTTTGAGAGATGATGTAATCCGTGATACAAACGCAGAACAAACTGTTTGTATGTATAATGTTTCCGTTAGTTCCCGCGGGCTGCCCCGGCCGGCGCCCGATACATACCTGTCTACCAAGTGCCTCGCTGAGGTGTGTATATATAGCTTTACGTAGATAAATGTGTGCCTCTTCGTATGTCAGTACTCGCGTATTAACAATTAACTCAATGCGATGGCCACAGTACATGCTCTCAGTTACATTACTGAAAAATATTCCACGTGTAATAGTAAAATTATACTACATATTAATAAAATGAAAAAATGTATGTGCATTAATTCTGTGATAAAATTACAATTTCATTCAAAATTGCAAATTTTATGATAACCCAATTGGCACATGTCACGGATCAAGTCTACTGCAGCGTGTACTGTCGCCACCGCGATTTAAATAATTAAAATTATACAATTGGAGAAGTAAAAGCTTTTTACAGTTAACGCTCGACTCTATACTTAATGACGGGAGCACACAATGCTAGTCTTGTGTACAGTGTTAATCGACATCGTTTTGTATTCTACGATTATAATAAAATACTTTCTAATAGCGAAACGTCATTTATACATAGCTAGGTATATTTTGTTAAGCGTTTACAATGTGTGAAGTGTATTACGCTACGGCGTCGTTCCTCTGCCGGCCCCTCGGCCGACTGTCGGCCGCTTGACAGCTGTCACTGCGACCACGGCGGGCGGGCTGTACTACGGGCGGCGTGTGGTATGCGAACTTATTATTCACTCGTATTTATACTTTAAGCGAACTTGTTTTATCTATTTATTATAGACATTTTATATACTTTGTAAGTAGCATTAAACTTTATTGAAAATTGAACAGCGAACACTTTTATGAATTTTTAAATTGTTTTATTTGAACCTGTCGTATATCACACGCCACCCAACGGTTAATTGAAAACGTAAAAAAATATTTAAAAAAATATGATTGTATAGTTAACGTGATGTTGATTTGATGGAATTCTTTTTTAATATTTAGCAAATGCACTGTAAATATCATGTCTACTATAACATAATATATTAGCGTTTCTACTTTAGTCGTACACAGTTATAAATAGGTAGAATGTGTTCAAAAAAACTATTAGAAGTTTATTATTTTAATAACGCTTTATTTATTAACTAGTTAATATTATTTATTAAGTTGAAGCTTGTATGTGTGGGACACGTGGTCGTGTACCGCAGTTTACCTCAAGGGGCCGCCGCGCGGTCCGACCGTATCACAATTTATTTAGGAGAACGCGTGAAGGTTATAATGTGGTTGAGCCGCTAATGTACTTGTATTAAAGTATCTCTTATAATAATGACGCGTAAATATATGAGAAGCAGTATTAATAAAATTTAGACATGTTATATTGTGTGGCCACCAGTGTGATTTTTTACTTAAATTTTAAATACTTTTACATCTAGAAGCTCCCGTAACAAATTATGTGGGAATGATTTCTAATGACCTAATCGACAACATTGTTGGTTAAAAACAGGACTTAGATGAAGTTTATGCGCCATCTACCGTTTCAGATGTAGGCAATTTCAAAAGTCCATTATAATTAAAATATACACAACTCATACTAACGTCTTAATATGAAATTGCCATTTGTTAACGCGTGGAATGTCAAACGGGACTTTTTAGGTGGATCGTATTATAGTATAGTGAATGAAAGGATCGTGACAGGCGCCTCGCTACGGCGCCTACATTAGTCTAATTTATTACATGTGTAATTCATATTCAATTGTGAAAGACCAAAACGTACGCAAAGTGTTAAAGGAATCAAATGGTTAACTTAAGTAAACTGATATGTGAACACTGTAGGCGTAATTTAATGAAAAAATCATTATTATGTATTATTTCATTTATTCCAAACCAAATCAGGTTTATTCCAGTTTTGCGGAATATTTAATTGACTGAATATAATTATTTACATAAATTTTGCTACTTTTCTAAATAAAATAATCACTTATATACGTTTACGTCATATACTACGTTTTACGCCGATAGTGTGCACGTAAAATAACTGGTGCGAAGTAATTAACAGATTTGCAGTTAAATTATACCATACATTTGTTGCATATAATTAAACCGGGTAGTTGTTGTAAACTACTTCAATATAATGCAAAATATTATAATTCCCAAGAATTTTATTCGAACGACAATCGGATCGTCCGGAAGCAAATCTGCGGTTTTAGGAAGTGACGTTGTGGATATCCTATTAAGATGATACTACCAAATGATAAAACTTTGAAGTTTGAAAATCACAATACTGATTATAATTTGAAGATAGTCCGGGCCGTTTTCAATAGTCTTAAGTTGGTAGTATCACTCGAAAGGGTAAAAGCATCGTTCCTCATATTTAAAAGTCAGAAGTCTGACGTATATCATTCATACACATCACTCGTTTCATGTAAAATTGTATAATTATCATTAACGTTTTATAAAACGCAAATATGTTTAACGTGATGGTTATTTAGTTAGATAGTGTATAGCTTTTCGATGTAGCTACGTTTTTTGTATAAAATTTGTGGTTGGGAGGTGTACCTGCCTACCTGGCGTGCAAGAGAAGTGGTTGCGTTCTCTCCCGCGTGTAGCCCCGGCTCGCTGAGCCCTGTTCCGAACAATCTGTCCACCGACCGGTCGACGCAGTGTGCAGCGCATAGTCTGACGGTTGCCCACATTGCCGCAAGTGTTGCGAGTATTCGCTCCGTAGTGTGTCCATAGTTATTCCATAATGTACGAAACCTCCACAAGTGCCAATGTATCGACGTTTCATGCGGAACGGACGCGGCCGTACGATAATTGTTTTATATGAATCACCGACAACATTCCAGCGCACATTTCGATGTTTCCATTGTAAAATGTTGAACGTATGTCGTCGAACAAATTATATTTTTTCACAAAAGGTCCCAGTGGCTCGCGCTACCAAAGAGTAAAGTTACCTTCACGTTAAGGAGTTTATGTAAAATAGCTGAGAGTTAGTGAAATTTGTAATGTGTATATATTCTGCATATGTGTTGCATAGCTTCGTATAGCGTGGGGAGTGTGGACGCCGCGTAACATTCCAGGCTTTCCGTGTTTGTAACTTGTCGCCTCACCAATGTATCTTAGCGAAATAATATTGTTGCGGCCGATTGTTATCCTAGACAATCATTATTTTGACCAATGTAATCCGAACAACCGTGTAACCTTTGTAAAAATATTTATGAAGTGTGCGATAACGGCGTACGTTATGCATAATGATAAGAGGTAAATACAATTTACACGATATAAGTACCATCGTTTTATTTCACTCCTACTCAACCGCTCTATGTATTTCTACATTACATTTTTTTTTTAATAATCATATAATAGTAGGATGGCAGTGGACCTGGTTAGAAATATCAAAATATTAGAGAATAATTAATTACTTGTGACGTTAATGTGTAATAATTCTTAAATTATTAATCAAAATGAGCATGTAGGTTATAATCTTAGATTAAAAGTTAAGTGGAAGTTTTAAAGTAAAATGCAATATAAAGAACAAAAGCAGTTTATTAAATTCTTATATTTACATCTGCGGCTTCTTTTTATTTCCCATTTTACTTAACTGTCTACATATCTTTTTCTTCAACTCTTTTTGTCGTTTCAGTTTGCGCCATTCCTCTGCATCCTTTTGTTTCTTGTGCGCCTTTATCCTCTCCTTAGTGGCTTCCTTCTGTGTTTCTTGTTTCTTTTCATAATTAGTCTTTAGCATCTTCATAACATTCGACACCTTTTGTTCATACGGGTTCTTGACAACAGCTATTCTTCCCTTCAATTTGTCCTTGGGATTAGTGCCAGATAGTGTTGTCACTTTCTGTTTAGGCTTAAATCTGTACGGTAAACCTTTCTGTAAAGCCTTAGGTATTACTAAAGGTTTGAAAACTTTAGGCTGTCTTTGGATGTCTGTGTACATAGAGTCTGTATTGGCATCGCTGCGTATGTTTCGCTCTCTCTTTAGCTGCCCTTTAGTCTTCATGCCTTGCCAAGCGTTTTTGGTGCCAAGAGGCAGAAGTAGATTAACTACAGGCGCGTAGAACTTTGTCACGTCTACTTTGAACCATGTTCGACAAAATATAATATCACTCATCTGAATCTTGTCTTCGAATGTGGCTCGGAATGCACCTTCGGGTTTATTCAAGGCTTTCTTAATCTGACCTCTAATACCTGACACTGTTTTTATCCTGGCGCCTTCAAATTTAGCAACTTCTAGGGTAGTAGTAAACATGTCTTTAATAAATGCAGTCTTTTTGTAAATTTTCAACGGCGTACCGATTAATTTAAGTTTCTTAACAATTTGCGTGGATTTATTAATTTCGTTAACACTACCCGTGGCGGCTATTCTGAAACCTAATTCCTTTATGTCATTTGGATTATTGTTCACTGTTTGCAAAGCTAGAAAACCGGTGTTCTGTGGTGTTATCGGTCCGTAGAAATGCATGTTACAAGTAACGTGCTCTGGCGTATATTTTAGGTATCTACATTTCATGTCATCCTCTATCTTTGAGTATATTGGTAAAGTTTGAAAACGCCGCCACCCCAAGGAAATTATTACTGGATCATTGGTTTTCAAAATCTTTTTGTACCATCTGTGCTTTTTGACTTTACATGACACAAACCCGATGTTTTGTTCAGCCATATTCAGAGATCCTATGAGAATAGGATAACTAGCATCAAAGTTTGTCACAAATTCTGAAGGCATGTTTTTGAACATCATTCTAACGTATAATCCTGGTCTAAAGCCTTCTACCTCCACTCTGAGTCCATTATCCAAGTTTTCAAACACAGATTTATTGAGTTCAGATTGTTTCAAAGCTTCAGCCTTAAGACTTTCATAATACGAGTGATCACCTTTAATTCTGTGATCGTCTGGATTGTCATACTCAGAATCAAACTTCGCCTTCAATTTCAGTTTTTTTGCTAAAATTTCTGATTTCGTTGGGTCAGCAGCTTTACGTTTAACCCCGGGTTCTTCTTGAGACGAATCTTGTTCTTCGTTCTTTTCAGCGACATGTTTCTGTCCTGTTTCTAGATCTTCGAAATCTCCGTACAATTCTTCATCGTCGCCGTCACTGGCGTCGTCTAACTTAAGAAGCTCTGACGCGTCTTCATCAGCTGATCTTTTACCAGTCACGAAGCTATTGATTAAAAATTGTTTATTATGCTCTGCTGTCCAATCCCTTAAATTGGGTTTGTTTAATGAATAAAAGAGTGAGCACTCATCAAGATCAAGCCTTTCTTTTTCTTTGTGTTTCTTTTTCTGTGTATCACTTACCTTCTTGAAGAGTCCGCCAATTTCTTCTTCATCGCTCTCATCGTCAGATTCTTTTCTTTGTTCTTTGCTTTTGTTTCCTATTTCAAATTCGCCGTATACAAGTTTCATAATATTTTTGGAAGTTTTTTGCCGATCTAGATACGCTTCAGTGGCCTTTTCACTCAATTGTTCTCGCCACTTCTTACTGAAATCTTCTTCTTTTTCGGACTCTTGTTCTGATTCTTCATCATTTTCGGACTCCTCGTTATCAGATTCTTCACCACTTTGATCATCTGCTTCCGATCCTGAGTTATTATCCCATGGTAGTTTGGTCGATTTTTCTTCTTTTTCACTCTGATCAATACCACTGTCATCACCAGAATCATTTCCTTCGTCAGTATCAGATTCAGACTCGGAACTTTCTTTAGTTTTTGAACTGTGCTGCAAGTATTCATCATCTTTAACCATGTCTGGATAAATAACAGCACCACCAGAAAATAATTTAAATCCTGACTCTTGCATTTGTTCATCAACAGTTTCTTTAGTTTCCACTACATTTTTTAACAACACTTTCTTCTCATTTGTTTCTTCATCTTCTTTTTTATGAGAATGAGAACCTTTAAGTTCAATATACACAGCATCTTTGTCATAGACAATGCCACCAACTCCAGAGAATGGTGCATAGATCTGTCTTTCTCTTTCCATTAGATGCCTTTTTTTCTCACTACTTGGTAGTGGACATGGATCAGGAAGATATGACAACTCACTAATTTTCATATCTCCAACACCTGAAAAAACAAATTTAAAAAAGATGAAGTATACTGATTATATTTGTGTCTCGTTTTTAATTGAAATTGGTTACATTCACAAAAAAATGGGAAAATTACAGTTTAAAATTTATTTCTTGTCTTATTATGTAACACTATTAGAATATTTATTGCTTCAACATTGATACATTTATAATTTACTAGCGGCCCGTACCAGCTCCGCCTGGGTACTAAAGGATACTGGGTACTGGTATTTTTACAAGCTTTTATTTAACTTCACTTTTGTATGTATGTTTGTATGTTTACAAATCTTGCAATGAAGATTTGAACCACTTCCAATAGACCGATTGTACTAAAACTTGGTATACCGACGTAACTTGGATGACAATACAATAATATGGTACCATGGAGCTGGTCTGATGATGAGGTTCGAAGATGACCATAGAAACATCGGCTCTTGTGGACCGATTGAGCTGAAATTTGGTATGTCTTTGTAACTTCGACAACAATACACAAATATGGTATCATGGTGCTGATCTGACGAAGAGTTGGAAGATGCCCATAGGAACTTCGATTTCTGTGGTCCAATTGAGCTGAAATTTGGTATGTCTTCGTAGCTTCGGTAACAATACAAAAATATGATATTATGGAGCTGATCTGATGAGGAGTTGGAGGATGGCCATAGGAACTCCGATTCTTATGATCGAATTGAGCTGAAATTTTGTATCTCTTCGTAACTTCGGTAACAATACAAGAATATGGTATCATGGAGCTGATCTGATGAGGAGTTGGAGGATGCCCATAAGAACTCCGATTCCTATGGTCCAATTGAGCTGAAATTTTGTATCTCTTCATAATTTCGGTAACAATACAAAAAATGGTATCATAGAGCTAATCTATTGAGGAGTTGGAAGAAGCCCACAGGAACTCCGATTCCTTTGGACCGATTGAGCTGAAATTTGGTATACCTATGTAATTTCGGTGACAATATAGTAACAAGGTATCATAGAGCTGATCTGACAAAGAGTTGGAAGAAGCCCATAGGAACTCCGATTCCTGTGGACCAATTAAGCTAAAATTTGGTATGCCTTTGTATTTTCAGTGACAACATAATAACAAGGTATCGTTGATCTGGTGTCATGAGAAGTTGGAAGGTGCCCATAGGAACACTAGTTTCCAACTAAAAAGTCGAAAATAAATTAACGGTGAAAAACATATTTTAAAATCAAGCTTTTATTATGCACGAAAAATTTAAAAAATAAACTAAGAAAACATTCATAAAATTCGTAGTTTTTTTAAACTTTACAAGTAACAATTTACAAAAGTGTTCGGTTTATCAGTAGAAGTATGATACATAAACATATATTATCTATAACTAGTATATTAATATTCTTAAATGATTTAAAAGCTTGTCGCGCAATTTCGTTAATACAAAGACCTCGGCCGCGACGAGCTTTTAGATCACTTAAGAATATTAATATACTAGTTATAGATAATATATGTTTATGTATTATGTATACTTCTACTGATAAACCGAACACTTTTGTAAATTGTTACTTGTAAAGTTTAAAAAAACTACGAATTTTATGAATGTTTTCTTAGTTTATTTTTTAAATTTTTCGTGCATAATAAAAGCTTGATTTTAAAATATGTTTTTCACCGTTAATTTATTTGTGAACAATTGTAACTGTCATATGTTTAAAGAAATAGAGTGATCCATTTTAAGTAAGTATATTCTACTTTAAAACTTCGCTGTATACAATATTAGCAGTAGTATTTGTAGGTGGCAACAACGGCACCATTGGGATCCGCGGTATGTGGGCGAGTTGTCCGGCCGCGGGGCCAGTGATGATTATTGCTACAATAACAAACCTGCCTCGGTTCTAACGGTCACACCGGCCACGGCGCAGCGACGCAGCGGCGTCCATTTAATAATTTTTAAAATCTTTTGAATGGAATATCCGATTTGAATAACTCAAAAAGTGATCTCAAGGTATTGATATATACTTCAATATAAAAATATTTATTTTATTGATAACATGGTCCGATTTTAGTTGGTATTCCTTTCTAATTTTGAAGTGGCTATAATAAATGAATGTACAATAGTTGTACGAATAGTGACGCTTTTTGGATTTTTACCAATACTTAATTTTCCGGAATACTTCATTTTCCGGGATAAAAAGTGTCCTATATTACTTCGGTGGGTCCTACTTATGTCCATACCAAAAATGATTCAAATCGGTTCAGTAGATCCAGAAATACCTATTCCCACGGGAATACTTCATTTTCCGGGATAAAAAGTGTCCTATATTACTTCGGTGGGTCCTACTTATGTCCATACCAAAAATGATTCAAATCGGTTCAGTAGATCCAGAAATACCCATTCCCACGGGAATACTTCATTTTCCGGGATAAAAAGTGTCCTATATTACTTCGGTGGGTCCTACTTATGTCCATACCAAAAATGATTCAAATAGGTTCAGTAGATCCAGAAATACCCATTCCCACGGGAATACTTCATTTTCCGGGATAAAAAGTGTCTTATGTTACTCGTACTTCGCTGGGTCCTACGTATCTCCATACCAAAAACCATTCAAGTCGGTCAAATGGTTTAGGCGTGAAAGCATAACTCAGGTAGTGTACTTTTGTGTAACAATATATGCTCATCCCACAGGAACCCTACATATTCCCGGAATAAAATGTTGTTTATGTTACTTCATAGGTTTCATTTATGATCATACCATGAATCATAAAAGTCGGTCGAATGGTTTGAGCGTGAAAGAGTAACTAAAATATAGGGTTTTATACCCAATCCCACGGGAATACTACATTTTCCGGGATAAAAAGTATCCTATGTTACTTCGGTGAGTCCCATCTACCTCCATACCAAAAATCATCCAAATCGGTTCAGTACTTTTTGAGTTTATTCGTAACAAACATCCAAAAATCCAAAAATACAAATCTTTCCTCTTTATATAATAGTATAGATATACATAACAAATCTCAACCAAATAACTAGAACTCTACTAGTAAGAAATAGATCAATCTCAGGGAATTCAACATCTAGAAATGATCTGATAAATTATAATTAGGATTGATACATACTAATCACTAAAGAAAATCAAATTTAATCTATTTACGAATGTAGAAAATATAAAATATGTACAAGTAGTTACCAGCAATATGCACTGTAGACTCTTTCATCAGTGGAACTCCTCTGACATAGCCATACAGCACCACATCTCGACTAACTTTAGCATCTTTCCGTATCATGTCTTGACTAGTTATATCCTCCAATCTGTCTGCCAGTATGTACGAGTGTGTCATTCTCCAGCTCAGTGGCCTGAACTTCATCACAGATATGAACCTAGCCAAGTTCTTTATTTCATTCCTCAAGTACTCCCCATGTATGATGCCGGACAAGTAGAATAGTTTAGCTCCAGAGTACACTTCAGTCCAAAATCTATGTTTTAGAGTTTTCTTTGTGGTCTTCAATGTTTTAGCGTTTTTAATCATGTCAAGATGTGTGAGCACACCCATTATTTTCGGCATTCCGTGAACTTGACAAATGTTAAGGAATTCGAATATCTCCATTTCAAATCCAAAGCTCGCGTCACACAATAAGAGCACTAAGTCGGCACATTTTGCGATGTCGATCATCGAGTTTATGTCATTATTACATTCTATTAGCGTTATGCGCCGTTTCTTTGATGTCACGATGGTAATAGGGCCATTGGTACTTGTAACGTTTGTCTTGATGAAGCTTTTAATAAGATTGTTTATAACAGTGGTCTTGCCGACGCGCGGCGGCCCCACAACACCAACCACGATCGGCGGAGGCTCCAACGGAGTTTTATCTACTTGTGGAATGTGTTGCTTCTTCGCAATAACATCTTCACGCCTCCTGAACTGCTTTTCAGCTCTCACAGCATTCTGGATGGCGAATGCTTTAGGATTTCTTTGTCGAGCACTTAGGTTAGACTGGTCCAACTTAGTTTTCTTTTTTTTCTTTTCTGCCTTTCGGCCAGCACGTTTGGCATGGTGCGACTTCTTTTTATCGAACGCAGCGTCGTCACCCATGGTTTAATATATAAAAGAAATTTAAAATAATAAAAAATCTCACGTGTTATCAAGTAACATATTTTTAAAATGTGACAACTGACAGCGATCAGTAGACTTGACACTTGTCAATCCTCCATAGATAAAACATCTCTCAGAATATTAAAAATCATAGTAAGAAATAGGAACTCAACGTTCTGCTACTGATGTTTAATCCTGTTAATTCGTTTGTGCTGAGTAAAACTCATTTGATGGATTTACTTTTTAGTAAAGCGCTGCTTTCCGATTACTTTAAAGTTTCTCACCTTAAGTAAATACCGAATATTGTCTTTTTTTTTATAAATTCAAAAGCATCAAAAATTTACGCCTTAACTTATATTTTTCGTATCTTATAATGTCTAATCGCATAAGCTGTTTGCTAAAAATGTATTTGAGAAAATTCAAAACTACTGAGGTAATTTTTTGTTCGCCAATTACCTAAAGGTAGGTTCCTACTTAGGTAGTACCTACCTGTTAAATCTTTTAGTTTCCATTACTTTTAAATTATTAATTAGCTCCCTGTGTTTGAATTGCCATTTTAAAAATGATATGTTTGATGTTATTGAACGTTGGCAATGTTGCCATTTTGCAACTGTCATTGTAAGGTCTGTGATCGCAGATCAATTGTGTGTTTTTGTGCAAAAAAGGCCATTTATTTAGATGATGAAAGCAAAAAACGCAGCAGCAAATGATAGCTTGCGAGTGGCTGACTCAATAGTGAATTAAATAGAACTGAATTTAATATGACTACTTCGGAAGTGGAGAGCCGTAACATCACAATATCAATGTTAGTATTATTGACGTATTTCTGCCTAATTATAGAAAGATCACGTAGATAGATCCGTCTGTGTACGTCGTAACGCATGTTTATTGTGTTTGAACGATGTTTATTGTGTAAGAAGATTACTTTTTCTGTAAGTTCATTGGTCTCAAACTATTGCACATTTTCACGATCCGACAGGCCGACACTAAACACATAGCCATAAACATTACAAACAAATTAAACCTGTTAGTTTTATAAATTGCACCCTTGAGTAGTTTAATCTCATTGTCACCTATTATCCTAAGAATTGGTATTTAAATGTTAATGCTTGAAAGCAAGTCATTAGTAATTTGTGTTATTAAATTCGTCACAAAGTCCTTGAATGCTTGCTTCACGCTAGTTGTAAAATCTGGGGTTTATACCTGGTTGTGAAAGGTGTCATACTCTATTGCACTCAGACAGATTGTAAATAAAATTATGCACATTTCATTTACCAAACTATGTTATGATTTAGTTTATTTATTTACATTTTTATCTTTGTCATTCTTATCAATTGATAAGTTAAGTAGTAGTTGTCAGAATAAGGTGTTGCTATAAAAATTATAAATAAAAAATGAAAATTATATGAAAAGACTCCAATAGGATACTTCAATCAGAAATAATTCAAACTTAACACTAAACCTACCATGCGCGGTCAAATGACCGTTTTTGAAGTTTGGCTTAAAAAATCTCGTGCAAAACGTTACTGTGTCACAATGTCGCTTATTGACTTTTCCTATAATATACATACAACCCATTTTTTAATATTTACGACTTTCTTTATTGTTTAGTTTTCGAAAAAATTTTAAAGGGTGTCTAGTCTACCACGGGCGGTCATTTGACCGCTTGATGAATTCGTGTTGCTAACAACTGTATTCTTTACAAAGTGTAATTCTTTTTGATTCTAAAATGTAATTGGGGATATCCAATGTAAAAAGAAGTGCGATTAGAGTCAATGCATAGCGTTCGTACCTCATATAGAGCATCAGAGTTTACATACGTACGTATATAACCTCACGCCTGTATATCCCGAAGGGGGTAGGCAGAGGTGCATTTCTGCATCCACATTTCGCCAGGTATGGACAGTTCGATGTAATAGGGGGCGAGCCTATTGCTGTTTTTAGACACATTTCCAGATTCCGTGCTGCTACTGAGATTTTTCTCGTGGAAAAACCCAATAAAACTTTGCCCGACCCGGGCATCGAACCCAGGACCTCTAGATCGCACTTTACATGCTTGTACCGAAGCAGACAATCATTTGAATAATTTCAAAGTGAATAATTGAAATTATTACATGGACTGAAGAGACCACGATCACTTATATAACGGTATAAATGTGAGGTTTCGACAAAGGCAGCAAAGTCAAAAATACGACCTCGTTTGATTTACATTACAGTTTTTTCTTTATTTTTTGTATATTCATCCTCAAAAACGTCAAGACATTGAGAAATATCAAGTTATTGTGCCAATTTTTCTGAAAAAATATCTAGGCAAGAGCTTTTATTTCAATTGCTAGAAGAGCTTGAGACCGAATATCAGAAGGAGAAATAGCGAAGCAAAGAATGTTCATCAAAAACAATAACAAATACGGCAACAAATTCTCTTAGACGGATATCTTGTCAAATGACATATTGTAAAGTCAATAAGACTAACAAAGTTTGTATAGTGTAAAAGCTGTGTATGTGGAAAAATTTCAATACGAAATACTGTAATAGGTAAAAATATGATAAAAATGCTTAAAGATAAAGAAAACATATATTAGAGCACAAGAAAAATATGTTGTTTACTATCCCATTGGCTAAAATTTATTTTTTTAAATTTATTTGTGAAACGGTCATTTGACCGCGCATGGTAGAAATAGGTATACATGGAATGTCGGTAGGTTTAGTGTTAAAACATGAAACTATAAATGTAGTGTAAATGGGAGAACGGGACATGTGACTGTAAATAAAATAATAATGTCACAAAATCACCATGTCACACCATCACTCCACACCAAAATGTTCACTATGTAAGATATTTTGTTATTGTCTTGTAAATAAACAAATTACTATTTATACTATCATAAACACAGCACTCAACTATAGGGCCAGAGCCAACACATTCGTTCACTGCTACAAGTGGTCTTATGAAAACCCCAATCAGCTAAATCATTATAATAAACAGCACTTGTATCCTAGAATAGACGGTAGAATAAGTTTCTATAATTCATATTGACACAGCTTGTTATGACTTGAAGAAAATATATTTACGCAATATCAAAATACTGTGTATACTGATGTGTATATATTCACACAAATAGCTTGAATAAACATTTCAGAACTACTAATGAAAATGTGATAAATTATTTACATCCTTCATACATACATAAACTCACACCTGTTACCTGGTGGGGTAAGCAGAGACTATAGAGAGCTAAATACCACAGTCCAAATACACTTCTTTTTCTTCCTCAACTGACATCCTTTTCATGTGTGCACTTTGGTTTCAAGGAATGTTTATGATATCCTTTCTATACTTGTCACTTTACTGAATAGAAGCATTCTAATTTTTTTAGAGAGAACACCATCAACCTCTCTTAATATAGGTTTATTTCACATGTACAAAATGTATTGTTTAACTCTTAGGGTTGCATATTTTTCCATGTTTTTGCTTGTGGTAAATATAAAATATACTTGCTAGTTTTAAATGAATGAATTTTATACCAAAATGAAACTGTAAAGCAGGAATAGTTGTTCTACCAATATTCCTATAACATACAACAAAATTCCCAGCAATTAATATTTTTATAACTGTACTTCTTATATTGGTAACTTCAAAAGTTAATATTTATACCTAAAATATTATTCAAACAGCTATTATGCCGTCACAAATGATCAAAACCATCGTTACAATCATATTCTGGCCTATATCCAAAAATTTATATTCATGAATGATTTATTATCACATTGCCTTACATAACATTTTTAAACTAGTTATGGCTTAAATGGTAAAAAACTTGTAGTAGCTATGGATTAAACAAACTGGTTTTCTATACTACCATTAACCTGTTTTAAGCATGGAGCAAAATTAAATGTGGAGTATTTGTATATTCTGCTAAATATTTATTTTTTTTACTTCTACTGTTGAGTAAGAAGCAATTGTAAAATTAGAGGCTTTAATCCTCATACCATTTTTTTTTAATATGATGCGATATAATTGCTGTAATATGAAGTTGATATTTTTCACTTTAAACTCATTATCATATTTTTATTTATTTTTATCTCCCGTAATTATTGGCGAGATGTTTGCTGGCTTTCGGCAACATTTACAGACTCAGAGCTGCTACTGAGAATTTCTAGATCAGTTATCGGATCCGGGACCTTTGTGAAATAAGATTAAAGGAAAGAGGCAGTATAAAACAACTAATGACAATGTCTAATAATACCCTTGGTTCACAAAATGTTAACAGACTGCTTCGTTGCCGTGACGACCGAAACTTACTTGGTTTGATACACGGGTTTAGCAAAGGAATATTGGTTTTCTTTTCTTTGGTCATGTACCCGATAATAGGTAAGAATGTTATCCACTATGGTCGTAAAGGTACTATCGATCCATTAGCCATACATACATGATCGTGTGTATGTTATTCAATTATTGGTCAGTCAATAAATGCATAAAATATTGGAATTTTTAATCTTATCAAACAAACCGTCCCAGGCTCATTAAAATGTCATGTTTTGGCCAATTTACATTCAGGTCATTAAAGAGCGGAAACTAAAAATTGCAAGTGTTATACAAATTGGTGTTATTATTTATTGCAAGGACAATTTTGTGGACATTCGTGTCAGTAGGTAATAGCGCTAACGAACTAAAGTTGAATTATTCACTTCGCTCTGTTTTGGTGTCACCCATACATTAAATGGTCAGTGATCAGGTGAAACGAGAGGGGCGACTGGTTAATTCTCGCATCGAGAATTTTCGAGGTATTTCTTACTACTCTCAGATATCGTCCAAACTGCATACCATACCCATATCCTTCCGACTAAAACGTCATGGTAGCTTGAACCCACAGTGAGATCAGAAATTTTAGCTACTATTGCTCTTTCCTTCCTTCCTGTCCTATGATCTTGTTCTGCTCATTTTGAGGACCTTAGTACTAACTCGATTTAACCTCTAAAAAACTTAAGATTAGCAGTAACGTTATTTATGATGATGCAAGTCGTCTACGCTAGGTTACAGAAAGGTGTTAAAGCTTTTCGGTATAAACGAGTCATACAATATGTCATATAATTGGGTCATCGAACGATCGAACGTGATTATTAATAATAAATTATGACCATTTTAATCGTCTATAACCTTTTTGGAACTAACTTATTAGTCAATAAAATACAATATTTATATATTTCCTGTTGAAATTTTTATTTAAAATAACGTTTGGGACGAAGATCGAGTCCAATAGCGTGCTATTGGAAAGGCCAATATCAACAGTAGAAGAAAACAAAGGCTGTTGATGATGATATTTCCTTGTATTTAATTAGAGTGTTATATTGTCAGGCGCAAGTCAATGGAGAATCTGGTGATATCGTCGCAGGATGCAATCGGGCAGAGTATAAGCCAGGCTCTCACATTCTCCGGAGTCATCACGCAGCACAACAACACCATCATACACGAGAACAGGTCAGTCTCAATTGCATATTCCTCGTAGAAATATTTCTTCAATTCTAATAATGTTTAGTCGCTACCAAAAATTAATAATATTACAATACTTTTGTGTGACGGTGCCTATTGAACTATGGTTTTCCGTCGACACGTAAGCGTCAATAAAGTTTAAATCGCGTTATGATATCCGTTCCCTTGTGTTACGACTTTCCAAGATTATTATTCAATATTTCTTACATCGCTTTGCACTTAGCATAATGTGTCAGTATGGTTTGTCGTTCGATAACATAGAATCTTACTCTAATCTACTTTATTTAATGAATGGAATATTAACGACGACATTCTCAACTTTTTCATACTTTGTCTCACCTTGTTTTCATGTCAAAAGTCATTCAGGCTGTCAAGTTATTGAGGTAACGCAGATGTAATCAAAATTCAAAAGATCAATAACGTCTAGAAGAACCAAAAAAGTTTTGCAACCAAATACTTTCTAACTTCCCCTGTAATATGGTGCCGTATATTTTAAATTTAACGTTTCAAGTACACGGTAAGATAATTAGAGGAATTAACTGCTTCCCCGTTCTCGCGCTGTAACAAGACAAACGTAATAAAGATACGGTTTAATTGTGCACATTGCAACCTTATCTAATGAACCTTCCGACGTATCAGCTTTGTTTTCTTACGCAATTGTCTCTGGCCTGTCTCCGCCTCTATTTCCATAAACATGTAGGTCACATGTCTCTATTTCTACGTTTTAATCTTCATCATGATCAGGCCATATACGCCCTACTGGCCACTACTGGGCATGCGCCTCCTCAATCATTGAGCGGGTTTAAACCTTAGTACACCACACTGACCTAGTGCGGGTTGGCGGACTACACGCCTAATAATTCCTAAGATTTATTTAAGCAAGTAAGAATGTATAAATTATTAAAAAGCACCTAACTCCGAATAGTCTTAGAAATGTGTCTGGAGTATGAACCCGCGACCAACGGGATTCTCGACCGCGCGCCTAAAACTCCAGGCCATCATTGATTTTACGTGCTATTTCTACGTATGTGGGACAAAAGTCTCTCCCACATTAAGATGAGCGGTTAGCGTAAAACGTCGTAAATGATTTTTCTTTAAAGTGAGCGTTCGAAATAGGGTATCTTAAGAATCTCAATTATACGGAGTCCATTTGTGCTTTAGTCGAAATCCAGAACATTCTTGTCCTAGATATTACGTGTCATTCCTAATGACAGTAGGATTGAACAAGATGTGTGTTTATATAAAGCTATAGTTTCTTGGTTATCAACTATCAGCGCTTTTTATATGCGTAGACAAACAGCCGAGATGAATTTTCGGGAGTCATAAAATGTTTTTTAGGGATTCTGAGACACTCCAGAAAATGATCCTAAAGAACTGCCTTCTCGATAAAAAAGCGCAGCATTGTAAAATAAAAAGCAAATAACAATGAAAAAGAAATCAAATAACTAAAGAACAGATTATCACGGGGATTAACGGCTCAGCCTACACGATCTATTCTATAATCGTTAAAAGCTGTCATTAATTTGTTTAAATCATAAATGCATTTATAGTTAGTTCGATCCAATTAACAGGTCAATGCACAGTAGATAATATGTTGATAACACATAATATGCAGAGTTAATGACGTAATACGTAACAGATGATTGTTTAAAAACTTATATACTGTCCGAATCTCTAATCGAACCCGGGAGATGTTAAGAACTTAAGAATTTCATTAGGCCAACGTGGTGGGCTAAGGTCGAAACTCTCTCTGTTGTAGAGGAGGCACGTGCTCAACAGCAGGACCTATATGGGCGTACAATATGATGATTCACTTTATAGAAGCAATGTGAAAAAAGATTATAGGAACAGATAGGTTTCTTACACTTGAAACAATTGAATAAAGATCAGACTGCCCCGAGCCGCGTTTTAAATACATTCCGATATTAATTTGACCTAACGTGATTCATAATCTGAGCGCAATGAAACAACGATAATAACTCGACCTAAATTGTAACAGTTTCAAGTACCGCCGATGCAATTAACAAAAGAATTGCATATTATGTTGCTACGTTCCTTTGTATACAAATACGTATGACCTTCAACGGAGTTACGCTGAGAAATATGAATAAAACGCGAGATTATTTAGCCTGCGAATTTTTAATATATATACATTGTTCTTATTCGCTGATTCATGGTCTCTCACAACTGTGCTGTGTGATCGAGCGGTCACAAGTTTCCTTTCCGAGTAAGGAATTGGAGTACTCTTTATGGTTATTGTTAGTAGAAGCATCTTCTTCTTCTTCTTCATCAACCCATATACGCCCACTGCTGAGCACGGGTCTCCTCTGCCATTGAGAGGGTTTTAGGCCATAGTCCACCACGCTGGCCTAGTGCGGGTTGGCGGACTACACACCTAAGAAATTTCTAAAAACTCTTAGATGTGCAGGTTTTATCACGATGTTTTCCTTCACCGTTAAAGCAAGTGATAATTCAATGTGAATACACACATAACTTCGAAAAGTCAGAGGTGTGTGCCTGGGGTTCGAACCCGCGACCGCCGAGATTCTAGACCGCGCGCCCATACCTCGAGGCCATCACTGCTTAGAAGCATGGAGTCTAGAAATGTAGTCGAAAAACGGCTATGGCCTCACCCACTGTAACTTGGGTCTCGCTAGCAACATGAGTGACGAAACATTGGTGAAGCAATGGACCATTACCAGATCGGCTTTGTTATAGAATTGCAGTAGTTAATATTTTAATAACGAACCGTGACTGTCTCTTGGTCTCGCGGTACAAGTATGTGTCGTGTGATATAGAGGTCCTGGGTTCGATTCCCGGGTCGGGCAAAGTGTTATAGGGTTCTTCCATTAGGATATTCTCAGTAGCAGCACGGAGTCTGGAAATGTGCCCGAAAAACGGCAATAGGCTCGCCCCCTATTACGTGGGACTGATACATACCTGGCGAAATGTGGGTGCAGAAATGCATCTCTGCCTACCCCTTCGGGGAATATAGACGTGAGGTATGTTTGTTTGTAATAACAAACCGCTCGTCTAATCAGCTTTCTTACGTTTGTTTAAAACTCGTAAGATTTTACTGCGAGATTTCCCGCAAAAAATACTTTATTTTATGATTAAAGATACCATTACGTGAATACTGAATAATATCGGCGACACAAATAATCTATATATATAAAAGAAAGTCGTGTTAGTTACACCACTTATAACTCAAGAACGGCAGAACAGATTTGGCTGAAAATTGGTAGGGAGGTAGCTTAGAGCCAGGAGACGGACATAGGATACTTTTTATCCCGTTCGATAGCGTTCCCGTGGGACTTTTCATTGTTTTCTTTATCCATACAAAAGTTTCGTTTTAATAATTAAGTCAATTTAAACTTTAATACAATACAATAAAGTTTAAATCGTAGTGGAGGAGTTCTATGTTATAAAAATGAATTGCTCGATGTGTTCCTAAGCGCAAATCTCGAGAACAGCTGAACCGATTTCGCTAATTCTTTTTTTATAATATTCCTTGAAGTACGAGGATTGTTCTTACGGAGAGATACATTTTAATAATTGCCTGAAAAGGTCTAAAAATAATACTTTTCTATATTCCCATACAAAAGGTTCGTAATGATACTTAAGTCATTTTGAACTTTAACACCATACAAAATTTCCTGTCATTTAATGGTCATCCCGTCAATGCAGTTAGAGGCCCCCTCAAATAAAAGAACTTATTAAAATAAGCATTTTGAATCGACAATATGTATCTATAACATTCGAATTATTGCGTATTTTAGATGTTAAAAATGCAGAATTCTCATGACAATGGATTGACATTTTTTGGCTGTCAAATATTAAGGCGTTCAGAAATTTATTTTGTGTAACAAATCTCCTTGGTAGTGCCTAATATTTTATTTTTTATTATGCTTGAATATCTAAAATATTCTAAATCTCCATCAAGAAATATTAATAAATGCTCAGGGGATGCCTTTTCCATTGATCTAGCCAGTCATGGAACAGGGCTATGAGTTCGCGACCTCGGCCCCCCGAGCTGTTGGAGTCTCCCACTATTTCCTTATCCGGGACTGTGGCATCCTTACCATCAGGCCAAAAATCGTTACCTGCAATATCCTGTACCCAAACACACGCTATCTCTACCCCTTTACCAAAAGAACGAAAGCCCCAAGGAGAGTTGGTGTCAGACAGGCGGGCGGCCGTAAAACATTTGCCAAAACATTTATACAGTATGTATAATAAGAAAGGTGACAGGGCCTAGGCCGTCCCCCGTAGCCGACGCGCAGGGGCAGCACCCGGTTCCTATGAGAAATGGGCAAGGTTTGTTACACCAGCCCGGGCGCGGGCAACGTAAGACACTAGCCCGGGAAATGAGATTGAGGTATGCAAGTTGGAATGTAGGTACGACAAATGGTAGGTCAAGGGAAAAAAAAATGGTCAACGACGAAGACTTACGAAAGACAACTGCATGCAGCAAAGTGGTATAACACGGAGTGACAGAGTCGGAAATGAATACTTTAGGGTAAGTCTGAAAGTAGCTCCTGTGATAGAAAAGATGAAAGAAAACCGTCTGTCGTGGTATGGGCACATTAAGAGAAGGAATTAATCATATGTAGGAAAAAAAAGTGATGAACATGAAAGTGGATGGATGGGGGAGCCGAGGAAGGCCAAAAAAGAGATGGATGGAGTGCGTGACTGAAGATATGAAAAAGAAAGGGGTGAATGAAAACATGACGGCTGACAGGGATGTGTGGAAAAAGAAGAGATACTGCGCCGACCCCAAGTAATTAATTGGGACCAGGGCAAGGGGATGATGATATACCTAAGTAATTTAAAATTAAATTCTGTTAATAAGTAACAAGACATTCATTGACTGGTAGGGCGATACGAAGTTTGCCGGGACAGCTAGTGTCAAATAAATGTCGCCCGTAATTCCATCATGCTGGTAATATACGAGAGAATTGCATTTCGTACAGATTTTAGTGTAAAATAAAATTTACGAACTGGGCCAGTCAAGTTTGACTATGATGATATTGGTGAAGGAGACCAAAATGAAATTTCATGCTTATCTACTAGCTGAGAGATTCTGCTCGGTCGTAGTTTTATTAATTGAGGTAGAATGTGTTCTTCCCCAACGACGTTCTTGACGTGAAAGCATATGTAGATTTTTTTTGGAAATTGAGCGTCCTCTAGTTACTCAACCATAAACAATCCGGTTTGTCTCCCTATTAGAACGGGCAGGTGTACATTTAAGCAGTGATGGCCTCGAGGTTTAGGCGCGCGGTCGAGAATCTCGGCGGTCGCGGGTTCGAACCCCAGGCACACACCTCTGACTTTTCGAAAGTTATGTGTGTATTCAAATTGAATTATCACTTGCTTTAACGGTGAAGGAAAACATCGTGATAAAAAAACCTGCACACCTAAAAAAGTTTTTAGGAATTTCTTAGGTGTGTAGTCCGCCAACCCGCACTAGGCCAGCGTGGTGGACTATGGCCTAAAACCCTCTCAATGGTAGAGGAGACCCGTGCTCAGCAGTGGGCGTATATGGGTTGATGAAGAAGGTGTTCATTTTTGCATCGAATGATCCAACCTAATTGTAGACGAGCATATTGAGCAGTCCCTAATAGACAAACTTAATAGCAATTCGTCCGAACTAGTAATCGAACTCAAGTGACAGTATTGCTTCAATACATCTTTCTACAAGACACCGTTACCACTTTGGTCGACTACCACCTTTACCAACTTAGTATTCAAATCCATTGTCTTAAACATACAACAATAAACGCTATCACAGAACCAATAAATACACCAATTAAGTTGTTATTAACGTGGTATCGTAAGCGCAGTCCGTAGTGAGCAACCCGGTGGGCCGGTGTTATCAAATTTGCGAGACAATAAAGCGTTATCAGTTATCAGTAATTGTAGTGATGTGCGCCGGTGCTGTGGTGTAGCTATGGTGGCGGACGTGACCGGTAACTTGCAAGTGCATTACACGCAGTGGGAGTCTATTTGGAGAGTGTTCATTTCGAGGTACAACAAGCATAAAGTCATATATATTTGTCTGAATTTCTAGGTCTTCCTATCCCCCTCTCTTTGGCCACTTAAACTTAAATGTACTAGTATTAAAAGCAGCTTCCAGGGTGAATGCTACGTTCATAGATTTTTTTTAGCAAAATTGGTCTAATTATTGATCATGAAATTGTAACAAAAATAAAAAAAAATCACTCACGCTGAATAACGTTCACCTTTATAATAAGATCTATAAGAACACATAATCAAAACAAAACTTAGTGCATTAACGTAAAATAAACATTTACAAGAGAAAAGCCTTGCTGTAAACAGCATGCCATATGAATGTGCTAGCTGCACGGTACCACTGTCTCACAGACAAACGACACTATTCAATGTCGCTGTACATTGCGTGTTGCGTTCGTTGTACTTTCAATGTACTCGTATTCTGTGAGAAATCGGATCGGCAAATTTGTGTTTGCTATTAGATATCCGTAATTTTGGCTAGGATATATTTGATACTTTGTTTATGTCAATAAAAACAACTATGTGATGCGGTGTCCTTTGATGTTTTTGAATAATAATAAAGATCAATAGCTTGATAAATATCAAAGCAGAAAACGAAAGTGTTTAAAAGGCTTTCGTAAATTATTTAGCTCGCTCTCAAAACAAAACTAATTACTATTACACAATTAACTGCGAAAATAAAATAAATTTCGCATATTTTCCCACTTTTTATAATTCTAAATAACCCATAATAAATGTCACATTAAACCGCCCCTCAAAGATCGTATGATGGCAATTCATTTTTTTTCGCCTTTAGTCGTCAAGCTAGCTTCGTCGTCATCTAGGTAGCTTTACTCACCCATTTTTTTTAGCACGTATCAGTGATTGCCAGTGATAGTGTTTATTATTAGCCTTACATGATGCTACGCAAAATGGAAGTATATCTATGATCCTATTGATAAATAATCGTTAAATTTATCTATCCAAATACGTCACTGTGTGAAACAATAAAAAATGCTTCTTCCTTTGTGACTCGGCAAAGTAGGCATTCTCATTGGTATTTAGTATATAAATGATCTGAATACATGCCCAAATACTATAGGCTGGCATCCGAGAAGCCTGATATTAGTGTGATTCTCACAAGAATAACCATCCTAATATCAATAATTGTGGTAGTGGGCGAAGAATAGATTGGTGAAAATACCTATTTTTCCTTTGATCAAAGTCAAATCATCTTTATTCAAATGGACTTTCACAAGTTCTTTTGAACCGTCACTCTTAAACTATTTTTTAACTTTTAAAACCGAGGTGTCTGCTCTAGGAAGGCGGTGTGTCCGTGATTCTGTTCGGAGGGCGACCCGCGCGGGGACCTAGTTCCATTGTTTGCGTGCACTTTGTTAGTAAACACACTATGCCGCTCTCGTCTTGTCCTCACTTCGCGCGTTTTGTAGTTATTTCTGAAACAAACGACTGTCTACCGCCCCCAGAGCCATGTTCCAAGGAGTTTGTACTAACGATGGTTTTGCTAACAAAATGTGACTTAATGAATAGTAAAATCTCACTGAAATTTTGGTTGAGATAGATTAAGAGGAAAATAATATTGATTAACAGCGTCTTAAGTCACTATATTTGTGTAAAGAAATAACTTAGAGTACTAAATTTTGTATCATCAGCCATTATTCCGGGGAGTTGTTTTAGTTCGTCTACTCTTCTCATCTCCATTAAGGGTTTCGTCCTTATTGTAACTGGAGCAATGGATGAATAAAGTGCATGAAAGGAAGGAAATTGTGGAATTGGTTTTATATTAAATCCTATATAGTTAATTTTGCATTTAACATTCCTAGTTACCTGTAAAAAATACTCAAATCATGTTTAAAATAATTGACGACAACTAAATACATGCAAATATTGAGCAATTCATCGAGTGTCTCAATAAACCGCCATTGCTTTTAGTAACTCATTGGAAAGTCGTGATTTATAACTCCAAGCTCCATTATCAGATATTACGAAGCTGTTTTGTAATTTTCAGTCAGGAACCACACGAATTGTTAACAGAATTAAACTAGTCAGCTGTTTTATTAAGAAATATTTGTATTCCAAAATGAAACTGAGAATAATGTTATCTAAATCTGTCTACTATCACGAACATTAGTGTCCTATTATAGTAGGGGAGCCGACGATGCTAAATGGGGATTTACTCGAGCGTCATAGAGACCTATAGGATTGCAAAGCTTAGATGATAAGAAGAAAAAAATGTTATATGATATATATCTTTTCATCGGTGGGGAAAGCGGGTATAGATTGTTAAATATGTAAAAAAAAACTGATGCGTGGACATCCTCGAGCGCGTCAGATATTGATAGCATCATTGCCCTACGTATTTTTAATAATGTACGTATCTTAATCTGATCGTTTCCATGATGGGGGTGGTTGTATTTAAGGATTGAAAATGAAGAAAAAAAAAATTTTATCGAGCGCGTCAGATTTTCTAAGGGAGTGTTAAGTGCACCAAAAAAAAAGCTCTCATTCAATAATCTGACGATTTCGATGTGACGCAAACTCGTGGCCATTCTCATAATATGCAAAAAAAAATCGCCATTTGGATATACTCAAGCGCGTCAGATTAAGATATATATGGTTCATCTTTATGTTCTATACGTACTGTCTCATAATCTGACGATTATCTAGAGGGATTCGGCTAATCTGACGAAAAAAAAAAATATTTTTTCAATTTTTTTAAATCATTGAACTTAATTAATTGAAAAGCTCAGGAAATAGCATGCAAATAAATAAGTGTATGTTTTTTTAGTACAATGCATGTATTTATAAAGAAATAATTTAAAAAAAGCTTAAAAAAATTATGTTTTATTAATTAACCATCATCTTAGTTGCAAGTAGATATTTTTCAAATAAAAAGTACTAATTGGTATGCCAGGTCATATAACCAATAAAATAAAAAAAGTTTGCGGGACATTGATGTTTCATTATTCTCCATTCATTACTCATACATCTGTTAAATAAAAAAGTAGCTCCCACATCCAGTCTAAATAACCCAATTTAAAAAGTATAGGCTCATGCATTAAATGTAATGCACGGATGTCTCAGTGAGTCCGAAAATGTATTATATATAATGCATGGACAAGTAACGTGCTAAAATAGCAAAAACGCCAAAACGTTGGAAACACGTTGAAAATTATAGGTACGTTATGAATACGTTGGCGTCATGGCATCAGAAACCAGAGTGGGGACGGAGTGAGAGAGTAATAGATAGAGAAAGAGTGCGAGAGGAATAGAAACGCGGAGAAGGAAATAGCATCACGCAGCTGCACTCATTTAACTTTATCGACGAATTTTTGTTATTTCGGCTTGCGGAAATCGTCAGATTATATATTTTTCGTTATTCTTGAACTATTTCCTTCAAAATAAAAAAAAAATTAGCTACGCTCGAGAATGTCGAGATGACGTTTTTTTTTTACAACTTTGCTGCCCTCCCCTTTCTTTACGTCACGCTCAAATTGTCAGATTAGTGGAATATACACTTTTTAGGACGTTATTTACTCACCCTACCTTAATCTGACGCGCTTGAGAATATCCGATGGTCAATTTTTTTTTACTAATCTGATCCTGTATCCTTCATGGGCGGCCTTATATATGGGGCTCATGTTTGGTGGAGGTACTTAACCGGGTACAAGGTATCCTCCTGTATATTAATCTGCCGCGCTCGAGTAAATCCCGAAATCCCCTCTTCGGCTCCCCTACTATTAGTACGTGATACGAGCTGTGGAATAAAGCGTAAAAATATGCCTATACACCAGGTTACGGTACTTCCGCAAAACCCCAGTTTGTCTTATAAGGATCCGAATATTAATCTTAAATTTTAATTCATGGAATGTGTCATATAATAAGAATATCCTTATCTCGAAAGAAACAAGCATAAACTAAATATAGCACAATTAACTCTTAACGCTTATGGGCTTCTATTGAAGTACCGCCACTGCTGTAAAAATAAATATAAAAAACGGAAAGAGTCTTAGAATATCGCTTACATTCCACCTCTTATAATTTTATAATGTCGCCAAAAGTAAAATGTCGTCGTGGTTTTCTATCATATATTATTATGATTTTCATCATTCATTATTATTCAAGTATAATGAGTCAAATATCAGGACTGTACTTGCTAAAAATAAAATCTATAACTATAAAAATACACATGCATGTCATTAACGCATTTACGCTTGCACTTAATGAGGCGAAAGTAAATTTTTAGACCGACATTTCGCCAATATTATCACTACATAGTATTAAACAAAGTCGCTTTTTCTGTCCCTATGTCCCTTTGTATGCTTAAATCTTTGAAACTACGCAACGGATTTTGATGCGGTTTTTTTTAATAGATAGAGTGATTGAAGAGGAAGGTTTATATGTATGATAACATCCATTAAATATCAGCATTGCACCCGTGCGAAGCCGGGGCGGGTCGCTAGTCTATACTATTATAATAAAGAGGAAAGATTTGTATTTTTGGATTTTTGGATTTTTGGATGTTTGTTACGAATAAACTCAAAAAGTACTGAACCGATTTGGATGATTTTTGGTATGGAGATAGATGGGACCCACCGAAGTAACATAGGATACTTTTTATCCCGGAAAATGTAGTATTCCCGTGGGATTGGGTATAAAACCCTAAATTTTTCTTACTCTTTCACGCTCAAACCATTTGACCGACTTTTATGATTCTTGGTATGATCATAAATAAAATCCTATGAAGTAACATGAAAAACATTTTATCCCGGGAATATGTAGGGTTCCTGTGGGATGAGCATATATTGTAACACGAAAGTAACACTACCTGAGTTATGCTTTCACGCCTAAACCATTTGACCGATTTGAATGATTTTTGGTATGAAGATACGTAGGACCCAGCGAAGTAACATAAGATACATTTCATCCCGGAAAATGTAGTTTTCCCGTGGGAATCAGTATTTCTTGATCTACTGAACCGATTTGAATGATTTTTGGTATGGAGATAGGTAGGAGCCACCGAAGTAAAATAGAACACTTTTTATCCCGGAAAATGAAGTATTCCCGTGGGAATGGGTATTTCTGGATCTACTAAACCGATTTAGATGATGTTTGGTATGGAGATAGGTAGGGCTCACCGAAGTAACATAGGATGCTTTTTATCCCGGAAAATGTAGTATTCCCGTGGGAACGGGTATTTCTGGATCTACTGAACCGATTTGAATGATTTTTGGTATGGAGATAGGTAGGGCCAACTGAAGTAACATAGGATACATTTTATCCCGGAAAATGTAGTATTCCCGTGGGAATGGGTATTTCTGGATCTACTGAACCGATTTGAATGATTTTTGGTATGGAGATAGATAGGGCCCACCGAAGTAACATAGGATGCATTTAATCCCGGAAAATGTAGCATTCCCGTGGGAACGGGTATTTCTGGATCTACTGAACCGATTTGAATGATTTTTGGTATGGAGATAGGTAGGGCTCACCGAAGTAACATAGGATGCATTTTATCCCGGAAAATGTAGTATTCCCGTGGGAACTGGTATTTCTGGATCTAATGAACCGATTTGAATGATTTTTGGTATGGAGATAGCTAGGACACACCGAAGTAACATAGGATGCATTTTATCCCGGAAAATGTAGTATTCCCGTGGGAACGGGTATTTTTGGACCTACTGAACCGATTTGAATGATTTTTGGTATGGAGATAGGTAGGGCCCACCGAAGTAACATAGGATACATTTTATCCCGGAAAATGTAGTATTTCCGTGGGAATAGCTGTATTCAAGATCTACTGAATCAATCTAAATGAGTTTTGGTATAGAGATAGGTAGGACCCACCGAATTAACATGATATACTTTCGTCCTGGAAAATGTGTTCCCGTGAGTATGGGTACATGTTATAATTGCAAGGGTAACTCTGTAAGTCTGTTACGTTTTCACGCCTAAACCATTCGACTAAGTTATATAATTTTACGTATGAACATAAATAGGACCCTGTGAAGTAACAATTAAATGTTCCCGTGAAATAAACATGTTATATTATAAATGCGGAAATAGCTTTTTCAAAGTAAAACTTTTTTTGGACACTTATGAGAAGAAATAAAGATTCACGTATTATCTTTCTGCACTCAGCCCTAAAGTCTACGCAGACGGAGTCGCGGGCAAAAGCTAGTTTTGTATATAAAAAAATTAACTACATGTTTTGTGTCATTACCACAAGGCAACTCTCGCACACGTGATTTTTATTACTGCCAATGTTAGGTGGAAAACAATGTAATGTTTTTAGCCGTAGATTAATTCTTTGTTTGATTAGTAAAGAGCTTGTAATTACACGCAGATATACTATCGCGAGTGAAATTTTAATAAAGATGGGTTGTCGGAATACACACGTAAAAAAATCTTAAAAACTTAGGAGTGCAGGTTTCATCACGATGTTTTTCATGACCTTTAATTTACGTGATAATTCCTTGTGAATACCTAATAACTTCGAAAAGTCAGATATGAGTGCCTGAGGTTGCAAACTACGACGGTCGAGATTCTTGACCGCATGCCCAAACTTCAAGGCCATAACATGAATTTAGTTAGAATTAACGACTGTTTCAGTGCAGTTGTCGTTCATTGTTTAAATGCTCTCTAATATCGTGCAGAATGTCGTAATACTATTTGTATTTGGCAATAGCGCGATAGGATTTGGCCGAGTAACTCGCTCTCGATAATATCTGCTCATAATGTAGTTATCTTGTTATCTGCTATTAAAATTGTTCGTGATCGAAACAAGCTTTCTGATCCATTGTAATATTAGCACTTAATGGCTTTAAATTTAAATTGAACTTATTCGTGACTATGCCTCAATTAAGATAAGGTTGGATTTTTACGGTAAGTGAATGCATATAAAAACTGAATATCTTAGATTCCCTTTTTTCTCATACTGTGTGTGTTTTTCTCATACATAATTCTTACCGATCTGTTAAGGCAAGGTTATATTGTCCTTAAAGGTGATGGCATAACCCCTCTATATACGGAGATTTCATCTAATTTCAGGACCCATATTTAAAAAAAATGTACTTGGGTTCGGGTTAACGTAATAGGTGTCTGTAACGTAATCTGTAACGTGTTTGTTTATTGCACTTTTACGCCTAAATCGCTCAATGTGTATGATTTTCGTGGTTGCAGATTTCGTATTGCTAAAGCTCCTTTTTTTTCAAAAACGAGTTCCTGCCTAAACTTGGTCCAACAATACCAGCTTTATGTTTAGAGATTCGGCATTACAACGGAAATTCTTATCCTTCTTTGTTTTATTTTTTAAGGAAACCAATATAGTATACTGCGTTTTAATTGCCTCCCGTACGATAGTGTTATCGATGCTATGTTGAACATTGATTCGGCCTTCGCACGGCGTTTTGTGTACATTTCACGCATGACCATAAAAATATATGAATCAATTGTGCAGCCACCGTTAAGTTCGCTTGACGTCATATTCTTAATGCCTTTGTCCCTTTGGGGTTGGCAGACAGCCAAATACATGTATTATAAATTTCTGCTTTCTTTTATTAATAATCTGTTTTGAAATCTGGCAGATTACTAAATAATAAGTCTGTTTCTATGTTTGTAAAACTGCTGCGCCTTACATAACCAATGGTCAATGTTGGTGTAGAAATAAAAGTTAGGAATTTAGGAACCAGTGATGGCCTCGAGGTTTAGGCGCGCGGTCGAGAATCTCGGCGGTCGCGGGTTCAAACCCCAGGCACACACCTCTGACTTTTCGAAAGTTATGTGTGTATTCAAATTGAATTATCACTTGCTTTAACGGTGAAGGAAAACATCGTGATAAAACCTGCACGCCTAAAAGTTCTTAGGAATTTCTCAGGTGTGTAGTCCGCCAACCCGCACTAGGCCAGCGTGGTGGACTATGGCCTAAACCCTCTCAATGGTAGAGGAGACCCGTGCTCAGCAGTGGGCGTATATGGGTTGATGAAGAAGAAGAAGAATTTAGAAAATTTAAAGAAAAACGAATTTAAAATTTAAATACCATAAAACTGAACTGGATATAGCCATCTATAAAACAAAAAGTTGCAGGTTTGATGCTAACGTTGGACAGTTCCATTATTTCAAAACATGATTTATGAATCCGAAAAACCTTGTAGATGTCAATACGTTAGTCGCATGTATTGTAATAAGTAACTGCATTTATATTTTCGAACCCATCGGGCCAAATTTATTCCTAATTTTGGTCTAATATTATTTAATAAGCGGAAAAGTTGTTACCAAGTTGAAATAAATGTGTCACAGTAATAAATATAGTTGATAAGATGTTTATAAGCCTATCGGGCTATAGATGACAGATATAACAGTCATTCATCGCAGCATAAAAACTATTCTAGTGTACATGATACATTTACTAATCTTAACATGCGGGCTTTCCTTAAAGTAGGTAATATTTTGCGTATAGTAAGGGTTCTCCACGTTAAATATTTTAGAGTGTAATCCACACTAGGTCGGCATGAAGAGTTAAGTCTGACCCTTCTCAGGAATTGAGAAGATCCAGCCATCATATAATGGGAATATATATCTGCTGTCCTAGATACAGATTAGTTGATATAGTTACGACGGCTTTAATAGTCAATGTTTCCTTCAAATCGATACAATTAGGGCGGCCGCATAAGTTTATATTGTGAACTAATGTGACGTAAAAGTTTCGACCTTTGACATTTTGAAGTTTGATATTTACTCATAATAAACTGTCACGCACTTTTAAGGCAAAGGAATAGGAACGTAAGGAAACCCTTATACTTTGCATTTTTTCACACATGAAATGGAATTTAAAATTAGTAATTCCGTTGGATTTTTTCGGGTGTGTGCTAAATATTCATGTTGTATTTACATTATGAGTACACCTTTGCTGTATGAACCAGTAGAAAAAAAACTATACAGTATAATCTCACTAATCCGGCACTATTAAACACCGGAGGATGCCGGATTATTGGAATGTTCGAATTACTGAATTTTAGTAAAAAAATCACTGAGAATCATTGACATTAAATAAAGCATTTCATAGAGCACTGGTGTAAAGGGGCGAGGGTCGAGGGTGCCGGATTATTGGACGTACCGGACTATCGAAGTGCCGGATTACTGAGATTACACTGTAATGCGATCAGCGAAGATTGCGTCCAATACAAGGTTCACCTAATGCATTTTGGTGACGAAGTGGCAGACTTGCAACTGTGAACTAAGTTGTCTTATAACTAAAGACTGCGTGGTATTACTACATTTTGAAAGCATTTTCAGCACACATTTCCGTGGCTATTGTACTTGTTATGAATATAAAATATTTGAAGAAAGTAAAGTTTCTCTCACAGATCAAATCAAAAGTTTTCATTATGATACCGTAATAAGCAACAATTGATCATGATTTCCTTTTGGATCCACCATAACCCTGTCTTTCAATGCGAGGTATGAACTATACTCATGATTCTTATTGAGTTAAAGCTCATTTCACAGTCAGTAAAGAATCTCTCTGTCTTGATTTACAGCTTCCGTCCGGTGTTCTGATACCTAGTATTTACCGATCAACAAGTATGTTTCGGGACTGACTCCTTTCGCTATTAAATACTTATTTTAACATAAGATTCGTAATACAGGTCAATAATTTGTCTTTCATTGGTCTTTGTATTAGGCAAAATAAGAAACAATTTAACACAGTTAATTATTTGATTCCTAGCCGTTTACCTGCACGCAAAATGTTAATAAATCGTAAAAAAAATGCCATATTGATATTAAAATATAATGAAAAATAGTTAAATTATTCAAAACTATACTTCCTTTTCAAAGAGAAATAGTAAATCACGTCAAAAGTCATAGTTTGTTTCGTTAATTCAATGTTATGCATAGTGCATACATAAATTATGAATAAATATTTTTGTCGTCACATCGTCAATCTCCATCCACGATGATTCACATATAACAACGAAAAAATAGTAATCAATACACATGAAATTATCGTGCGATAAAAATAATACTTAATATCGATTTTACACACAACATATGACTAATATTCATGTCCATTAATAATCCAGGATTGTGTTTTGTGTTAATGACTATCGTATCCTTTAAACAAATTCGCCCTAGACCAGCGTTGTAGACTAAGGCTCAAACCCTCTCAGTTGTAGAGGCCCGTTTCCAGCAATGAATGAATATGGGCTATGGTGATGATATAAAAAGGCCATTAAATATCTTCCCATAAAAAGTTATTGCAATCATTTTATCAGCCTTCATAGGGTGTCAAATGCTATACAGCGATAACTCACTGCGAATGTTTATTAAAAACGATTTGCAGTATCATATTGGGTTATAGTTATAAGGATTTTGAGGTTTGAATATTCTCTTTGGTCTTTGCTAAGACCCTGGTCAAAGAGTAGGAAACAAAAAATGTGGTTTAAAGGAGACATTTACTTAACGTTGTCTATCTAATTGGCTGGTTCGCTTGTCTTCTATTTTCACGTATACAAAGTAACTTGGCTCCAATACTGCCAACAAATGAAAGATTTGAAGGGTTACGATTTTTAAACATCGAAGAAACTCTCGGGCTTTACAATCAACAATTCTCGGGTCCAATATCGTCGTGTTGGGTCTTGTCATCGACATTTTCAGCCCATACACGATCCATTGCTGGGCACGGGCCTACTCTACCATTGAGAGGGGTTAGCCTTGGTTCACCACGCTGGCCTAGTGCGGGTTGGCGGACTACACACCTAAGAACTTTTAAATGTGCATATTTCATCACGATGTTTTCTTTTACCGTTAAAACAACGGGTAGGGTCTTGTCACGGCGTACAGAATAATAAGAGGTTCAAAACAAATACACCTGATTTCATAATAGCATTCACAAATAACTGTAATGTAAGAAGCAATCTGAAAATACACGAATGCCCTACTTTCTCGTGATTCTCTATTGCCAAGATGCTTCACAACATCTAGACCTAATGAATCACGCGTGAAAGCTACTGTACACTCACCGTTGATTCACTGGTAGTCACAGTCAAAATTAAATTAATTTACAATAAGAATTCCCAATAATTTAGTTAGTGTGTCAAGATCCTACTAGTAAAGGTAGGAGATCACCAGATACGAAGTATACGAAGTAAATCCGACATCATGTCATTAAATTAAACCAGTATAAGATACGCATTCACTATTTCACAAAATATATTCTCATAGTAACAAAAGTACATATCTGGTGAATAAATAGTTCTAAAATACTGGTACCTAAGTTTTTTCGCAGCATTGTTATAATTTTTTATTTTAATTAAAAATAGTTATGGTATTTAAATAAAAAAAGTACTCATGATAAAAACATAAGTCACTGGTAATTCTCACGACTTGCGCAAATCCGTGGGTAGTTTTTGAAATTTCTTCAGAAATACTTTTCACTGCTTAAGGCGTTTTCAACAATTCATTGTTAATTATATTCTTGTAAATTACGACTTAATTTTAAAAACATAATATTTCAAGAACGACCAAGTATTATAATATGTATGCACTGCAAATTTATTTTAATACTAATAAGATATTTGATTTGTTTACTAGGTCTATACCGTATGTGTCTATTTCCTAAACATAACAAGTTAGGGAAATTAATTGATTCCAAACACGATTTGTAATCCAATTAGCTTACTCGACCTTGTGTCAAATGTCAAAGAGTGTTGATGACTAAAATGATCCGGGTTATGAGAAAATGAATTCTATCATTTGGACTTCAGCCAATAAAGAAGGGTTAGTCGAGCTTGTCAAGTTCAAGAGCTGTTGACGGACCCTCGACTAGTTTTAAGTCTAGTGATATGATTATTTTAAACGACTGCGCTTTGGGTCTTTACGGGCTTTTTATGATACGGAGAATTGGTTAAGTTGTGAATACTCGCGTCTGATTGTAAGTGTATTATAATGTAAATCAGTCCAATGGACAGATAAATTCAGCTAATATTATCTCTCATCATTCACAAGACCTAGGGAAATTTATTTTAGTTCTATCTGAATCAGTTCCACACGACTCCGTTACTCTTACTACTAAATAGGGTGCAGTAAATACTGACTTCTTATGAAGTGAAACTAGGAAAAAATCTCCTCATAAGCACCTAGAACCTAGACTAATTAGTATCTATGTATAAGAACAATAATTTAAAATTGTAATATTGATCAATAAACTTGAAATATTTAATCATAAATAAAAATTACATTATACGTGTTTTATTATACTGTTCTTGATATGCCGGAAAATAAATAAGTATGAATATAAATGTTTACGTAGTCTAGAAGCAAAAATAAACTTAAGATTGTTACGGGAAATATGCATCTTCATGAGAGCACTTAAACCCTGGTACTAAAAGATTGGCATACCTTATAATATTCTACAAGAAATTTCTTTAGATATCTCCAGTCTAAACTAGGTCACCTAGAACTAATTTCTAGCTTTTAAAAGAAAGGGGAATCCGTTCTCAACACTGAGACTTATGTGATCTATGACATGAGATATGTATTCTTCATCAACCCATATTCGCCCACTGCTGAGCACGGGTTTCCTCTACCATTGAGAGGGTTTAGGCCATAGTCCACCACGCTGGCCTAGTGCGGGTTGGCGGACTACATACCTAAGAAATTCCTAAGAACTTTTTAGCTGTGCAGGTTTCATCACGATGTTTTCCTTCATGTTGATATGTATTATGTACATAGAATTCTTTTCCTGAGCAATGTTTTTGTTTTCTCCAGAAGTGTATCCAGATCGCCGTCACCGTCGTTGAGAAACGCGGATTGCGGACCAGACTCCTTAGAAAATGACAAGGTGAGCAATACAAAAGATAATTGAGTAGAATCTGCCCCTAATATATGTCAAGATACTTCACTCTTAATTAATGTAAACAGCGGTTAAAAAAGAATTTAAGGTCAACAGGCCATTAACACTAATTTCCACCAAAACTCTATTCACATGCAATTTAACTAAAACCCTTTGACAACTGATGAAGACGAAGAAAATTTCGTGATAACTTAATCCCACACCATCACACACATAAACCGAAGGACTAACAAGGCAGTTAAATTTTAGATCATACAACTAATCCTTTGATTAACCTCTAGGTTCGCGCCCCTCAAATAAATCGAAACAGATTATATCCAGGATATCTAAGCGACACAGCGCGACTAAGTACTCTCAGTATACCCTCGCGACTGTCTGTAGGGCATTGTCAGGTATGATTCACCATTGTTTAGCTAGAATCCCAACGTAAAATATACCTTGAGCTCATTTCCTGTATTCAAATGTTATTGTATTGTGTCATTCATCAACGGTAGAGGTAAACGCTATATGCTAATTTGAAGAAGTTTTGCCACAAATATAAGCTGTAGATATGTGTAAGGGTTAGGCTTGGTCCACTGTGCTAACCAAGCAGGAGTTGCTGAACTTAGATTCCCGTAAGATTTATCGTAGAGAGATGTATCGTACAAGCGTTTCACGCAAGAAAACAGTAAGCTTTCAGATTCTTACTCCGTGAGTGTAGCAACGAACATTTCTTCTTTTCTTTATAAGAAGCTAGCGTTAACCTTGGGTTTGTATAAGGGTAGCACGGATGAGTAAAGCTCATTTACGTTAATGAGGTATTTCGGATTCACCAGCCGGTGATTGCTGGGCTCTAGGACAATCGTGAAGCGCAAAATGGAGTTTCGTGTTAAGTGTTGAGTAAATTTCGTTCGACCATCTGATAGACATCGGCCCCTCGGAGGTTCGCAGAAATCATCAGTTGAAAATGCCATAAAGCTAAAAATATATGAATGTATGAGAGATTGGAAGTTGGTGCGATAGTGAGTTCGGGGCCACGCCACGTCCGGCGAGGAAGCGGCGGGAAGGTCGCCTCGCACCATTAACGCCGCGGTAATATGCACGCGGAATTATAATAACTCGAGCAAATGTATTGAAGTTTGAGCGTCTGGCTGTCTTGTATAATTTGTGCTTATCACATCCTCGAGAACGTAATGAGGGAGGACCTGGTAGATGCCATACGACTAGGGGATTCGATCCCGGTCGATTTTTGTGATCCCGGGATTTCGGGATTATCAACAGATAATCCCGGGATCCCGGGACAGTCCCGGGATTGTATTAGTAATAAAAAGTGGTAACAAAAAGAAAGTAAAGTAAAGTAATAAAATCAATCTTTTATTTTAAATCTTTACTTAAATATTAAAAAATAAAACAAAATTATAATTTCTTCTGATAAAATGAACAAACTAAGCCCTTTTATCTAAACAAAGAAACGCCATTATACTATAAAAAAAGACTATGCAAAAGAGATCAATATATTTTAAATAAAATATAAATATAGGAACTATAAATTACTTATTTAAGCCACGAAAATAAAATCTTGGAAATAACAAAGCATCCAACGTTTCATCCGAAAGCATACTTCTTAATTTGTGGCACAAATATGAAGAAGTGTAAAAAGCGCGTTCAGGCTCGATGGAAGTTGGAGGGATCGTCAATAATTTTTTATAGGTCTTCTCCAAATTACAGCCTCGTGTAAAACTAGCCTCATAAAGAGTAATTTCTTGTTTAATGATCTTAGAAAGCACATTTTTATTGATTTTTATTATAAATATGTCAATCCCGAAAATCCCGGGATTTATTGAATTTAATCCCGAAAATTTCTGGACTGAAAAATGACCGGGATCCCGGGATCCCGGGATCCCGGGCTTCGGGATCCCGGGATCGATACCCCTACATACGACATAGCAACTCTATTTCACTGATCTAATTATTTTTTATTTTATTTTTATTTTATTTTATTTTATGATTAATGATCAGTATCAGTTCAACGTCAACAAAGAAAATATACTGTTTCATCGAATATTTGTTAGTTAAATTGTCTACCATGACTAGCACACTCGGCAACCATGCTGTTGTGTACGACTAACTTAAACGAGAGCCTGCAAGTTTGGTCTACGCACCGACACTGATGCTTGTTTTAATACATCGTTTCAGGTTTGGCTGTTTGTATAGCCGAAATGTAATTTTCTGATTCCAACGACACACGACTTATATCCTTGCGTGGTGGTCAGAACTACATGTGACTGTTCGATATATTATTATTAATTATCCTTAGTGCGCTAAATATCTTCCATTACTGCGTAGTAAGCTACAACTCCAATCATCCCTGTATGTAATGTGTACTGGTGGTAGGTTACAGAGGGCTGGTTGTTGCAGAGTGTGGACTCGTGCGCGGCGGCGCTGGCCGGCGGCAGCGACAGCGCCAGCGTCTCCAGCGGGGAGGTCGTCACCGTCGTCAACGCGCCGCCCATACTCAAACCCGACAACCCTAAGGTACGTACCATTATTATCATCATCAAAATCATCATCATTACCATAGTCAGTCATCTTACTCAGTCATGGTGGTGATCCATCATCAGCACCATTGATATCATAATCTTCTTCTTCATCATCATCATCAACATTTATTTGGTCTGCTGTTAGATATAAGCCCCTCCTATGGTAGGCCACTGGGCTCGATCTCCGGCTTTCTTCATCCAACTGTAACCAAAGTACAAAATAAAAAAAGGTGGGCGCAACATACGTACCACGAAATATTTATAATATGTACTTTTATTGCCTATACCCCATGTAATGATCCCCAGTGCAACATTCTTGATTTGAATTGGTCATCAGCTCAGCAGCAGTCCTTAAATCACCTCGCTGTCCCATGCTGATCTAAATAGCACAAAGAATTTGATTTCCTATATCCTATCCTATTTGGATAAAACGACGAAGCACACCTAAAAATACTATTTCACATACATTGTAGGCAGCATCACAGAACCCCGGTCCCCGCAGTATAGAAAGCACGGGCCGCACGAAGAAGAAGAGCTGGTACAACGCGCTCTACCCCACGTACAAGAGCAAGTCCGACGACTTCAAGAGACTCTTCAAAGACCTGCCGGACGATGAGAGGCTTATTGTGGGTAAGACTCATTCTGTCAATAGAGGACATATAATATAAATAAATAAATACACCCAACAGTCACATACATAGTCCTGACCCCACACTAAGATACGAGTCTTGTGTCGTGGGTATAGAAACTACGAGAGACTTTTCAGTCTCACAAACACCCAGACCCGAAACAAATATTTGCTTTGTTATTACTAGCTTTCAGGTCAATAAAGATTTAATTATAAAGAGGAAAGTTTTGATTGTTTGTTCGCAATAAATAGGTTCCGAAGCTTTTGAACGGATTTTAATGTTTTTTGGTATGGGGATAGACAGGACCCACAGAAGTAAGAATACTTTTTATCCTGGAATAATGTATTCCGTAGCAATGGGTAAATGTTACAAATGTGGGAGTAAATTTATATTTCTATTATGCTTGAAAGCCATTCGATGGGTTTAAATGATTTGTACTATGGAAACAAATGAGACGCTGTCAATTAAAATATTATGCTACAACTTATTTTTTTACTGAACCCAAACCCATAGCCTATGCGGATGGATTTGCGGGCATAAGTTTGTGGGCTATAACCTCGAGTTAACCTATAACAAAGTAGAAAGGAGTAGAAGAAAAAGATGTAGGCCTTTGCTTAAATGAAAATGAGATTTAAGTGAAAGAACATTGTGTATTACAGACTACTCGTGCGCGCTGCAGAAGGACATCCTGGCGCACGGGCGGCTGTACGCGTCGCAGAACTACCTGTGCTTCTACGCCAGCTTCTTCTCGTGGGAGACCAGCCTCACGCTGCGCTGGAAGGACGTCACCGCCATCACCAAGGAGAAGACCGCGCTGGTACGTGCCATTATCATCATCATCTGCTAGGCACGGGCCTCCTCTACCATTGACACGCTGACCTAATGTGATCATCATGGTATTGCTGGTCAAAAATCTCTTCCTCAAATGCAAGGCCAAGGTCTTTGCCCATGACACTGAGCGTTGGCAGACTACACTACTGTAGTAATCGTCATTTGCTTGTGTATATAACAGTACTTGAAACACCACACTTGCTAGCATTTCTGCACCGTATGTATAGTAGTACATTTTTTTAAGGATAACGTCATCCAACCGCCAATAAATTGGGCTTCCATCAATCACTCTCACTGACAATATTACTTTAGTTACATTTGATAGCCTCTAATCTCTATCTAATACGAGATCTTGATGTACTGTCACAACTAGGTATGAGACGGCAGGGTGTATTTATTCATGTATTTTCTATAAAACAGTAGTTAATTCAAGGTGTTCTCGTTAGGTCTCTCCTTAGGTCACACCACCATCATCATCTATAATCTTGTGTGATACCACCAGGTGATCCCGAACGCGATCCTGATCTGCACGGAGGGCGAGAAGAACTTCCTGACGTCGTTCGCGGGCCGCGACAAGGCGTACCTCATGCTGTTCAGGATCTGGCAGAACGCGCTCATGGACCAGCCCATGAGCAGCCCCGAGATACTGCAGTGGGTGAGTCCATACACTTGTATGCAGGGTGTATACAGACCGTGATCAGATACTGAGGCAGGTGATATCTAAAGTGACTACAAACCCCCGGTGTAAAATAAAATCGCGATAGCAGTAAAAAAATTTGAAGTTTTCCATACTAACCACTTACATGTAATACCAGTAGTTGTATGGAAAACGTCAAAAATTTAATTTTTTATCGGGTATTTCTTTAACGCCAATGGATTTGTGATCACTTTAGACATTACCTGCCTCAGTTTCTGATCACTCCGTTTTCCGGAGGAAGGATGTATAGGCTCCAACCCATGAGCAGCCCCGAGATACTGCAGTGGGTGAGTCCATACATTTGTATACCACAGCCAGGGTACTTGAATTCCATGGTCAATGCACGGGAAGACTACGTTTTTTCAGTAAAGGGGGATTTAGGTGTTTTTTTTTTTCAAAGGCTGGCAACGAACCGATGATTCCCCTGGTATTGTAGATGACCTCTTAACAACAGGTGGTTCATTATCTCTTTAAAAAATCACAAATTATTCCGATTTATGACATAAATAGAAAAGTGAAAGAAACATACACTGACATACGATTCTCGGGTTCGACACCTGGACCGAAAATTGTATAAGCGTGTGATAAATTGACTGTTTTCCATAGACTATTCATAAAATATTTAAAGATCGTTTCATTTTATAAAATTTTGAAGAGTGTTAGTATTTCCTTCTGTACTTATTTCCTAAAAACATTCATAATTCGTGATAGAAATTCACGTGTGTGCCCAGTTTTGGGGTCGATATCTAAACACGTGGTTTCGTGATAACTATAACAAAATGGCCGACAAATATGTGTCGATAATTTTAAATTAGCCGTTACTTACCAGTAGATACTATATTTCAATTATCATTACCTTACCACCAAAAGCGAATTTAATCAAATTTTGATTCGAGAATTTCTAAAGCGTACAAATTAAAGAAGATTTTAACAAATTAATATCACTATCTACAGCTTAACTAAAGGCATAATTCCTTATTACTCAGTCAGCCGGCCTGCTACATTCTTCAAAGTAATATTTGTATCGGACAATATTTTGTATCAACAAGAGATAAAGTGACGGTGTATTTTGTGTGTGCAAAGTTATGCGCATGCGTCGATGTCGGCACACGATAAATATTAATGGCGCGATGCCGAACCGCGTGCGCGAACTAGTCCTGACATATTCACATACAAATGCTTCTAATAGGGATTCAATCGGGAATATTTTGTTGGTTTGTAGATGTCGTGGAGAAACTTGATCTGGTTTTTTTGTATGTTTTTTGTATGTATCAATTTAAAAACATATAGTTTTAAACTCACGCCAGTATATGTTGTAATATGATCATAGTTATTGTGATGCATCTAAATTAGTATTTCCTAAATTAGTGGAACATAGTAAAGGGACTACACCGTACGTGTCTGGAATTATATTCAGACTGTTTAAAAAGTAGTTATGGCCTAAAAGTTTAGGCGCACGATTTAAACTTTAACTTAAATTTAGTTTTTGAAGTTATGTGGGTATTGACAACGAATTATCTTGTACTTTAATAGTGAAGGAAATATCGTGAAGGAACCTAAAAGTTCTTAGGAATTTTTTAGGTGTGTAGTCCGCCAACCCGCACTAGGCCAGCGTGGTGGACTAAGGCCTTAACACTCAGTTGTAGAGGAGGCCCATACTGGTGTTTAATGAATAAGTTTGGTAGCCTTTTTTGGCACTTAGAAAAATTATTCCACCAATGGAGACTCCATAGTCTTTTGTATTCTATTTTTTTATTTCGCTATCATTGAAAAATCCCGTTGAATACGCGATGTGATGTTGCGTAATCTCTCTATCCTGTCGCCTTCGTGTGAAGTTTAGTATTTAGTGCGCCGCGCGTCGGTCCACCGGCCCACAAATATCCTCTTTTGTTTTAAATAATCTGTGATTCTTTGTTAAGAAACAAAGGTACGGTACTTAAACTTCAAACGTCTCTGGATACTTATATTAATGAAATGCTCTAATTCGGGAAATTAAATCTCATGATTGGAAAAGAGCAACACTGGAGTTTCTTGCCGGTTCTTCTCTAGTGATGACTGCCTTCCGAACAGGGTGGTAAATTTTGGAATGACTGAATCTAAATTATGTATTTGACATTTTATAAATTCAATAAATATTATTTCATTTCATTTCAATTTGTATCGTAATATTTAAATCTTTTGACAATCGTTTCTACTAGCTTCAAGAGCGTAATGGACTAATATAATGTTGGCTGGCTGACTGGAGAACGGATAACAATTATCGGGTTCGATCCTCCCACCAAAACAAATGTTTGTGTGACCCACATATATTTGTTTCGGGTCTGAGTATTTGTGTCACCGAAAAGTCTCTTGTAGTTTCTGATATCCACACCACAAGTGACTTCAAAAAAGTAGGAGGTTATCAATTCGTCATTTTTTTTTTATGTTTGTTACCTCAGAACTTTTGACTGAGTGGACCGATTTTGATGATTTTTTTATGTGTGTCAGGTGCACAACTGGTACGGCGAGGAGTTGGGGTTCAATTCCGACGAGGAGGGCTACATGCGCGACGTGCCTGATGATGTACCCGCGCTGCCAGCGGACGTGCTAGAGGTATGGATATCATCATCATCATCATCAGCCCAAATACCTCCCATACATATTATATCACCATATTATAAAGAATATAAAATAAGAAGAAGAGAGAGGAATAAAATAAGAAAGGGCTGTAGATGATGATGATACTATAAAATCATATTCCCTCAACTGCAACTCACATGATGGCTTCGCACTTCTTATGCATTTAGCCAATGTCAAGTAGATAGGTAGGGGTTATAGGGAGCATAATGCCACGGTCCAAACACCCTACTTTCACTTCCTCATCTGACATTATCCTCTTCCAACATGGACGTCAGTTTCAAGGACTATACTGCTGTTTTTCAATGAATCATCAATGAGATGTTTACGTCTTTTGGACTTCCACTCTCAAAATTGACCGACAATTTTGCAAATATTGCGGAAAGCCACTAAAAACGAGATGCTCCTAACGCAGCGCTATGGAAGTCTGACATATCAAGTAGTGGACGTCTTTCAACGTGCTTGGAACTCTGTAACTCGTAACTACCGAACACCTCCGGGGCCTCTGATGAAATAATAAAACAGATTCATTCAAAAAACCTTGGGTTCAAAGATTTATCTCAATTCCACCGTAGTGGAAAAGTTAAGTCACGTGGCCATTAAACATTCCGATTCATTGTAAATTCTGAACGCTAGCTATTTTTATTGGAGCCGTAGTGTATTTTAACATATATTTTTGCGTCGCGCACTCGATACCAATGTCTTTACTTTTATGCAGGTAAGTGTAGCAATTTCCGTTTGTTATAAAAATATAGATAATTAATCAATAGATAATCAAAAAATATTTTATAAATATCAGGTACCTAATGTTTTTAACTTGATCAAAATTATTAACCAAGACGAATTCGCTGAGATACAGTTGTACGTATAAAAACTAGAAAAAAATTCTCAGGGAGAGATAGAAATATATATGCGAGACAAATATTTATTGTTCTGAAAATATTTGTACGACCTATTCTTATTGCTGTTCGTTATTTATCTCCTTGAAACAGAATTCACGAAATTTTATAACCTGTATTATTTATGGACAGTAGAGACGAATTTATCATATTTCAACGAAAATGTGCGTTGGTTCTCTCTACTAATTTTACGCCGCAATAGAAAGTGCGATCTATTTACTGATATCAAAACATTGATTTTACTATTGTTGATTTGTTTTGTTCGTTTCATAAATGTGTACATATGTACATAAATTACCATTTACGGAGAATATAGAAAAACACGTGAACAACACTCGTCTATGCCACCATTGTCTGCAAAATGTTGCCACAGCTGCGGACATTGCATATTTTGCTAATTTACTTTATCAAAAACAAATAGTTTTTTTGCTATTCTGACTTGGCGATAACATCGTGAAAGCCTCGTTTAAACGCGTGGTCGAGTATCTCGATGGTAGCAGATTTATACACTGAAAACACATCAGTGATTTTACCATGTTTTTCGCAGGCGACCTTTTCCGAAAGGAATGAATGAATGAATCAAATTTATTTCATGTAAAATTTCGTCGCTTAGGGTTTATTAACCTTAGGATATTTTATAATATTTCTATTTTACTCCGGACAGTTTCTCATAGACCTCGTAGAACATATTACAGAAAAATGTAAACATTGATATTTAAGTTCTTTATTTTTATACATAACCCATTCTCTACCTATAGACACTCCACACCATTCTCCAACTTTTTAATTTTCGTCTATCAAAGACCACAAAAGGCCTTAATAAAACAGCTCAACTAGAACAAAAAAAAAGTAAACACCTGCTCGAAACAAAAAGGTATATCAGCGACATTACGTGTCGTTATCAGCTCGTCGCGCCGATAGCCACCTGCCGCTATCAGTGCGTATCAGATGGGCGATGATAACTGTACTGTACATCGCACAGTCGCTCTTTTACCACGCCATGGTGAGGATCACGAAGAAATCCAAGAAAGTGAGTAGTTGACAGAACAAAAAAAAACAAATTCGCAAAAAACGAAAAAATCGCAAAAAAAAACAAAATGTCGCAAAAACAAAAAGAAACAAGTGTCTGTGTTCAGAGTGGATGTATAGTGATGGATAAGATTGTGATTGTTATTATTTATTTTCTGGTAGGGTTGTCATACTGCTGGAACAGGTGGGAGTTCAGGTCTTAGTCCATCTGTGTAGAGATGTTGTCTTATTAGTGAATTTAAGTAGAGAGGCATGATTCAGTCGACCGATGAGATATAGTATCCCTCTACTTAATAGTCTTTCTTTGGGACATTTACTATGAGTGTCAACATTGTCTTCAGGACCAAAATCATAACAGACATTTGACAAAAATACAATAAATTTCCTATGATTGGGTCTTCCTATTTACGTACATTATGACAGAAAAGTAGCTTTTACATATTTTACTTACCAACATATTATAGTGGCATATAGATTCAGACGTTCAGGGTTTAATATTGAGTATTTATTTACTCAATGTTGAACCCGAGCGGATTGGTACCACCGTCCAGTCTATTTCTACCGCAAAGCAGGAATGCGTTCCGGCGGAAGGACTGGATAGCCGTTCCTTCATTGTCCCTCCACCTACCTTCTTGGGTGCTGGTGAGTTGCAACGGCACTACTCCGGTGTTTGGGGTGGCATGCGGCCTTGGGGGTTGATGCGGGGTACAGGGAGACCCGGTGGGAACGGTTTCCGTCGGCCGCCTGCCGGTCAGTAGGGGACCTGAACCCGGGGACCCGCTCTCTTTTAACTCCCGCCTCGGGAAGCTGTCCCGCCAACCGGCGAAAATCCCGTCGTGCAGTCGTCGTGCCAGAGTGGGAGACTGGGGTGGATCCCGGCGACTGTACGCGGGGGGGCACCGGGGGCCCTTCCGTGCCTCGCGGAGGCCTCTCATTTGGCCGTGTGCTGCCTCACATTGAAATTTTTTTTTATATTATTCCATCATTAAGGATCCGCTCTGAACCCACCGCATCCATCCTCACCCCCCTCCCATAAATCTCTTTTTTTTTTAATGACCCGAAAAAGGATAAATAGCAGGCAACCCACGGCGGTAAAACCATCCACAATTCCAGTGGACTTCTGCAATGTCAGGGGTCTACACAGCAACCTCGACGCCGTCCATCACCACCTCGAGACGGCGCGGCCTGCCCTGCTCTTTTTAACGGAGACACAAATATCTACCCCTGACGACGTATCGTACCTTAACTACCCCGGCTACGTATTGGAACATGCATTTGTACGTAAAGCCGGGGTGTGCGTCTTCGTCAGGGGTGATATTTGTTGTCGCCGCCTTCGGGGCCTCGAGCATCGGGACCTGTCAGTATTATGGCTTCGCATAGACCACGGGGGTCGTACCCGCGTATACGCGTGCCTTTACAGGTCCCATGCCAGTGATTCGGGGTCTTCTCTACTGTTTGAGAACGTCCAAGTGGGGACTAGTTGCATTCTCGAGCAGTGCCCGTCCGCGGAGGTGGTGGTCCTGGGTGACTTCAACGCCCACCACAAAGAGTGGTTGGGGTCCAGGATCACTGATCTCCCGGGTCGGTCGGCCTACGAGTTGGCCCTGGCATATGGCTTCTCACAGCTGGTAACACAGCCTACCCGTGTTCCGGATGTTGAGAGCCATGAGCCCTCTCTGTTGGATCTTCTGCTGACTACTCATCCTGACGGATACAGGGTGGTGATCGAAGCCCCTCTAGGGTCATCTGATCACTGCCTTGTCCGTTCATGGGCCCCTGTTGTGCGTCCCAGTCGTCCTTCAGCTACTGGGACTCGCAGAGTCTGGCGTTATAGGTCAGCAGATTGGGATGGACTGCGCGAGTTCTACGCATCCTACCCATGGAAGCGGCTCTGCTTCTCCTCTGATGATCCTGACGCCTGTGCGGACTGCGTAAGGGATACAATAATCCTGGGGATGGATGTTTTCATCCCCAGTTCCAAAATACCCGTGGGGCGCCGCAGCCGACCTTGGTACAACCAAGTTTGTGCCGATGCTGCGCGCCTCAAGCAGTCCGCATTTAAGGCATGGCAGGAAGCCCGAAAACGTCGGGATCCTAACGCGAAGGAGGAGAAGCGAAAATTCAATGCCGCTTCTAGATCCAACAAGAGGGCTATCGCTAGGGCCAAGGCGGAACACGTTCGACGAATTGGCGAGCGACTCGAAAGTTATCCCTCTGGAAGTCGAGCTTTCTGGTCGCTCGCCAAGGCTGTCGAAGGTAATTTTTGCCAGCCTAGTCTCCCGCCACTGCGTAAGGATGATCACAGTCTGGCCCATAGTGCAAAGGAGAAGGCCGATCTCCTGGCCCAATCCTTTGCCTCGAACTCGACACTGGATGACGGGGGAGCCATTCCACCAGTTTTACCCAGGTGTGAGAGTTTCCTGTCTGACATTAGATTCAATCATCGTGTCGTCAGACGGGAGCTCGGGCTTCTCGACATCCGAAAGTCGAGTGGGCCGGATTGCATCCCCGCGGTGGTCCTTAAGACGTGCGCCCCTGAGTTGACCCCCGTGCTAACGCGCCTGTACCGCCTTTCCTACAAAACCAACAGGGTCCCAGCTTCTTGGAAGGTCGCACGTGTCCACCCAATCCCTAAAAAGGGTGACCGGTCGGACCCTTCCAACTATAGGCCGATAGCGGTCACATCCCTTCTCTCCAAGGTCATGGAACGAGTAATTAACACTCAGATCCTGAGATACCTTGAGGATCGCCAGCTGATCAACGACCGCCAATATGGCTTTCGACATGGTCGATCAACTGGCGATCTTCTCGTGTACCTTACGCACCGCTGGGCGGAGGCCTTGGAGAGCGGGGGTGAGGCTATTGCCGTCGGCCTCGACATTGCGAAGGCGTTCGACCGAGTGTGGCACGGCGCCCTTCTGGCGAAGCTTCCAGCATACGGGATCCCCGAGGGACTCTGCAAGTGGATCGCCAGCTTTTTGGATGGTCGGAGCATCCAGGTCGTCGTTGACGGCTGTTGCTCCGAGACCATGACCATTAATGCTGGCGTTCCTCAAGGTTCGGTGCTATCGCCGACACTCTTTATCCTGCATATCAATGACATGCTTTCTATCGAAAGCATGCATTGCTATGCAGATGATAGTACGAGTGACGCGCGATACATCGGCCAACAGAATGTCCCTCGGAGTACCGTTGGGGAAAGACGGTCACAACTTGTGTCTGAAGTCGAGAGCTCTCTGGGGCGGGCTCTCGAATGGGGAGAAAAGAACCTAGTTCAATTCAACCCTACGAAGACACAAGTTTGCGCGTTCACTGCGAAGAAGGATCCATTCGTCATAGCGCCACAGTTCCAAGGAGTATCTCTCCAGATCTCCGAGAGTATTGGGATCCTCGGCGTCGAAATTTCGAGCTTCGTCCAGTTTAGGAGTCATTTGGAGGACAAAGCCAAATTGGCGAGTAAAAAGTTGGGTATCCTGAACAGAGCCAAGCGGTACTTCACGTCGGGTCACAGATTGTCGCTCTACAAGGCGCAAATCCGGCCCCACGTGGAGTACTGCTCGCATCTCTGGGCAGGTGCCCCAAAATACCAGCTCGACCCACTTGACTCCTTACAGCGACGGGCCGTTCGCATCGTCGATGATCCCAATCTCACGGAGAAACTACAGCCGTTAGGGCTGCGGAGAGACTTTGGGTCTCTTTGTGTGTTCTACCGGCTGTTCCATGGGGAATGCTCCGAGGAACTGTTCGGGTTGGTACCGGCATCGCCGTTCTACCATCGCACCACCCGTCACCGCAGTGGAGTTCATCCATATCACCTGGAGACGTACCGTACGCGTACGGTGCGTTTCCAGAGGTCATTTTTACCACGTACGTGCAAGCTCTGGAATGAACTCCCTGCCTCGGTGTTCCCCGAGCGCTATGACATGGCCTTCTTCAAACGAGGCTTAAAAAGAGTATTCTCCTCACGGTAGGCAGCGGCGTGGCTGTGCCCCTGGCATTGCCAAGTCCATGAGCGGCGGTGACCGCTTTCCATCAGGCGGGCCGTCTGCTCGTCTGCCTGCTAAGGCGTTTAAAAAAAAAAAAAAAAAAAAAAAAAAAAGACGTGTGTGTGACAGATCGACGACTAAGCGAGTGTTCTTTACCGTATCGCAATATGAATTGTTAATAAGTATTTGGTATTATACGTTTAATCTCTATTGTCGTTCGGATTGTATTTAATACATAATATGGTTCAGCTATTCCATTCAATAACATTTAATTTTATTTAATGTTAACGCCAGAAAAAGACTAAGTTAAGAACAGACTTAAAGTGAATAAAGAAATACTTTTCCCTCTTAAAAGCTTATACTTTATTGGTACTAAGAATTTTCCTATGGTTATAGTGATGCTACCCGATCTCAGAATCAATTTCGATATTGATACTCTCACAACAGTCTTTAGATGCCTTTACGGTATTCACAACCCTCAAATCACAGATATATAAGAGATACAGTTGTTGTATAGTAGTGACGGGCTCGAGGTTTACGCGCACGGTCGAGAATCTCGGCGGTCGCGGGTTCGAACCCCAGGCACACACCTCTGACTTTTCGAAGTTATGTGTGTATTCAAATTGAATTATCACTTGCTTTAACGGTGAAGGAAAACATCGTGATGAAACCTGCACACCTAAAAGTTCTTAGGAATTTTTTAGGTGTGTAGTCCGCCAACCCGCACTAGGCCAGCGTGGTGGACATGGCCTAAACCCTCTCAATGGTAGAGGAGACCCGTGCTCAGCAGTGGGCGTATATGGGTTGATGAAGAAGAAGAAGAAGATATAGTATACACTGAATACATAATACATTATCACATACTTTAACAGTAAAAGAAAACAGCGTAAGGAAAAGTGCACAGCAAAAAAATCATACGAATTTCTTACTATACAATTGTCCACCGACCCGCTGACCTAATGTCGAAGTAGTGGCCTAAGACCTTAATCCTCTCAGTTGTAGAGGAGGCCTATTCCCAGCAGTGGGACGCATGTATGATGGGGAATATGATGTAATTGGTGAACAGTAATGTTTATTAAGTTGTTACACCCGCCAGTAACCTTGTACCGAACATATTGCATGTTATCGCGTGATAACAAGAGGAATATCAACCGCGTAAAAATAATAATTTAATTAGCGATTGTAAATGTCACTTGGATACTTAATTTTATCTGAGTTGCGGTATTTCCGGTACTGTTTTGAAGCATAAATATTCTTTTTATTTTAACAGCCCCGTGGCGCAGTTGGCTAAACACCAGCTTGCGAAACGAGAGGCCGCGGGTTCGATCCACTGAGACAAATGTTTGTGTGATCAACGAATATTTGTTTCGGGTCTGGGTGTTTGTGAGACCGAAAAGTCTCGTAGTTTCTGACACCCATGACACTAGACTCGTATCTTAAAGTGGGATCAGGACTATGTGTGTCACTGTTGGGTGTATTTTTTTTATTTTTAGCATCTCAATAATAATACATGTTTTAACTATCTATGTTAGACGTCGTGTGGTTATTGATAATTTTATAAAAAATTTCGGGTATTCAATATTCCAGTTACTGATTAAATCGCATTATTCGTTCTTTTTTAAAGTTTCCGTATTGACTAAAATTAGAAAATGTTGGTTGAATACTCTTTGACCCACAGCACAAACACACATACACATGTACACGCACACACACACCAAATGGAAACAATGTCACACAAAATGGGCTGATACAATTATATCGTACGATAATGGAGTTCATCTTATTTCACGAACCCACAAAAATTATAATAAACAGTCAAAAACAGTAACGGGTATTATTTTTCGTCGAGCGGACGTTGATAAGTTTCATAATAACTTGTATGTTATAAATTATAATGCCACGACTGTTTTTCGTGTTACGTCCTCGCCGAATATATAAGAATATAGTGTAGCCTATGTTTCCGATTTGGTCCGCCTTCAAATCCAAAATGAAATGTAGGAAGATGAGAAATGTGTGAGTTTGGTTTCAAATAAATGAAAATAATGTTTCCATCGAATTGTTTCATCAAATACTTTATTGTTAGATATTAAAGTTTCATTTACCGTGTAAAGCGAAACAAGAACTTTACAGTTACACGTTAATTTTTTTGTTATACATTCCACGCACCAAACGTAATCTTTACTGGACATTTTTTGTAAGTTAGACATAACTTTTTGTAATCAAAGTACCATGCTTATTTTTTTAGCCTGAGGGCTTGAAGTGGCTGACTTTTTGTTAATCGTATTTCTCACAATCCAGTCATTTTTTAGATTTGTAAAAAGGTGTAAATTGTTAGTATATTAAGGAAAGCATCTGTAGAGCGTGTTCATGACACACTCGTCTTCAAATTTCCTAGTAATTCGCTTTAGTCTAGTCGAGGTAATTCTACTAAAATTCAATCAGTTAATCCATCATATGTGCTTCCCGAAGCGGAATTACAAAATAAAGGCTTGTTTTGAAATGATTTGTGTGATTACTAATATTAGTAATTTAGTTTATTAACCATGCGGTAGTTATAAAAGGGTTGTTCAAGGTTATTTGTTTGTAATAACTTTACTATAAATTCGCTTCATTTGTCAGCTGTTCTTAAAATTCCAAATAAATAAATAAATACACCCAACAGTCACATACATAGTCCTGATCCCACACTAAGATACGAGTCTTGTGTCGTGGGTATCAGAAACTACGAGAGACCTTTTCGATCTCACAAACACCCAGACCCGGAACAAATATTTGTGGATCACACAAACATTTGTCTCGATGCGGGGATCGAACCCGCGGCCGCTCGTTTCGCAAGCTGGTGTCTAGCCAACTGCGCCACGGGGCTGTCAACTATCAGTAGGCAAGTCTATTGCCCATAACTAGGCAGATTTTTAATCGCCGTATTCTTACTACTAACTTTCTTACCAAAGAGCTGATAACTGAACCCTCAAGTTGTCCATACCCTGATGATGTGATATATCCTCAGGATCCAGTATACTCGTCGTCAGTGGAGGCGAGCGGGGGAGGGGACAGCAAAGAAGACAGCAAGAGCAACAGGTCAGCGTCCCACGGCAGGGACTCTTCCCCACCGCTGGGTAAGTACCATAATAAGTACACCACACAACCGCCACTGTAACTCCTGTGCTACAGGATCAACATTATGCATAGTATTGACAAAGCTAAGGCTCAGCGAATCTAAGGGGACTTTATTTATCATGATCCCACAACAAAATTAATCAGAAAGTAAGATAGTATCTTAGCAAGCTGAGAATGAAGGTTATAAGATATGGCAACAAACTGCTGACCACCAAATATGTTTTTATTATATATCGTGCCGGTAACAAGGATTATTAATATATGCTTGTCCAATATAAAGAAATGTAAACTTGGCCTCCCTAAAATGTTACTTCAGTTGAAGGAATTAACCACCCAAGTAGACTATTTAAAAACTGCATTTTACCTTAAATATCCATTTCGTCAATTGGTACTTTACATACTACAATGGCACACTATAAAAAAGCGGTCTGCAGTAATCTCCCTAACCTCGGCCTCACATAAAAATATAACGACTCGGTAAATCGTCATCTTCATCATTAAACGTTTGCATTATTCTCATGGGCATTGTGGGTTCACCAAGAGTGAGACTAGTCAACTACATCACAATTTAAACACATTATAAAATGAATAATTGTAATCGTTATTGAAAATGTTAAAATATATATACATACCTACTTGTACCTTGTAATTTAAAGTCGTTTCTCCTGGGATGAATCGTTCTTTCTAAGTTGTAATGGCGTCGAGACTTAGGTTAATGTTAAATTATTTGTGTATTCATAACGAATTATTGCGTATTTTAACTTTAAAGCGAAACATCCTGAAGACTGAAGTAACCTACACAGTACACAGGTTCTTGGGTATTTCTTAGCTGTGTAGTCCGCCAATCCGTACTAAACCAAGACCCATTTATAGAGAAGGCCCTTTAATAATAATGATTATTCTCTCAAAACTAGAGAGCAATCCCGCTGGTCGAATTAAGGCCGGTTAATTGATATGTTCCCGAAATAAATTCACCGTACTTAACACGCGCACAGCAACGTTACATAGAAACCATTATTATGCCAAAACAACACGCCCAGTGTGAGAAATTTCGCGGAATTTTATTTCATTCATTTGCATGGGCCCCGAAGACATACATTTACGTACCTAAGTTTTTGTGGAATTATTACGTTATACTATATGTGGGTTCGATATCCAGGTAGGCTAATATTCGCATCGCTTAAGAATAAGTTGGTCTAAATTTCAGTCAAATGGACTTCACCCAAATATCAAGTTTTGCTCAAAATACATTTTTGTACTTATTAGTACAGTTTCAATTTATATCCCTCGTAAAAAAGTTTTTTTTTTTTATTATAATAAAATAAGAAAAAAATCACTAATGGTTACGATAACAGGTATATACGAATAAATACGTGGGGTAGGTGACAACTGCAGCTGACCTACAACCAACCTCCATTTCATACTGCAGTGCCATTTCCCACAAGAACAATTAATATTACAGTAGAAATATTAATACTAAAGAAGTATTAAAAGTTTATATAAAAAGATTACATGATTAAGTACGTCTTATTAAGACCTACGAACAAACAAAAACACCAATTCACTTAAAGTGCTTATTTCTTGCAATCCACAATAAGTAATTGTTTACGCTCTGTTCATAAACTTACCATAGCTTAGTTCGGGAGTTCTCAGGATTAGTCGAAGGGACTCGGGCGCACGTACTGAAGTGTTATGTTTTCACTCTGTGTGTTGGATAAATTAATTTGTGCGGTTAAAGTGAATATATACCTGTGATACTTTTAGTGCGGATGCCAAATATAGTTTATCGTTTATTTAATACGAGCTAACGACTTGTGCTTAATTTTACTGATTATATATAAATATTATTACAAGTGTATAAAAATTCTTTTGAAACCTATTATGTATAAAGATTAATTATAATAGATCATACTTTGCATGATTTCAGTGTCAGTAGTGAATGCAATCGTAGGCGCGTTTTCCTACATTTCAATCGTAAAACTTTATAATTCGAAATGTGTTATTAAATTTTCATTTCGACAACAATGAAGTAAACATAAATGTTTTATGGCAAAAATACTCTTTTTGTTCCCTAAGATTTAATTTAATTTATATTTGTTATATTATGGATAGTTTAAAGTAGGGTATTTATTTATGGCACTTATTACATATGTACATATTTATATGATGTAGATTATCAAGTATCAAACATGAATGGATGCGTTTTAATTCTTAATGTGTTGTCTTTACTGTCTCGAAGTTTACCAGCACTAATAAGTGCCATGCGATCACACGATCGATTCCCGGGTCGGGCAATGGTTACTAAGTTTCTTCAATCTGAATTTCCCAGTGGTATCTTGGAGTCTGGATATGTGCCCAAAAAACGGCAATAGGTTCGTTTGCTATTACGAAGGATCAAGACAAACATAAAATGCAAGTGCTGAATTGCACTTATGTCTACCTCTTCCGGGAATATGGGCGTTATGTTTGTTTGTATTTTCTAAGATAGCGATATAAAAAATATCAGATTAAATTCAATACAAGTTAAATTTCAACACATGAACAGGTTTCAATATTGGTCTATGCTCGCTATCCATGTCGATTTGAACCTCTCACAATCAAATTCTTATCACTAACAAGTAATGGCGTTGAGTCACCCATGTAATGTTGTAGACAAGTGTACCACGTCTCGCTAATTTTGAGCGTCGATTCCCACGCCGGCCAGTCAGAATGATTTTCGATACGATATCTCCGATACGGGCTGTGATATGTTACTATGCTTAAATTATGTTCACTATAAAATATATTTATGTTATTATGGAATGCACAATGAATGACGAACTTATCTTACGGCCATAGTAAGTGACGTGCTATAGAAAGATCTGCGGATATAAGTGCCATATCTTAAATATCCTAATTATAAGAAAAATCTTGTCGTTGCTCAAACAATGGTTTAATTAAGGAAGGAGTTTAAATATTTTCAGACCTTTATTAGAAAATTCATCAAAATGGCTTTTGTTATTTAGAAGTGAAAGCATTGAGTAAAATAGATTAGGTATTATGATTATAATTTTAATAATAATAACATGTATTTCTTTATACTTTTATATACTGCAGAATAAGATCTTTTTGGCAAATACGCAAATTGACTACGCAATATCAAACAAGTTTTTTAAAAAAGACATCTGACTATTAACAAGTATAAAAACCGAATGTGTTTTGTGATTGCGTGTAGAAAACAAGAAGAATGTAAAACCAATGAACGGTGCTAAGAAGTTTTCGGATATGTCCAGTGTGTTGGACTTTTGGCGGGTCGTCGACGGCTGCGAGATCGCCATCGCGGCCGCTCCCGGTAACTAATGCATGTTGCGAGTACATCTCTCGCTTGGGTGGACGCACTGTAACATTGTCTCATACATTGCCAGCAATGGATTGCAAACATGGAGATGAGCACGACTTGTAGATTTTTGGCGAGTTTTGGGGGGAATTCTTCACGAATTTCAAAAGTATTTTAGAGGTGAAGGAAAGCATCATGAGAAAAATTGTATTGAGATTTTTTTTAGCTGTACCACTCTTTTTTACTAGCCCAGTGTTATGGACTACTGGGAAATGTGATATATAGGCTATTTTTTAATTTGTCATTATCTCACTGTGATAAGGATTTATTATACTCATAAAAAGAGTCAATAACGTCAAATTTCGATTGAATGACTAACTTTTTGATTGTTGTTAGGTAATTAATACGTTGAGTCATTAATCTCTTATTAAAACGTCACTAAAATAGTTTAGAATGCAAAAAAACATATTTGAAACATTTTCTATTTGTTGTTTAAATACCATATGTGCTAACTTGTTGATTTAAGTTAGTTTAAAATAAGATAGTATTTATGTATTGGGTTTAAATGTGTTTGCATGTGGGTATCTGATTTGTATGCATGAGATTTCTTTTGAATTTGGTGAATATATTTAAATATTGGGGATATCATAAAATATTGCTGCTATTAAAATATGTTTTAAGTTTAAGAGCCTCGACGAAGTAGGCTTATACTGTGCTATGCAGTACGAATGGACTGAATAAGTTCTTGCAGGGATAAGATGGTTTACTACCAAGTGACTTTGTATTTTTGTAAAACCTGCATTGGACTTAATTTCTATCACGTGGGGGTTAAAACAAATTGGTGATAAACACCCTCTTTGTACCATTTCAATGACACAAGAATTAAGGAGACAAAGTTCACTTTTTAAAATTGGTCCCGTTAATCATCATATTGTAGCATTTCCAATGCAGAAAAATCAAGTTTTTGCAGGGTTTGAATATAATCCGCTTTTATTACTAAAAACCATAGCTTAGTCAAGTTATTGGCAACTGTTTGACACATTATATAATAAAATAAGTTTTCTTTAATGGCAATGTCATCGCTAAATGTCATACGTGTCAAAATGGTATTGCCATATCATCAACTTATGTCGATTGATTTTGCGTGTAAGTTACGAGATGCAGATATGATGAGTGAGTATGTATGTATGTCTTTGAAAATAAATAAATATTAATAAATAATTATATTAAGTTTTAAATTGAACGGAATCATATAAAAATAGTTATCGAAAAAGGTTTAGTTGTATATGCATCAGAAAATATTAAAATTATTATCGCATGTTTTTTTTATTATTTTATTAAAAGAAGAATTGTTTTGGACTATTGACAAGGCTATATATAAAATGGAAGAGGGTTCACTAGCACAAACTTCAACATCCACCGGCATTAGGGGTAACACCATATAAAAACCAACACGACTTCAAAACTGTGGCACTTTACACTAATGTTCCGAAGTATGTATTGTGCTATCAAACAATTTAATAAAAAAAAATGAGGATACGACATGCCTCAGAATAGTTCCAAAGACTTTTTTTAGTTTGTAAAGTATCTAAATTTTCACTTGGTCTTCAAAGTCAGATGTGGATGTATAAATATATTATTTATTGAATGCTAAAAATATATAGCACTTAAATGCACGGACAAAGACACTTGGGTTGTTGATGGTTATGTAATTAGATTGTAATGATATTGTATCTATAAATAGTTTTGATATTGCAAGTGATGACTTGCCAAACATTATTTATAGCACAACACAAAACTATCAGGGTTATACCCATATCGCAAGTAAGTCCGTTACCTGATGGATTAAAAGGAAGAAATAAATATAAAGTGGTTGTTTAAACATGTTTTCGATTTTGGTAAATTTAATTTGTAACGTATTACCACTCGCTCCACGCCTACGTGGCTAGTAGCAGAAAAATATAGATACTATCTAAATATTTAGTATTGAAAATTATAAGTTAAATTATGTTGTAATTTTGTTTCTACTCTCTAAAAAGTTAGAACCAATTTTAAATTAGCACATTGCAATCATCATCATCAACAGCCAATATTCGTCCACTGCTGGACATAGGCCTCCCCCAATGACTTCCACCGGGAACGGTTGGTATTAAATTGCAATGCCGTCAACAAATGCTGGAGAAAACATAAGAAAACTTTACATAAATACATCCTGTACGAATTTATCAATTATGTAGAATATAACGAACTATTATACATAAGACTAAATTTAATTTAATTCACGTTTTTAGAGAGGGGGCTGTGCCACAGTAAGAAGTTAAAACATAAACTCTACTCTAAATCAATCCAAATGATACGACAGAAATAACGTGCGTTGTAATTGTGTACGTAGTATTGAATGAGGTTGTGTGTGAAGCAGTGACGAACGGCGATGCGGAGGACCGCGAGGAGGAGCCGGGAGACACGCTGCCCACCGACATGTCCGACACCAGCGAGAGCGAGCCCGACAAACCCAACCAGTAAGGACTCAATGACATTGAATAAATACCTCACGACGAGTCGCTAGCTCATTATTACCGCCGTATGCTGACTCTTACATCAATTAATTTGAGGCAACAACATCAATATAGCTGTATCTCCTTCAATCTCGTTCGGTTTTACCTAACTTTGCGTTATTCGATTATACGAAAAGGTCCATTAGATTAATATAAACAGAAATACAAATATTCATTTTATCTTGAAAAGTTTGAAGACAAATCTTATTCCGTATTCGCTCTGAACAACGTGCAGTCGGGGACTCAGTACTTATACCCACTGAGCAATGCATTAAAATTATTTATGTTATTTTCCTATTGTTTACATAATTTATGAATTAAGCGATATTTCGTATGTTATTTATTTTACATGATATAATAAATTAAACCAGTTATTTTTCCTTTGAAAATTTTTAACGAACTAGAAATAACTTCACACGTAAATAATAAGGCATTGATCGAGTAAATTAAGTTTAAACAAAGTTGTTTTTTTTATAATATTAAAAATATTATCACTTTATTTACATAAGATTACTGATGTTGTATCGTTATGACTTGTGGTAGTTTTAAGTGCGTGAAGGTTTTGCTCTTCCAAAATAATAAAAAAACAAAGTATACTGAGAAAAATCAGCTCTTAAATGGTCCAAAAACTACGTTGGAAGTAAGTATTTATCGAATATTATTAAAGATCGTAAAAGATCCAAGAAAATTAATTGGTATAATATTCCCATACGAGAAAGTAATATTATATTTGAGCACCATAGTCTTATAATAACATCAATTATATTTTATTTATTATTAACACTTCCTTGTTACAAAATAAAAGAAGAACTAAATATAAAAATAACAAGAAACAAGAGGCGGTCTTATCGCTTTAAGCAATATCTTACAGACAACCTTTGGATGGATAATAGATCAGGAAATATAAGTAAAAAGGGTAGAGTAAAGTGTTTAGAAAAAGTATAAAAATATATTATTGCCCAAATAAAACGTAAAAACGACCTTCGAGTAGGTACGCCAGTGCATGAATTGACATGGAATATGAATTATCAGCCGATCCGCACAAGGCCATCGCGATGGACTAAGGCCTAACCCTCTCAATGATAATGCCCGTGCATAGCATTTGGACGTATATGGGCTGGTGATACATATATACAAAAGTGTAATTTAGGAATAAGAATTCCTGACAATGTACTATAATTTGGTTCCCCAGCGGTGGAGAGATGGAGAAGTGCACGGAGCCGCACGACGGCAAGCTGATGCTGAAGCAACAGTTCCCTTTCAACATCAACAACCTGTTCACCATGATCTTCACCAACTCCAAGTTTCAGCTGGAGCTGCTCGCAGCCAGGGGCACCACCGACTATGTGCAGGTGAGGATGAAGATTTGGAAACAGAATTAGTACTGTTACTCATTTTTTATTATATATACTAGCTGACCCGACAAACATGCCAGAAAAAGTTCTATGCCGACAGCAGCACGTACCGAGTCAATGAAGTGTGTCCAATGAAGAGTTGTGGATGTTTCTCTATTGCACTATTTTCCACAAGTTTAGGATAGATGAAATCTATACTGCTCGAAATAGGAAACTATTCTTCACAATTACACCATTAAAGTCTTAAATATTTTGTCCTCAGGCGCCGTGGCAAGTGCAAAACGGTCGCAAGTACCGACAGATTAGCTACAGACTGAGCCTCTCCACGGGACCCATCGGACCCAAGGAGGTGCACGTCACGGAAACACAGGTACCCACACAACAACTTATAACTGTCCTTTACACATGAACTATCTTTAATACCATTAAAATGTTCATGTGTTACAATTATTGCTTTTTCTATGCAATATAAGTGTTCAGCTATAAGATCTTAATATTTATTTTCTTTTGTAACTTCTCTATCATCCTTGCCTGATACATTTTATTGCAAAGCTTTGAATATATAGGAAACTAAAATTATGTAAACACGTTCAGTGATCTTGTATTTGCGATGTCCTAAAGAATTATGTGAGATATCTATCAGGACATTTTTCTGTTGGATAAGATTTCACATTCCAGGTAGGGTTTGCAATCCCGCACCATTTTTTTTCCCGCGGGAAATTTGCGGGAAACTTGCCTTTCCCGCGGGATTCCGCGGGAATTCCCGCAAAAATTCAAAAGTGCAAAAATTAGCATATAGTAATTCTATATTACCTGTACATTAGTTATACTATATAAAAAAATAATAATAGAGGCATTCATAAATTTATTTAATAGAAAAAGTACTTTTTCATAGTTCTTATGAGGTAAGGTAGCGGGTTTGCAATCCCGTATTCCGTGTTCCTACATTCCTAAATAATAAATTGTAGTCTAAACAGCAATTATTATTGTTATTTCCAATAAAGTGCTTTGGAAGTCTGTGGGGGAGGCCTATGTCCAGCAGTGGACGTCCTTTTGTCCAAACCCCAAGCACACACGACTGACTTTTCCAAGTAACCTATGTATGTGTGTATTCACAATTTAACCGTAAAGGAAAACATCGTGAGGAAACCTGCAAAAACCAAACTAAAACTAAACCAAACTATTTCGCAAAACCATCGTGGTGGTTAAGACCTAACTCTCGATGGTAAAGGCGACCTGTGCCTAGGCGTGGAATGTTTATGGGCTGATAATGATGGTGAACCTTACCTAAATAATTGTTACTACCATTCAGTTATTTATATACTTAGCCTATCGCCGTCTTTTTTTTGCCTGGGGAAAACTACTACTAACAAGCAGGATATGTCGAACTTTTACTGACTAAAAACCCCATTACCGCGTGCAAAGGTCACCGGGATCTCGAGAAGAACACATACCGGTAATCCTTCTTGCGGTTTGCTTATATGCTCTTCACATACACATTTCTAAAAATTCATTCTCTTTAGTCTTAACTTGCTCGAAACCGATTAGAGGTTACAGCGCTAATTTGTCGGCCTTTTCGTCTACGAGTGGGATCGGTTTTTTCACGATCCCTCTCTGCAGCCTCGTTCTTTGCCATGACAACCTCGCAAAGCCTATCACCGTCTACTGCTAAACGTAGGCCTCTCCAAAAAAGCGTCAACCATCCTGGTCTTGAGGGACTCTTATCCATCCGTTACCCGGTTAATTGTTACCTACTGTTGAGTTATTTACTTAATCGATAATTTAGTGCATCGATTTCTGCTATTTACATTGTGCAATAAATAAACGAACAAAACTTGTAGTAGCCTGTTGTAAAGTGTCATTTTAATCGGAAACTCTCACTTTTTTTCTAACAGAATAAACAAACCGCCGCACATTTCAATCTTCTATTTCGTTCGATCGATTGATCGATACTGTCCGATGCGCCCGCACTGTTGGGATGGAGCTAATAGGCCGTCAGTGATAGCTGAATTACCTTGCCGAGTCATAAAATTTCCGCGCGGAATTCCCGCACAATTGCGGGAATTCCGCAGGACTTAAATATATGCGGGATCCCGCGGGAATGCGGGAACGCGGAATGCGGGATTGCAAACCCTAATTCCAGGTCTACTGCGCTGACTTTTGACTTAATGACAAAGACAGCATTTCTGAACACAGGGAATTTCTGAATTCTGTTAGTCCAACAATTCCTTAATGAATTAGAGTCTAATGTAATCCTAGAGGATATTCAAACCCCCATTAGTAATGATGACGAGAATATTACTCTACATAGTATTCCCTGATCTCGCCAGGTAATGAACAAGTGTTCGAAGCCCGGCGTCCTCTACTCCATCGAGGTGACGAGCGAGAACTCTGGCATCCCCTACGCAGACTACATCAGCGTGATAGCGCATTACTGCCTCAACCGGGTGTCCGACTCGGTCACAGAACTCAGCCTCTACGGCAGCATCAAGTACAAGAGGAGCATGTGGCCCATGGTCAAAGGTAAGACGTTCTTAGATGTACATATATGATGAAGAGTTAAGTGTATTTCTATATTTCTACTTGCTGAGAGTTTAGGATAGATGGAAGGTTCTATCTATCTATCTAAGCAGTGATGGCCTCGAGGTTTGGGCACGCGGTCGAGAATCTCGCCGGTCGCGGGTTCGAACCCCAGGCACACACCTCTGACTTTTCGAAGTTATGTGTGTATTCACATTGAATTATCACTTGCTTTAACGGTGAAGGAAAACATCGTGATGAAACCTGCACACCTAAGAGTTCTTAGAAATTTCTTAGGTGTGTAGTCCGCCAACCCGCACTAGGCCAGCGTGGCGGACTATGGCCTAAAACCCTCTCAATGGTAGAGGAGACCCGTGCTCAGCAGTGGGCGTATATGGGTTGATGAAGAAGGAAGGAAGGAAGGTTCTATAGCGTTTAAGATAGGAAGCTATTGTACTGTTCTTCACAATTCTCCACAAAACACCTGGACTAACAAGTCTTGGTAAACCCTCAATTGTCCTTTTTTAAGTACTGGCTTAACAAAGTAATTTTAGTTTATGGCGAGTAAGATCCTGCTTAATTGTGCTTCTCCTTTCCCAAAATGTACATTTGTCTAAACAGAGTCAGAGCTTTGTATCTACTAATATTTATTTTGACTTTATTACCAACAAAAAATCAGTCTCTTAAAGATCGAGGCCAGTGGTGTTCTATAGGAGAGGCCTATGTCCAACAGTGGAAAAATTGAAGGCTGTTGATGAATGAATGAATGGATAAACACATAAATAATATTGTGATTGTCCGCGATGTCAGCATTCATCGAGAAGAACGCCCTCGGAGGCCTGGAGGAGTTCAGCCGGCTGCTGGAGACGCGGCTCGCGGCCGAGGCGGACTGCGCCGCGCCGCAGGCCAGGAAGGCGCGACGCCATCGGAGACTTACCTGTAAGTGGACTACTAGTGGATCACGTGGAAATTGAACGATAGGAAAAAGAAGAGTTTGTTGTTATTGATAAAAATATAGCGAACATTAAAGTGAATAGAAAAAAGGGTAGATAGGTTAAGTAGGGAAAAAGGGATCGCCAAATTCAGCGTTGATGCTTCGATACGCCGTGAACCACAATGGAGCGCCGGTTTTCGATGATCACTTAAAAATTATTAATTCGAGTCGATATGAATTCGAAAGTTTTGAATTAGACATTTTTGTGAGATTCATTAGATTTTTTTCTGCCATCGTCAGCGTTAGATCTGGACCTCTATAAGCCTTGCATCTGATCTCTGTACTCTGAGATCCTAATGCCATCTTCCAGCGTCATCCGGCGAGGCGTGTCCGTCGGCGGGCGCCGGGTCCCCGCCCCCGCTGGCGACGCCGCGCGCGCCCCCGCCCCGCGCCGCCGCCGCGCGCCCCGCCCACTGGCTGCTGCTGGCGCTACTGGCGCTGCTGCTGCTCAACGCGCTGCTCTACTGGCGGCTCTACCACGCCGATAGGCCGTTCGACTTGGATGATTTGCATAACAGGTATATTGCTATATTACAGGCTTGATGCCATCATCCATCATCAGCTCATATACGTCTTACTGGTGGCACGGGTCTCCTCTACAACTGAGAAGGTTTAAGATTACGCACTTAAGGAAGTCCTTAAAAACTTTTAGGTGTGCAGGTTTCCTCACAATCTTTATCTTCACAGTTTAACGTTCATGATAATTCACAGCCACATACAACATTATAATACGTTTTATGTCCTTCTCAACTGTTGTTTTTGCCTCGCTCGCTCTTCATCTACAGAAAGCAGATGGAAAGACACAAAAATACCTGCGAGTTCAAATTAAAAATCGCGATAAGCTGCTGGGTACAGACCACTTCCGATAGAACACTGGGAGTCTTTGTAAAGGCCTATGTCCACCAATTGACGTCTTTTGGCTGATGATTTGACGACAATAATGATACATATAACTACAAAAGTAACATTGTCCCCCGCAGGATGAGCTCGGTGGGCGACTCGCAGCTGTCGGACTGGTCTCGACTGCTGGAACAACACTCGCACCGGCAGCGCGGCCAGCTGCGCGCCTGGAGACTCGCGCTCGACAGGACCGTGCAGCATCTCGCGCAGGTAACGCCACGACACACCATCCTCGCTTACCCCATAGTCCTTTTACCCCATACCCTTTTAATGCGTACCCGTTTATACCATACCCTTTTAACCCGTACCCGTTGACCCCATATCCCTTATTTCATACTCTTTGACTCCACACGCCTTTACACCATATCCCCTTTCACCCATAGAATTTAAGGCACGAGGCCGTTGAATATTTGAAGATCACCAATAGAACTAAAGTTTCAAAACCTACATCGACACTTCCAGTTCACATCATTTTCAAACTTTGTACTTTAATAGTCAACATCTCTCCTCAGACCGAGCAAGCGTTGACGAAACTTCTGGAGACGATAAAGCCGTCGCTAGAGGGCGCGCCACCCGAACCGCAGCCCGACCGGACCGAGCTCTGAACCCAGGTACCGACACTTTGTATACCCACACCGCCACACTCCTCACATTGAGGACAACTCAACATCTCAATACTCGGCAAACTGTGGTGTACAAGGTTCGCAAAATTATTAGATGAAATTATATGTATGCGTTTCAATCACTTTGTATCATCTTGTGTCGGAGAATTCATGTTTTGCAATATTGTTTTATTCCAATAACGTTTGTAAAATTTTGGGAATGGATGTCATTCAATCGGAACTTTTTTGTCAATCGACATGAATAGGTATGCGTTTAAGGTGTATAGAGATTTTTTTATTTTCACCGCGAAATGTGTACAAAGTCATTCGGACGCATAATATATTAAAAATAAAAATATTTATCATATTAAAAATAACATCTGTTAGAGGTTTTCAATACGATTCGATAATGTAAGATTTGACAGTTCGTTATTGGTGTACAAGAGTTGATTTCCAAAATATATGTACCTCTGACTATAGATGACTGTAGTTGGCTTATCAGCCCCGCAACGACACAACGGTCCCTCTGTATCCTCCATCGAAAACCTCACAGATTCCACTGTGATAAACTTAAATACAAATAATTTTATTATTCTTGTAGTGTTTACCCTTCGATATAATGGCGCATGGCGTTATTTCTATCCAGTTTGTGTGTGTTCTTTTTATTATAATGATTTGGAAACGAGAAGATTTACTTACACATTGCCAGCAAATATGCTTACAAATATTTGTTCGTCGGAGGAAAGATTGGAATTTTAAATGACATGGATCTATGAAAATTAATATGAGATGGAAAAGTATGTTAGGCCTACATAATGGTTTTGAGAAGCAGCTAAACATTTTTTGATCATCACTATATTAAAGATTAAAAATAAAAAAAAATCGGCAGTATAAAAAAGAATAATCAAAGAAAAATGAATTGTCTCTGGTAATATTTTTAAAATTCGAATCTTTCCGACGTACGTAGTTGATTGAAGTCCTGATTTTCTCTATGTTTCCTTACGTATCTACAGATAAGCTTTCTAGTTGATGTGCTTATAAAATTGTTCTCATTTAGACAATAGTGAGAAATTCGACATCAGCGCATATAACTGAGAATGACGTTGACAACGTTGTTTTCAACGCAATCGTGATGTATCTAGCTTATACGTAAAAATCTGCGGCCGATTGTATCAATTCTTAAGTTATATGACTACCCTCCATGTTCAAAAAGCCACCATTTTAAGTACTATTACTTTACAAATTTTTTAATTCCTAAATAAGAAGGTCCTACTTTCAATTATATTTTTTGCAATATTAGCTGATACAGCTGTGTTGAATAAAGACTAAATTACAATCGGCCTGTACCCACTGCATAGCTTACTATGGACCCGTATTTAAATAGCTTGATTAGCTACATTCACGGTACACGACAGCATAAGTACATAATTATATGTATTGGAATTCGAGACAGCTTTACCAAAAAAACCTCTCTCGGTTACGTAGATGCATTTTGTTTTTTTTTTTTTATTAGTAAATAATGTAAAGATAAGAGTAATGTACGTTCGCCAAACTATGTATCAGTGTTGGGCAAATGTTAATTGAACTAACAATTAAAAATTAACAATTAATTAATTGTATTTGCAGTGACAGCAACTAACAACTGATTAATTATTAAACAAGGTTTTATACAATTAACAATTGATCAATTTTTAGTTATTTTGCGAAAAAAAAATTGACAATTAACAATTAACAATTAATTTTTTTACCAAGTATTAGTTTAAGTATTGAGTACATGCATGTGCGGATTTGTTAAGTTTAGTGTCCCTACCTAGTCATAAAGAGTATATGAAATAATTAACGTTAAACATCTACAAGGTTTGCGGACCACCCTTCCATACAAAATAGCAAAATTTAATTGTTAGTTTTAATTTTTTCATCAATCGATTGAAAAAAATAATTGTAATAATTTAATCGCGAGCTGCAATTAATGTGCATTAGTTTAAATAATTTAATTGTAACGCGCGATTAATGGTTAATTGCAATTGATTCAAATTCAATTAATTTAATTGCAATTAATTTTTTAGTCAATTGATTAGTTTAATTAAAACTTAATTGATTGATGCCCAACACTGCTATGTATGTAACGCGGTTCTGCTGAGTTAATTCGTACCGCTGCTATTTCACGGCCAAATCTAAAATAGCACGATTTGAGGGATTATTAATGGGAACAGTCGCTGAAATACCCAATAATGACAATACAGTACAGATGCGCTTAAAAATTATATGCTTCGGAGTACATATAAGCCCATAAGCAATCTGTAGTGTTTATTGGGTCGTGGTCCCGTGACCCCCCACCAAATACGTGCCACTTAAATGAGAGAAGGCTCATTATCTTCGCTTTGTCTATGAATTCCTAAGTACTTACGGTGCTCTTAGCTCAGCCAGACCGAATAGTTTAGTGGCACTAGTTGTAAGAATAAAATTCTATTATACATAATTCCTAGGATAATTAAACCTGTAACTTATATCACAGAATATATATGTATTATAAAAATGGAAAACTATGGTGTTGTTACATAATTTATATAACTTAAAAAAAATGAACTTTAAAAAAGCTTCTTCGATATGTTTGTAGTATTTTGATCTCTTACTTTTTAATGATAATTTTGTATCAGTTTTGCGGTGCTTGTAGATTGTATTGAATTAATGAAATTACATTTGTTTGAAATTACGTCAATTATGTACATCGTATACAGTGTAGGGGACAGACATCACAAATCATTTTTACATGTACATAATTATGAAAATCATGTGTTAGAAATATTTTTATTTATTCGACAGAGTCGGCGTGTGTTGTTTCGATTCGGGATTATTGTTTTGTCTCCTTTAAAATTCCTTGCAGCCGGCCCTGTCGATGATCACGAACTCAAAATCATTCCATTGATTACATGATCTGATTGTACTTAAATAAAAGTGTAAATGGGTCATATGTTAGATGCACCTGGGCAGTTAGGTATAGAAGGGAGCAGACAGATTAGATTCCTACTAGGTGTAACGTATTGTGCATTTCGAGAGCCCTTGCCAGACTATTAGCGTGTCTATGCACAAATTCCATTTAGAAGTTAATCGTTGCAACTGTGTGTTGTAAGTTATACAATTCTATTCTCAGTATTGAATAAATATTTTAAAGTGTTGTGCTGTGTTTTATTTTTTTTGTCCTTTTTATTTAGTCGATGTTCGTAGTCGCCAATGTTTGCAATAAGCTTAAAAGATGAAAACACTGATAGTTGATTGAAGATACGTACATAGTCGTTAAATGTTTACTAATAATCTATACTATCTATACTAATATTATAAAGAGGTAAAGTTTGTGAGTTTGTATGTTTGAATGTTTGTATGTTTGTGACGTTGTAGAAAGTAAACTCGGGATCTACTGAACCGATTTTGAAAATTCTTTTACCAATAGAAAGCTACGTTCTTTGTGAGTGTCATAGGCTATATATTAGTCCGAAAAATTATAAGACTTTTTCGTTGTAGCAGGATCTGCGAAGTAAGTCGGAGAAAAAACGGGCGAACGAAACCGTTTTTTGCAAACGCTGCCTTTTTCATGGGAGATATATAGTTGAGTCCTAGAGAAAAATTGTAGAACTTGATAATGTCTACAAAAAAGTCAGCGGTAGCATATGTCTAACTTTTAGGGTTGCTTCACTATAACCTCTTTTATGCTAACTAAATTTGTTATAAAATAAAGCATTGTTTGTGAAGGTATTTTTATAAAGATTATATTAATCCTTATCCAAATAAATGCGTTATTTAGTATAAGTATTTAATTTAAAAGAAATTTGCCCTTTACATAATTTGATTTCAATGAGTATCTTAGAAGATATCGCAGTTTCAAAATAATCATCAAGTACACAATAATTATGTACAAGGCGCCGGCCGGCGTGTTACGCTTTCACGTGATTTGACCGATTGTATGATCTTTGGTATGGGCATAAATAGGACTCTAAGGAGTAAAATAGACTATAACTTATTTTCTTTCTGAACTCAACCCTGTAGTCTACGCGAACGAAGTCGCGGGCAACAGCTAGTCTCTAATAAAGCTTTGCAAAGAATTACAAAGTGCTTTACTTATTTAGGAATAGTTAAGGATTGCGCGACAAATCTACGCCTAGTTATGATTTTAGTAATCAAATAATATGTACTTATATGGTATTTCAACATTGTTTATAATTGTGTAGAAGTAATGTTTTACAATTAAATCTTTGTTAAAAGCCCCGTACTATACCTACTCATAAGCAAGAACACATGTTGTGCCCCGTTCGCAAGCGGCGAGGGTAGTTGTCAATTTGTCAACGGAAACAGAATAAACACTACACTGGGCCACCACCCAGCACTTGTAGTCAAAGTGAGCTAGTTAGTAAGAATACTGGTATTTTAAAAGGATTATTTTCAATAATTTCGATCGGTGACGGGCGTTTCTCAGGGTTTTCTTTGTTACCTTTTCATTTTACAAATTACTTTTCTGTAAAAATATAAAAACTCCGTAATAAAATTGTATTTTATGATTTTCTGCCATAATAGGAATATACACTGTTTAGTATTTTATACTAACAATATTAAAGACACTGCTCAAAAATAATTATCAGTAGTCATAATATGAAGCAATGAATGCAACTACAACATTCCGAGACTATGTTTTAATCTGTCGTATTATTGCCAAACAGTATTCTATTCGGCAATAATAGGCCAACGGTCAACAATGTCATCTGAACACTAGAAGAAACCACGCATTATCTCTCCGCACCTACGTACATATTGTCTTCTGTCGTGCTGCTGATTGAGTGCCGTAAGTACTTAATCAATAGCAGGACAGTGGTCAGCACTCTCATCTGAACACGAGAAGAATTCAAGCATCAAGATTCCACACATGTTGGCTTCTGTCATATTGCCGAAAATAATCTTCGACCTCAATGGGACAGCATTCTCACTTCAACAAGAGTAGAATTCAAGCAACAAGACTTCGCAAATAGTTGGCAATATTAGTTTAGCAGTCAGCATTTACTTCTAAAAGCGTTTTGGTAGCTTTTTGTAGTTAGATCAAAAGTGTTGTAACTCACGCATTTGTCTAGAACTCGCGGCTTTATATAAATATAATATTTTTTCTGATACTATATTTTTGATCCTCTTCTTAGAATATATTTTTATACGATAGATTTTATAAATATATAACCTTAACCTGTTCCTTAACTTTTTTATAGTAGGAAGATGCGGCTGGGTTTGCTGATATACTGGTAATATTGCTATACAATGCGCCATATATTTCGAACGTAGATCATCTAAATATTTCATATTCCTATTAAAAAATATATAAGTGTATTTTTTTTAAGACGAAATTTACTCAATAAAAACCCAGACAGATTTTTATCGTGCGATCATTTTATTAACCCGAAAATTCTATTACAATGCTTCCTTCAACATCTCATACCACACAAGGCTCCTAGACTATTCTATGAATTTCAGTTATAAAAACTGAACTTGGATTGGAATCCGTATTTTTAATACGAAAATAAATCTGTGCCTGTTACGCTACACGCCTAAACTGGTTGAATAGTTTTTGCCAAAAATGCATTTTTATGAAAAAACAACGGAATTTATAATTGCGCCCGGGTCTAACAGTTACTCGAACGCCACTGGCGTTGCTATTAGAATGCCACAGGCGCACGGACTATTTCGGGTTTGAAAACAGCTTCGGAAACTTGACATTACTAGGCACATATCGCCATCAGCCATGATAGTAAGTACACTACACCTCATACATATACTCGAATATATTGGCCATAAATTTATTAAGTTTCATCTGGAACTTTTTCAAAAATGATTAGTAATTTGAAAGATATTAGCAAATACTTGAAACTTTTTTAACTTGGTTGTAGAATAGAACAGTGTAGGCTACATGACGAACAGACCGAGCTAAAGGCAGATCACTAGCTGTTCTGGAAACCTGTCCGCTCAAAGGCCAGATATACAGAGATATTTACCAGCTGATTGATTTGTGACTAGTGATATCACAATTTTATTTTATTTAACGACAAGATGTTTGTAAAACCAAGGTAATTAAAAATAAAACGCTAATTTCAATAATTATTTTTTATTAAACTTTTTTAGATACTCACCAATTTCAACTGCAGCTAGTAATCAAATTCCCGGTGAGAAACGTCGACAAACCTAGATCGCATTATAAAAGTAAAGGTCACATGCTGGTAGGCTAGTACACCGCTTGAGGATATACGATCTTACCATTAGATTCCAATAGGGTGAGTCACCACTAAGCTAACACTACTGCGATGCCTTCTGTTATAGGAAGAGGAGAATGGGATAAGGCTGAAAAGCTGTTTCTGTTGGAATTTAAAAAATGCCATAGCACATACAATAGGGCCATGCTGGGAGAGAAAATGTCTGTACTTTTTGACCACTGCACTTCATTCAGAATTAATCCAACAGTTACACAAGTATACTTACCAAAATATGAATAATCTGTAGGAATAATTCGAATGAGCTTAAAATGATGAGCACATTTGGTTGGCCTCGTGTAGAAACTAGGCTTAAATGCAGATAGATATAATATAGGAAGTCCGCTGGATGACCAGAATAAAACCAACTACAGTACTCTGACACTGTGTCAAGATTTATTGAAAAATCCATCATACACAGCAGTCGGAGCGAGTCTTACGGCTAGAGGCTAGATGTTAGTTTATTTGTCGTCGTCCTTGAAGACCATGGTGCTGTGGCACTTGCCGCAGTAGTGGCGGTCCTCCATGACGGCCATGAACACGCCGGCGCCGCACTGCTCGCCCGTGCACTCGCGCCGCAGACGGTGGATCTTGCCGTTCTCATCCACCTGTCAACACAATACCAACATTACAATTTCTAGAGTTAACCTATGTGTATATAATAATGAACAAAGCAATTATTGACAGTTAAGGAAAATGTATGGTCTGACTGACTAAACTCATATATTTTTTTACATTGATTTAACTAAAGATTATACAAAATTAATTCATGTATACAAGTTGCTTCTCGATTCACTAACCCAAATTGGTCTTATATCATCTAACGAAATTGATGAAATATCGATTGCAAAAATATAAATACACCAGGATGACTGTTTTTCGAAATTGCACAACATTAATAAAAACCTACTGTCGTGACTCATCGGCATATTGCGTGACCGACAAAGCCATTAGCTTGTACATCCCTTAGCATTACAAATTGTGAAGATTTGTTATGCAAATTACTCAGCAACAGCACGAACTGGCTGCGACATGTCGAGACTTGCGAACCGCATGTGTGGTCATGCTACGTCATGTGACGTTAGGGAGCGAATGTTAATGAATCATAAATTACAAGTCAAGTAAGGCTTGTGACTTTTCCGCCATGACGTATGTATATTTCACTAACTTGTATCTACAGTTTTGCTCACGTTAATATAATAATTAACAATGATCTTATGCTAACTTAAAACTTTTACTTTATTACCATCAATTTACAATTAAATCTTGCACTTATATTCATGTAAAAGCAATAGATTATTATCATGTTGGCAGGTACAAGTTTCAAATCCAATATATATAACTATAGTAAGCAATGAGTATAGTAAGTGTATTTTATCATAATTCTATTCAAAACATAAGTGTCATGTAAAGCATTACAATACTTAAATGACTGGACTGGAGGAGTAGGGTACAAGAATTTCGAGGAAAGCCACATGAGAAGAATGGGCTGAGAGAGACCATATTATTTATGAGGTGTTACAAAAAGCGACTAGTCCGAACTAAAGTATGCAAAAAAGGCAAAAAGGTATTCAGACGAATAAGATGCTATCTCAAAGGTATGCGCGGGTACAGTGTACAACAAACTTGTTGGACAAGGTTTCGAGTTAACATGGTGTAAGGATTTCGTACAGATATACTATTATTTGTTATTGTTGGAGACAAAATATATAATAATCACAAAATATTATTATGAACTACACAAATTTTTGATATAACTTCCTAGAACAGTACAATATTCTCTCATACACATTAAGACATTCTCTAGTAAAAAATCTTTATTAATTAATCTATCTTTATTTCAACATCTTATAGGTTGTACATGCCCTTAAAATCCAACGTTTTCAAGAATTAGGTTTACTATTTTTCTTAATTCATTTAAGTATGGACATTTGCGATTATTTGTTTTGTGGTCCATCCATCATACTAGTATAATTTATATACAAACTACAAAAATAGACAAATGGAGCATCATACCTTGTAGAATCTGAGCACTGCTAGCTTGACCTTCTTCTTCTTGTGCTTGATCTTCTTGGGTGTGGAGTAATTCTTCTTCTTGCGCTTCTTGGCACCACCACGCAGGCGCAGCACCAGGTGGAGTGTGGACTCTTTCTGGATGTTGTAGTCGGAGAGTGTACGCCCATCTTCCAACTGTTTGCCGGCGAAGATCAACCTGAAGACATTTACATGCTTATTAATCATTTTGTGTATTATAATTTGTAAAAAAGATTATTTTCAATGTGAAAAAAAAATATTTCTTATCCATTCAGATATAAATCATCTAGGGATATAGATAAGCATCAACAAAACAGTTTATTACATATACTATTGTGACATATCAATTCAATTAGCAATTTCAACTTATTAGTTAATATTGACAACACATGTTTCATATTTGAAATGAAATATTAATTACCTCTGCTGATCAGGAGGGATTCCCTCCTTATCTTGGATTTTAGCTTTCACATTCTCGATAGTGTCCGAGGGCTCGACCTCGAGAGTGATGGTCTTGCCCGTTAGGGTCTTTACGAAGATCTGCATCTTGATTTACCTGCATCCAAGGGAGAATATAACAGAAATAATGCCATTGTTTTATTTACCAACATTTCAATCAAAAGTATACTATAAAAAAATTGTTAGTATAATGCATTTTTGTAAGTGATCACACAATTATCTTTTATATGTTGTGCATACATGGATGAGGAATTCTTCAAAATCAAACAACAAATAAGATTAAATTATTTATTAACATCATCCACAAAGTATTACACCAACAGAACGGCATTAATACAACCATCATTTTCAGGATTGTTTGTAACCTGTGCATACTTTCCCCAAACTACTTTACCAGCCTGTGTCACAAGACCAAGTTCAGAAATATTCACTTCAATAACAGTACCCTTGGTGATTACTCCAAGACTTGTGTACATTTGGGAGCTAGGGTTTTTCTTCACTCCAATAATAGGTAAACAAAAAGTAGCTTTTAATTCAGGATGTGTGACATGTGCTTTTTTGAAACGTAGAGCCATTGGCCTAATAAACCTTTCAAACTTGGGCGGTTTTCTGGTGAAATTCTCTCCAACATATGTGACTTTGGTTACCATGCGTTTCCACGCTTTCCGTTTTGATTTGCCAGATTTAAGTACTTTGAACACCTCAGCGTCAGCCTGTGCTCTTACTTTAGGTATTGGTACATCCCATTTGCCAGCTTTTTCTTTTCGTTTCTGTTTAATCATGTTAGACAGTACCTTTGCGCGAGATTGGACATCTCTGTCAAGGAGGTACACTGGTACTGCTCCTTCAGCAACCTTTTCCGTGTTTTGTTTAACATTCTTTTCCTCATGTGCCTTAATTTTCTTTTTCATTTGAATCTTTTCATTGCGGCGCTCTTTATTGAAGATCTTAGCTTTGATACCGCGGAGTTTGCGAGCCTTCTCCGCTCTCTTGTGAGGCTCACGAGCCTCCTTCTTACGTTTCCTCTCTTCATAATCTAGCCGTCTACCGTAAAGTTTTTGATGGCGCTCAATATATTCGTTCTGCGGCATTGTGGTTGCTTATTCGGCAACTACAACAAAATTTTGCACATCAAACTTTTACAAGTGTTTTACCTTTGAGGTTAACCTTTTTGACAAACTAATTGTCTGAAATTACTATCCGTAATTTTATGAAGCAGTACTCCCGGAACCAATTAATGATCCGATATATTTATAAAGTACTGCTAAATCTTGAAGAATCCCAATAAAGTCCATCCAATGTATGCACATACATACACGTGTTTTTAATAGATCCGATTTACTAAGATATTCGTTAAAAATATATTGAAACAATATAATTACTGTTTCAGTTGTCCACGCTGATCAATATTTTAAAAGGTTAACACTTAATACGCAGTTAACATAAAAATTTTGCACAAATCCACTCAACTCACCTTATGCCGACACCATGCCACATGGAAAAGGAAACTCTATAACATTCAGGGATACCAACTGTCAAAACAAATATAAGTTGGCTATTTACAATATCAGACAATGACTATGTTTATTATTAAGGACTATGTCCTTTTTAATTTTATCGTATAATAATAAGTGAAGCGTTTTGACATAGACAACAATGATTTGATTTTCTAACTAATGAAAGCATAAGTAAGAGGATCATTGGGCGTAGAAGTATGTTTTTCGATTTGATATTAGTTTTATGGAAAGTTTTTGTAGACAGCAAAATATTTTTTTTTTGGAAAAGTACAAGAATTTAATAAATAGGTATTGCTGTTTCTATTTACCCCGCAACTGAGGTTAAAGAACAAGTTATCGTGTGAACAAAAATTACACGATTTTTAAACTCTTAGGTATAAAATACACTACCTCTCAAACATGGAACATCATCTGTGTATGACGATTAATTCAGGTATTTTTTTATATTATAGTAGTTCTAATAATATTGTACTCTGTTTTTTTTTCTTCCCTTCCTAAATGTGTCAAATCTTATAATCATCATCATCAACCCATATACGTCCCACTGCTGGACACGGATCTCCTCTACCACCATACCAAACCTTTGCCTAACCTGGCTTGCCTATTGCGGGTTGGCAACTATAAAATATATAAATAATATTTTAGATCCTTAACAATCATTTTTGTAAAACCACTTTTTTGTTTTTATTTGTTTCACAATTTTTTTACGTTTTCTTCTTTAAAAAAGAAACATATATGTAACTTATTTGTAAGTTTTGTTGAATCGGTAGATTGATCTCTACTTATACGTATGTGGGTAATTTGTATAATAATTATACAACATGCATATTATAATAATTATAATATGCATGTTTTTAATTTTTTTCCTTTTGTTTTTAAGAACGTTTATTAACGTATTTGTACGATGGGTCTTTCATCAAAGTTAAAGTCAAAGTCAAATCTCCTTTATTCAAATAGACTTTTACAAGTTCTTTTGAATCGTCATTTTTTAACACTTTTTTATACTGTTTTTAAAACTAGTGTACTCAATTTTCGAAAAGTGCTGTATTTGCCCAAGTGACGCTAAAACCGTATAAACGATTTTAAGTAAAAAGTTAAATTAATGTACATAATTCCGTTAGAACTTAGAAATAAGCAAAAGTTCTTCAACGCTTATGTTTCAAAAGCAGAATTACCGTCTTATAAATAGATTTTCTGACTTTGTTCTTACTACTAAGTTTTAAATTAAACAACCCAAACATTTTTAAATTATAAAATCTAAAAATCTGTGTTAAAAACACAAATTATTTTATTCAGCTGGATACACTAAAACCATAGACAAATATAACATACTTTTTAGTTCTTGCCAACGGTTTGTAGTTTGTACTCTGTAGGACTGTAGACGCGAATGACGTGAGAAAGAGACAGCAAATATACCTACAAAGAGAAAAGCTACCTTGATGTTATTTCCTTTAAGAGGCGGTACATCCTATATTATAGTAGTAATCTGTGAACAGCGGCCATTACTGAAATTGTGTTGACTAGAGTCTACTACAGTATAAGAGTCTACAACTTCAAACTATGACCACAGCAGCATCTTATGCGACAGGTGAGAGGAGATAATAGTTGTTAAAAATAGATTCTTAGGTATGTCACTATTGCGATGTGTGTGTATAAATGTGTACCTAATGTTTATGTGAATAATAGTGATTAGTACTTTATACAATGTTGGTGTTTTGAGTGTACTTTCATGTTTTACAGTACATTTACAGGAATGGTTTGTATTTATAAGACTACTTGTAATGTCCTGAAGATCATTTTTTTTTATTGACCTTTCAATTGGCGTAAAGTGATAAGGCCTATTATCAATGGGGAACATTACAAGTTTACAATTTACAATGGAGGGAAAAACAAATGAAAGTGATTATTGTTTAAAAATGTTCTTTTTTTTTTTTATAATCACTTAAATTAATAACGTTATGTGAAAATGATTGTGCTTATTTCCAAATTCATAATGGATTATAACAAATACAAATTTAAAAAATCGGAAAAGTAAATTTACATGGAATGGAAAATAAACATTTTCCTATTACAAACTGCAAACTTTTATGAGAAGCTTAATAGTTTTTACGAATCATTTGACTATTGCTAAAGTAGTTTAGTTTTAAAATTATACCCAACATTCATTTATTTGCTTAATATTTTTACATTAACATGAACATACTTTTAATTTGGATAATATTGTTATGAAATTAGTTAATATGTTCTACAACGTAATTTAACAAATAAAAATAAATATACACAATTTATTTGTATAGCAGACAAAGGTTCTATATTTCTACATCTTATCTCATTTATTAAAGAAATCATGTGCGGTTTGTTACTTACGTCAAAAGTAAACAAAACAACATGGGCTTATGACTGTTCCATATAATTGTTTTCAGTTTGTGGTTTCCTCTAATAATCACTCATACCACAATTAAAATAGGTATGTATAGTGATGTGGCAGTTGTTCCAAAGTATAATGTTTATAAATGAAACATTTACTTTGATTTAGTATTTATGAATATTTATTTAAATTATAAATTAGGAAATGCTTTCATTTTACTTCAAAACTATAATAAAAATTCTGTATATTTAAAATTATGCTTCTATAATTTCCAGAAGTAATAGATTTAAATATTTTTTTTTTTTGTGTTCCTCATGAGCTGCCAGACTTTTATCAACTGAGTTTTGGGTACTATGGGGTAAAATTATATATGAAAATAATATATACAAGAGAACAGTAATTTTATTCCTATAAGCAATATTAGTAACAAATGAATTATGATGCTCCTAATTTTAAGCTTACATTATATTTAAAATTTTCTTCAGAACACCACTGGGATCTAGAACCTTCGCACAGCAGAAGATGCTCCACAGAAACCGTATTTAGCGTGCAAGACAGAGAAACTGGTGAGTACACAATAGACTTCAAAAGGCCCTAACTGTAAACGGTTGGATGGCCTTTACTCAAATGGGTTTGAATCCTGAATTTTTCAGGATGCTTGGCTTGCTGTATATTTTTTGGGGTTTGCAATATTTAATATGTCATATAATCTGCAATATGCTATGTAAACTATGTATAACTTATGTAAATAACACAATATCTGCAAATATAGGTGTAAGTATTATCCAGTAACCTATATTTGGTTTTATTTCATCTTTTCTTATAAGTACTAAAAAGAGCTTGTTTGTTTGCATGGCTTCCAGACTTAAACCAATAAACTTATTAAACAAATATATTTCACGAAAACTACACTAGAAGCTATTCACATTGAGAATGGCTTGCAATGACATGTCATCAACTTTTTATGGCTTAAAATGGAAACAAGACTATATCTATAAGTATATGTCATTCTATATTATTTTAAGTCATACATATATTACCTCAGGCCTGCAATTCCTAAAGGGGTAGGTAGAGGTGCATTTCTGCAGTCAGATTTCAGTGCTGTGGCAGGGCTATTTTGGTTTTTCAAATACATCCAAACTCCTATGCTGCTACTGAGAATTTTCTAATAGATAAACTTGATAACACTGCTAGACTCGGGAATCGAACCCAGCATCTCTTGCGCTTGGCTCCATGATCATTAGGCAGTTTTACTATATTTTCTTGCTAATGATAATTTTAAAGTTAGCATACTGTTGCCAAATATAAAGGTATATGTATATATGCTTTTGTACATAAGGGAAAGGTAACTATGAGGGTAAAGCACTGGGTTCTATTTAAGGGGGAAAATTTAATTGTTTGTTGTAATTTTGGAACCTTGGAAAGCACAAAAAGCGGGCTTTACACATACGTATTTACTAACTTAATATTTATTGAATGTTGAACAATGTATTCCAAAAATGTTATATATTTTTTATGAAGGAATTTACAAAGAGGTTCATATTTTCAAAGCAAATATCATCCTAAATAGAAAAACAAATAAAGGGGGTGTGAAAAAAACGAGGTTTTACTTTTTATTAGAAAATATCCGAAGCGGATTCAACTGGTTGCGACATGCATCGACAGTCATAAAAACTTCGAAAATATTTTATTGTTGAAACGGTATTCTAAGTAATTTATTTATTGTGAAGCTTAAAACATGTAAGTGCGCAAAAAAAAATTAAACAACGCGTACTGTGATAATTTTAATATTAGGAGAGTAATTCGTGTTCTAACTGCAGGAATTATAAAATTGGCAGCCAGTTTATTATGCTCAATAGTTTGAGTTGCAATTAAAAGAGATCAGTTCATCAAAGATTAAAGACCAGAAGCAATTTCTATATAAACAGGTATGCCATAAAATAATTAAATATATACCTACAGCTGTAAATATATTGATCCCTATATGGTTTCAACAGAAGACAATACCAACCATGACAATGGTATTCAACTTCATGTATACGGTATTAACTGAAGTATTCCTGTGTAGGCAGGCGTGACTTCATTGTTTGCACTCTACCTAAGTGCTAAGTACTTAGTGCTTTAGTTGAAGATCTCAGTATTGCATGTTCATGTGAAATAATGCTGAGGACTGACATGAAGTAAAATTTAGCCGTTCTCTTTCATTATTATATGTGAAAACAGAATTGGCATAGAGAAATGAATTATTTTTATAAGATAAAAGTGTATAAAAGTTTATTACCGTAGTGGATAGTCACTCTTTCGGACACCTGAACGCTAACAGGCGTGACATTGATATACATAGGATGCGTCGTCTTTTACCTATATAAAGATTTAATATTTTTGCATTTTAAAATATTTTTTATCATGCCATAATTATTTCCAAAAGCTATTAGAGCATTTATCATGTAAAGTAGTGTCTGTCAGTTTTTAGGGGTTCAATTCAATCAACTGATGGGAAAGCTATGATTTTAGAAGATAGCGAAATAAGCTTCTAGATGTTGATATTTTTATAATAGGCTTGAAAAAAAAACAAGATTTTACAAACTTTTTATACCCTCTTTTACTATTCATTCATCTTAGTCATGTTTCAATGGCTATTCAGACTCGTGAGTGTACTCCCCGCTTTTATTGTACTGTTATATAATTTCTGTTTGTTTTTGTACAAGCAAACTGCAAGTCTCGACATGTTCCGACCGCGTTTCACTCGGCATGATTGTATCGCTTTGACCGGCATGTCATTCATTTTAGTCATGATAATTATTATTAACAGTACAATCAGTAAAAAAACATGTGATAATAAATGTAAATCCGTTGAGAGATACCAAAAAATGCCAAATTTAACACTGATAAAATTGGATTATTATTTCTGTGGAGAAAAATTACATTTGCATAAGACCTAATTTCTTTTTACTTGGATTTACCCTAGCTGGGATCTGGCACGGGCATTGGACTCTATTTTATCTATTATACCTGGTTCTTTCAAAACTACAGTATGTTGTCATGTCTTATTCAGCAGCATCAACCTAGGTTGAAATCTAATATGAAAAACTAGCATCAATAATCCTGTAATATCTAGTAATTTTTAGTTTATAAAAAAATACTGCCATTTTAAAAAGGTTACTAAAGATCCGATCCATAGTAGATGTTCTCTCGAGGTCAAATTCCCAGTATTTACTACTAGTAGTATACTTGTAGTAAATATACATTCCGCAGTAGTTTTGTACGTTCGCTGCATTTAATAACCCCCACGACGGTCGACCGAGTCAATGACAGCACACCGCACGAACGCGTTGCAACTTGTTCGCCTTTTCGAAACGGTTTAGTCGTGTGAAATCGCTTTACATCACCATTACTCACCACTTCATTATTTTTGGATATTTTTTTTCGTTCTCAAAATTTTTAAATGTGCTGAATATGCCAGTTTTTGTGGCGCTTTTGTAAGTTTTAAACGCAGAAGGGAAATACGTCTCACAATCTCTTTTTAACCGACTTCTTGGCTTAATGTCTTAATGAAATAGCAAATTTTATGAATTACTCGTTGCGTTGGATATTTGATATGACGCAAATAGTTGTGAAGGTCACATCTGTTATTACGAAAGACCGGTTCATGTGTGGCATATAGAAGTTGTTTTTTGTCTATTAAGTAACATTTTATTATTCTTAATATTTTCTATTACCGTTGCTTTGCTTTTTGATGTGTCGACGATTGTTTAGTCTCGTCTAGTTAGATAAAATAGTTTTGCTCTACAATTTCTTAACGAAATTGACGAGTACGCTTAACGACGGTCATGTGCCAAGCTACTACAAATTGTCAATTAAAAAAGACATAAAACTGCTTATAATGGCAGTTTTATGAATATGTAATTATAAAGAAAAACAAAAATAACAATTAATATCGATCATATTTTCTATTGGACATCACTAGTAGCACTTAGGTACCATAACTTTAAATTCCGAGTTTTCCTTCTAAACCATAAATTGATAAACAATTCTGTTAATTTAAGTTCCCATTTGTTAATTACGGGTTCGACATTACCAGTAATCCATAAGTCCATATAATTATAACGGCTTTTTCGGGCATATAATTTTTGCAAAAATATGTGGTTTTATTTTTTTTACTTACCTATGGTATTATACGAATATCTGTCCATTTATGCGGTTACAATTAGGTACACATTTGTCACGTTGCCTATTATAAACATAGAAAAAAACAGATGTTCGAATGTGACGCATTGTTGGGTCACATTGGATCATTTTCTGGATATTTTTTTAAAAATAATCACTTTAGTGCAAATTGTATCAGCTCGATTCAGATCTTGAAGGTGATCCTAGGTTTTTCTATAAGGAAATTCTCAGTAGACGCTTAGGGTCTTGAAATGTGCCTTGTAGGGAGACAAGGAGTTAAAAAAATATATGTACTTGATTTTTTTTACATCATATGCGTCACACCTGTTAAAAATGCGAACCCAAAGTGTTCAATATTTATGTCACATAAAAAAGGGACAAAATTTTATGGACGGTATTTTCCTTGTTTTATGCACCTTCGGGATGCAAAAATTTAATACATTACGTGGCGCTTCATCTTTGCGTATTATAGAATCGTATACTTTATGTTATAGTTTGACGAAACAGACTTTTTTCACTTATAAAGTAAGTGAAAAAACGAAATTATAAAATACATAAAAAACTATATCGCAATTTTTAAGAGTTTTATCGACTAATCATACCATTTTTGGAAAAGATGTTCCAATGGGACGAGACATACTATCGTATCATTTTTACATCGACTGCATGTTTCCTGTTATTATATAGTTTCCTACATTTGTATACTTTACTTTTTTATGTAAGTATTCTTAATTGTGTATTGCTTTTTAAAGACGCTAAGATGATTGTTTACTTAAATAATTTTAATCAGAAAATATAAATAAGAAACAGAATTAATTAAATGTCTAAACTTAAATTCATTTGAAGCAAATTGAAATAAATATATTAATGGTTTAATGATTTTGGAATATTTTCTTGCAATATTTTCTGATTAATTTTGTTATGAGCTTTATCTTTAAATGCGCTTTTATTGCTTAAGGAAGAAAGGTGTTGGATCGTTAGCTTTCTTATAAATAAATTCAAGTATTATTATTAAAAACCTGAATATCTCGTTGAGATTTCTGTATGGTACCAAGAAAAGGACAATGACGACTCAAACGATAAAAAAATTAACATTATGAAAAAACCGAAACATACGTTTGAAAAAAAGTTACTAATTATTTAGTTACGCGCCAGGACAGAGCATATAAAACATATCTGAAAGCTTCTTATTCGAATATGTGCATATTTTTCTTGCTTATTTCTTGTGTAAAATTATAATTATTTCGGACGTGTTTGAAAAAAATAAAGTCTGTTCAAAAGGCGTACCTGATGTAAAATACAATTTAGGTACAATTTATGAAACTATGTAAGATACAGGTAGGTTTGTGATAGGGAAAATATGTAGTAGTTAATTCTATACCTGCCACTTTTAAACATGCACAAACCTGTATACCATATTTTGTTTAATAAGGTAAATTGGTTTTTAAAAAATCATATAGGTTTTCCCACATTGTACTCCATATAATATTACTACGTGCTGGGAGCGGGACTCCTAACATCTAAGGGTTTTTAAACCTTATTCTACTACGTTGGACTAATGCGAGTTGGCTGACTATATACCTAGGAAATTCGTAAGACGAAGATGCGTAGGTTTTCTCACGGTGTTTTTATTCAGTGTTAAAGTAAGTGATAATTCATTGAGAATACACACATAACTTCTAAAAGTTAGAGGTGTGCCTGGGTTTTGAACCGGCGACCGCCGAGATTCTCGACCGCGGACCTAAGCCTCGAGGTCATTGCTGACTAACAGAACATTTAAAAAAAAACGAGGACAGTTTTCTGTTCATCTTATTCGTCCCACTCTGATGGTACGTTGTTGGGTGAATGTACAAGTTATATGAAAAAATGTTATAAATTTAAATCCACTAAGTCGTCTTTGCTAAAATTTTGTATTTTGAGAGGGATACTTCCATTAATTGATTGCTATATCGGGAATTCACACAGTGTCTTCAAAATGTATTCATTTCAATGAAGTTCATTGTACATTTTTTGAGGGTACATATTTTTAAAGCATCAGCATACACACTGCTGCAAATACTGAAAATATTGTGCATAGTAATTATTCAGCGGGGGAAAAAATCACCCATTAAAAGCGAAAAAAGCTGGGCTTCGCACTAAATCCCGCCCGTGCATTTGTAGTTTTCTAATATTTTAGCCACAAAAAAGGGTTGTTACAATACCGAGAATTCACAAAAGCTCTCATCTATTCAAAGGATGCGTTTTATATTTTGGTTTTCCCCTTCGAAACTCGTTTGTAAGCTAAACGCGAACAAGGGAAGCCCGCATCGCTTTCCTGTGACGTCACACGGACCTGTCCCAACTTGATTATGGCAACAGCTTGCTATACAGGACCTGGTAAGGTACACAATGAATGGTTTAAGATTCTGAGAAAAACGGGGTAAAAAGTTCGTAGGAAAAGTTAATCATAAATTATGGGCCTATTTTTAGGGCGTTCTTTTTATTTAATTAAGAATTTAAAATATTACATAATTTATTAAAGTATAGCGTAAAAAGTTCAAGGGTAATATCCAAATACATGGCTCAAGATTATATTTATAAACTTCCTTCGATTGTTTATGTGAGTTGAGTATGATTTTATGACCCATAACCGTCACTTCGAAAAATACATTGTATTCATGCTAAACAATAAAGTTTCCAGACATCAGTAGGCAAATTCCAGAAAAAATACAATATATTACGGGGAATTGACGTCCTGTCTGTTGACCTTTCTATCGGGTCGAACGTATCAGTAGCTCGCATTCATACTTCAATAGTCCACTTAACAGACAATCGATTTGACGGAACAGTTGCTCTTTGACTGTTTCCTGCCTTCCATCTACAATACCTTTTGTTCTTTATTATAAGTATATGAAACTTAAAATTGCCTCAAATGGTATTATCATTTTATCGTTACTAAAAAGTTGACGCGTAATAAACGCTGATAAATCAGATAGGTAGTATTATCATGATAAAAACTCGGCCGAAGAAAACAAGAATGGTACTAATCGTTTAATGGTCTTGTCAGATATTGATGATGGAATCACCTGATGGTCCACCACGCTACTGCCACCTTCCTCTACATGCCAGGTCCGAAGATAAGCTGACAATCTATTGACCATAGATTAAGACATAATGCATAAACACAACTTTTGAAAAAGTATATGTACGCGAGAACGTAATTTAATTCTCGCGGTTTATATGTTTGTTATCAATTTGATAATAATTGTCGACACCAAAAATAACGAACGAATTGTAACTTGTTTTAAGCAAATGGTCATGTAAGGTCATCCACCGAAATTGGGTATTCATACAAACATTGTTTTTGTAGTGAATTCTACGGAACGGTTTATATACTCTTTATAAGGTTGCAGCAGAATTTAGCAAGACTGGAGAATCCTCCACTCCCACAGCATAACTTAGGTCAGAAAATTCATATATACACCTTCACCAAATGGGTAGGAATGCATTTCTATACCCATGTTTCAACGAGTGCGTAAGTCCATTGTAAAAGGTGGCGAGCCTTTTGTCGCCTATAGCGCACATTTCCGGAATCCACGGAATCAAAAACATGCCATGTCCGATGTTTGATAAACCCAGGCCCTTTCAATCGCACGATGAACAACATGTGCCTTAAGATCTGCTGGTAGTCATGTAATAATGATAGTACCCAAATTTAACGTAAGTACATAAGAAAAATTCAAATGTTGACTTTGAATACCACCTACTTTTCTAATTTTATTTTAAATTCTGTACATAATTTTGCAAAATCATTAAGTATTAGTTTCGACTATACTAAATTACTTCGATGAACATTGACCGTGAGTATGTAATTGTCAGTAATATTGATAGGTGGTGGTTACAAATGTGGTCACATTCGGACATAACCAAAAGATAACATAAATTCAATAGTAATAGTAATTTCGTCGTTTCCAAGACTTAAATTCCTTTGCCGGTCTGCCGAACACCACTCAGCTATATCACTTCATTTCGCTGAAAATAACAGGCTATGTGTACAGCTCTGGTATACAAAGAAAGCTTGCTGTTTTAAAATACAAATGCCGTCAGGTGCTAAAAAGCTATTAGCTCGCTAATCAAGGTAAGGTCTCGCCCAAGCTGCTTGAAGACTTAACGTAAAGATGATCCTATTGAATTCTGTCTCGTTTCGGTGGATGATTGATTTCGTAATTGGATTGTGTATTGTAGCATTGGTCAGGGATGCTCCCATCTAGTGGTCATGGTCTGCCCTAGAATGGGTGCTACGAGTACGCGACCTCGGCCCCCGAGCTGCTGCAGTCACTACCAACCTTCCCTTCCGTGACTGCAGTATCCACTCCTACAGGCCACATTTTCCTCTCCCATAACTTCCTCTCGCTCTCACTATTCCCTTCACCCCCGCTTGATGACGGGCAGCAGCGTCATCAATGCGATTCCCCTACTGCGCTCGCCAACCCGCCTGCCAAGCGTGGCGAGTATCGGCAATATCCCCCTCATGATCGAGACTAGGACCAGGCCCCCAGTCCCCGGCAGCCCCACTATTCCTGGCTACGGTAGCGGCCATGGTAACGGTGGGGCGGGGGGTGCTAAGAATCCCCGGGTTGGCCCCGGCTACCACCCCCGACGACGACTGGCCCTGGTAACACACAACGTACGCACTTTGAGGACGGACGAGAAGATTGTCGAACTGGAAGAAGAATTGAGCGGGTTACACTGGGACATTCTGGGGTTGTCGGAAGTCCGCAGGATTGGGGAGGACACGATAACCCTGAAGTCCGGTAACCTGCTCTTCTACCGGGGGGACGACCAACAGTCCAGAGGAGGTGTCGGATTTCTCGTCCACAGGTCTCTCATTAACAACATCGTATCCATCGAAAGTGTGTCGAGCAGGGTAGTGTACCTTATACTCAGAATATCCAAAAGGTATTCGTTGAAGGTCATACAGGTATACGCGCCGACCTCGACACACCCAGATGAAGAAGTAGAGGAGATGTATGAGGACATAAGTCGGGCCATACATACTTCCAAAACCTACTTCAATGTTGTTATGGGAGACTTTAACGCAAAGTTGGGCATGAGGAGCGATGCGGAGTTGAAAGTGGGGCAATTTGGACATGGGCAACGGAACCCCAGGGGTCAGAGGCTGGCCGAATTTCTGGAGAAAGAGGGACTCTTTGCGATGAACTCTTTCTTCCAGAAGCCGCCTCACAGGAAATGGACCTGGCTGAGCCCTGATGGTTCCACGAGAAATGAGATAGATTTCATCTTGACGACGAAACGACGGATATTCAGTGATGTCTCTGTGATCAACAGGGTGAAAACCGGTAGCGATCACCGAATGGTTAGAGGCTCATTGAATATCAACGTCCAATTAGAAAGGCGTCGCTTGATGAAGTCTACGCTCCGACCTACTCGCGCTCATATTCAAAACCCCGAAAGCTTTCAACTCGAGCTGAAAAATCGCTTCGAGTGCCTGGAAGAAAACCTTGCCGTGGACGAGTTAAACAGCGGTTTGGTAGAAGCTGTCCATGCGGTGGGATCTAAGCATTTTAGACCTCGCCGCAGAGATAGACCTCAAAAACTCTCGGTCCACACTCTTGACCTCATGGCCGAACGTCGATCTATGGCGCTGCAGTCTTCCGAGGACGCCGAAGCATATCGTCAGCTCAATAGACGGATCTGGAAGTCCTTGCGACACGATGTCCGTGCTCACAACACTGTGAGCATTAAAGAGATAATAGAGCGGAACGGAGGCTCCAAAGTGTTTGCAAGAGACTTGTCTATTGGGCAAAGACAGTTGTCTAGGCTGAAGACGGAGGGCGGCCGCGTAGTGTCGACGAAGGCAGAGGTTTTAAGGGAGATCGAGAGGTTCTACGGGCAGCTTTACACCTCGGTTGCCAAGCCCGCTGTTCGCTCGGCCGAAGACCCGAGAGCCGAGTTGATCCGCCACTTCAGTGATGATATCCCGGACATCAGCCTGTGTGAGATTGAGATGGCCCTGAAACAACTTAAGAACAACAAGGCGCCGGGTGAGGACGGAATCACTTCAGAGCTTCTGAAAGCGGGCGGAACGCCGGTACTTAAAGTCCTTCAGAGGCTCTTCAATTCCGTTCTCCTCGAGGGCTCAACGCCAGAGGCATGGAGCAGGAGCGTGGTGGTACTGTTCTTCAAAAAAGGTGACAACACCTTGCTGAAGAATTACAGGCCCATCTCGCTCCTGAGCCATGTCTATAAGTTGTTTTCGAGGGTCATCACAAATCGTCTCGAACGCAGGTTTGATGACTTCCAGCCGCCCGAACAAGCTGGTTTCCGAAAAGGCTTTAGCACCATAGACCACATCCATACGCTTCGGCAAGTTATCCAGAAAACCGAGGAATACAACTTGCCGCTTTGTTTAGCGTTTGTGGACTATGAGAAAGCCTTTGATTCGATCGAGACGTGGGCGGTGCTAGAGTCTCTCCAGCGGTGCCACATTGACTGTCGGTACATCGAGGTGTTGAAAAGCATATACAGCAACGCCACCATGTCGGTCCGAGTACAAGATCAGAGCACGAAGGCTATTCCACTACAGAGAGGCGTGAGACAGGGAGATGTTATATCTCCGAAACTGTTCACTGCCGCGCTGGAAAACGCCTTCAAGCTCTTGGAGTGGAAAGGATTCGGCATCAACATCAACGGCGAGTATATCACACACCTTCGGTTTGCCGACGATATTGTAGTCATGGCAGAATCGCTGGAGGACCTTAGCACTATGCTCGAAGACCTCAATCGAGTCTCCCAACAGGTGGGTCTTAAAATGAACATGGACAAGACGAAAATCATGTCGAATGTCCATGTTGTGCCCACCCCAATCGCAGTTGGGGGCTCGACTCTCGAAGTTGTAGACGAATATGTCTATTTGGGACAAGTGGTCCGGTTAGGCAGGTCCAACTTCGAGAGAGAGGTCAATCGTCGAATCCAACTCGGTTGGGCAGCGTTCGGAAAGTTAGGAGACGTCTTCTCGTCCAATATACCTCAGTGCCTGAAGACGAAAGTCTTCAATAGTTGTGTGTTACCAGTGATGACATATGGCACTGAGACGTGGCCTCTCACTAAAGGCGTCATGGGTCGGCTCAGGGTCACTCAACGAGCTATGGAGAGGGCTATGCTCGGGGTTTCCCTACGTGATCGAATCAGAAATGAGGAGATCCGTAGGAGAACTAAAGTAACCGGCATAGCCCAACGGATTAGCTCGTTGAAGTGGCAATGGGCCGGCCACATGGCGCGGAGAACTGATGGCCGATGGGGCCAAAAAGTTCTCCAGTGGAGGCCACGAACGGGAAAGCGCAGCGTGGGACGTCCCCCAACAAGGTGGTCCGATGACCTTGTCAAGGTCGCGGGACGTCGCTGGCTGCAGGAGGCTTCCGACCGTTCCCGGTGGAAGTCATTGGGGGAGGCCTATGTCCAGCAGTGGACAACAATTGGCTGCTAATGATGATGATGATGATTGTAGCATTACAAAGTGATTACGTTTAACAAAATTTCTTTACATTTAAAGTAGCTTGATAATTGTCATAGATGTCATATTTTTACTATAAAGCAGTGATGAGTAGAACCAAATTGATAAGTTTGTGTGATCTTATTTTTGTATTGAGCCAATACAATTTCTTACTTAAAACGAGGCGAGTATTGGTCAATTGCTACAGTTGCCTCGATTCTCTTTTTCCCCATAAAAAAAAAAAAATGAAAATTTATAAAGTACATTTTGCAATTTCAAGCTCTTTATATATTTTGATATCTTGTAAGATATGTCCTACTCAACACTGCTATGAATAATAAAGAGTGGATGGTACTTTAAAACATGGTTGATGGTCGAGTCAAATTTAAATTTTCTGTTGTGTGGCGAATATGCACTGCCGCCGAAAAAAGACAGTTGTAAAATTCTTGCATCCTCAAACGCATTATATTGGCTTTTGACTTTAAACATTGTGGGAGTTGGAGCATGCTTTTCGATGTCCATCGTCATATTTTCAATTTTGATAATACATTGGAATGATTGGCATCTTGATAGTCTGGCTTTGAAGCGTGATTCGCAGTTTTGATATTAACTTCCTACGTTCTCTGCTACTGAGTTGTCTAAAAAATGCCATACAATGAAGCACTAAAGAAAACAAAAAATAGATGAATTTATGTTACTGCGGACGATATGTGGTTAAAACCCTGAAGAAAAACTCAAAAAATATATATTTCCTCCCTTTTTGACTTTCAAACTGAATTACAACGAGCTTACGTAAGTATAAAAAGTGGTAGTTTCTTTTAACATTCTGAACAGTGCCTATCCCAAGCCAATATATTTATAAAGAAACGCGTTGTCCCTGTAAACTTCCCTACCACCAAACCCCTTAGCTTTGACTTTGTTTCCATAATATATTGTTTTTTTAATAACATGCATCCAACCTTGTTTTAATAACTGTCCATGCTATTTATTTAATTGTGTTGCTTTTTGTTTACGAGTTTTTGTGTTGTGGTGTTTGAAGTATTGTGTGATGTGATTCCGTCGTAATTTAGATAGTAATATTATATTACTTTTGTCCAACAGATTTCTCTGATTCATATTGTGGCTATAGCATAATGGTGATTACGAAATGTGGTTAGATGATAGTAATATATTATGAAGTAATGTAGTTATGTTTCTAAATATACCTTATTGTCAGGCATTTGATTCGGTACAAAAATGGTATCTAAATTACGACAATTTGTAGTAAATATGTAAATTTTATTAATAAGTGTTTCATAGTGTGTATATTGGCAGTTGAAAAAAAGAGTGATACGAAAAAATATCAAAAAAGATCTCAAAACTGACAAACTTAAAAAAGTGAATTGGATATTCAGAGAGACAAAAAAATTAAAAAAGAATACATTGAAAACATGTCATTGCATTAAAAAGTCATAATATAAAAAGACAAAAAAAAAAAAGTAGTGTTGAACTGGGAAGCATACAGGCAACAAGCTAAGTGGTGCGGTGAGCGTGTGATTAAACCGATTTGTTTTATAGATATTGCGCGCGATACAAGTGATTCAGAGCCCTTATCGAGTGACAGTGAGTCTGGCGTAGAGTACGAGCCGGTCACCGGGTCGGAAGGGGAGGCGCCCATCGACGATAACACTTCCGCGGGCAGCGATGTGAGTACCACAATCACACAACACTCACATACACTCGTCCTACACTCGGATGTAAGTCTTGTGGAACTAAGAGAAACTTCTGTCCCGCAACCACCCAGATTCGAAACAATTAATAGAGAACCTTCCAAGTTTACTTCTAGAAAGATGACTGTTTGTTTTTTAACTAAAATAAGACATAATGAATCGTTATGTATTGTTAACATACCGAAATAGTATACCCTAAACGCAGGGGTAACTGTAGGACAATTAAAAATCCTTATATAAACTAGATATTAAAATTATAACTTTGACAGCCCCGTGGCGCAGTTGGCTAGATACCAGCTTGCGAAACGAGCGACCGCGGGTTCGATCCCCGCACCGAGACAAATGTTTGTGTGATCCACAAATATTTGTTTCGGGTCTAGGTGTTTGTGAGACCGAAAAGTCTCTCGTAGTTTCTGATACCCACGACACAAGACTCGAAGCTTAGTGTGGGGTCAGGACTATCTATGTGACTGTTGGGTGTATTTATTTATTTATAACTGTAAACACTTTGTTTACATAATACACAATAAGGAAGATTGAAACTTTGGCCTAAATTTGCAACTCAACAGAATCCGCTCATAAATGTCTATGTACGTTTCAGGACGACATCATCCGAACGAAGGTTGTCGAAGTGTTGGTGGACGACGACAAAGACGTGCAGTTCGCGGATTCGGAACGCACGGACACGTACGAGAGCGACAGCGAGTTCGACATCAAGATGGACTTCGTACTGTGTCTGCGTTGCAAAAACACCAACACCAACCCTGTCTACAGCTACTGTCAAAAGTGCTACCACGTAAGACCATGCAAGCAGTGTTTTTTGCACCCACCATTCGTTTACTGGCCCCACCCTATAAGGTTCAAACGTCAATTCTTCGAAGATCGTCTAATTGTAGTCGGCCCCAGGATGAATTCCAAAATTAATTTCGACTTATTAATAAAGCTTTTCTTTCTCTAGCAAGCCATTGTGAAACGAATTTCTTATGACCGCAAAGTACACCACTCACATTTTTTGAACTTCAACATGTAAAAGTGTTGCACTAAAAACATAAAATGTAAGTTATTCAAAAAAGTAAAATAAATAAATATATTTTCTCAAAACAATTTTCACGTGGTTTACAGATACGTAAAAGTTTCTTTCCGCCGAGGCCGAAACGAAAACGAAGGGTTGCGAAAATATCGAAGAAACAATCGAATACGAAGATCAGCGCCGCCATAATAGACTACCCGTCCAGCCAGGCCAGCTCCTCCGGGTACTCCTCGCAGGCGCTCGACACCGCGCCCGACCACGACACCGCGCTCGAGTCGGAGCGCAACCTCGCTCTCGACTCGGATCGCGACACCGTTCTCGTATCAGATAGTGGCGACGATCGGCAATCTGCTCGCGGCGCGGCTCGCGACACTGTTCGCGGCTCGGCTCGCGGTTCGGCTCGCGACACCACGGTGAGGCTGAAACGTCGCGCGGAATCAGCGGAGGAGCCCCCCACGCACAAGAAGGCCCGCCGCCCCCCCGCCCCCGCGCCGCCCCCGCACTCCTCCGACACGGACGAGCCGGTACAGCCCCTCGTGAAAACGGTGAGCGACCCGTTCATTACTATAGACCCCGCGGTGAAATTCACTAAGAAAACCATAGCCAACACACTGTTGGAAAAAATAGCCACCAAGGACTTGTGCATAGTGTGCGTGTCGCAGCCCAAGTCGGGCGTGTTCGTGCACGGGCGGATCGCGCACATCTGTTGCTGCTACAAGTGCGCCGTCAAGGTGTGGAGCACGGCCAAGCGCTGCCCGCTCTGCAACTGCAGGGTCAGCAACGTACTCAGGGCGGTTATGTAGGAATGCAATCCCGACTCGAGATTGCAAATTCGAGATCCCGCGGGATTAGAAACATCAATCCCGCGGGATCCCGGTTTTTTCGGGATCCCGTCTAGTTTAAAAAAATAATAAATTTGGATGACTAAAAAAGCTAATAACTGCTTGTTTGTGATAGTGAGGTTAAGTAAAATAACATATTACTCAAAAGAAAATCAAAACCTTTATTCTATAATCTTACCAAGCAAAAATAATTATCAGGTTTTAAGGAAATTTACATAGGTAAATTAGGTAATCAAAATAATAAACATAGTTCAAAGGACTTAGGAAGTAGTTACGTAAGACGAGTGATTTTGAAAATGACTCTTTAAAAAACAAAGGGTATTAATAGTATCTATCATCTGCTAAACGGTATCTATAGTCTAGTCAACAAGTGCTTTTTTAGTCAAAACTTTTTAAAAGTCTCGGAAAAATATGGTTGATGGCTCATTTGATTCGGGATTGCGTCTAGGAAGTTTTTGAAAGAATTCAAGACCCGCTTCCGACCCGCAAAGAAATTTCCTCCTTTTTGAATCTTTTTTCAAAATTAAATAGTAAAATATTTTTCGAGATATACCCAAAAAACTAAACCCTTTTTTTGTTTACTAATTTGTTAATAACTTTTGCAATTTTTTCGAACGGGTCTTGAATTTTTCAAAAACTTTCTAGATCGCGAGATCGGGATCCCGCGGGATCGGGATTGCATTCCCTACTGTCATGTGAAAAAAAACTTGCAAAACACACCACGTGCCTTACACGATCTCTATTTTAGTACTTCTAAAAGGAATGCGTGCCTGTATGAATGTAACGACGGATAGACTACAAGCCCATGAACAAAAATTACCTGTGAAATGAACCCTCGTGAATACCTCTCAGAAGGCTTCTACTATATCATAAAATGATTGTGAGCGCTATGCCGTCACTTTTTAGCGGTGCATATGAGGACTGGAGTTATTGGAATTTCTCCGGTACGGGGAGGGATTTCGACAATTTATTAATGTACGGCGTTTATTATAACTTCAAGATGATTAAAAATAGATGTCGAAAAACCAAGTGCCGTACCAAAATGGTGGTGCAGGATGTTAGTGCCAATTTTTAATTTACCGGTAATTGAAGACGCAATACAGGTCATTTGATACTGTACGGCGTTTGTGTAATTCATTTTGTATACATGTACAGATACTACACCCATGAACGCCGTACACATTTTCAAGGCCAGCGTCGAAAGCCAAGGGACGAAACCCTTTCCTTTTACCTTATATTATATAAGGTCATTGAAAAATGAACGGCATGTTGTACAAAATGTTATCTAAGTCGGACAATAATCATCATCATCATCATTAGCAGCCAATTGTTGTCCACTGCTGGACATAGGCCTCCCCCAATGACTTCCACCGGGAACGGTCGGAAGCCTCCTGCAGCCAGCGACGTCCCGCGACCTTGACAAGGTCATCGGACCACCTTGTTGGGGGACGTCCCAAGCTGCGCTTTCCCGTTCGTGGCCTCCACTGGAGAACTTTTTGGCCCCATCGGCCATCAGTTCTCCGCGCCATGACACAATAATGTTTGATAATTATGCCGTCGAAAAATTATAGTTAATATTTCGCACGCTTAAAAATATAGTGACCTAATTCAAAATTTTGAATTTTCACTATCTTTCACTTTGGGATTAAATAAAGTCGGATTAAATAATAAAATTGTAATGTATGTTATGTAACTATTTAGTACACTTATTTTTTAAACATGAGGTTTTTTTTTCTATTTTCTACAAAATGTATTTGACGAAGTAACATTTTTTCGCCATTTACTTACCTTAGTCTCGGCTTTTTGAATTAGGTCACTATATTATTAAGCGTGCGATTTGTGTAACTAAATAATCATCTACATTTCAGTATTTACCGAGTCCTTACTGCTGTAAGATCATAAATTTCTGTACGGCAACTTATTTTCTTATATAATGGTATTGAATACAACCGTTATACCTTATAGCCGTTCATTTTAAATGGTAACAAATAAAAACAGCAGTGGAAGCAGTGATGGCCTCGAGGTTTAGGCGCACGGTCGAGAATCTCGGCGGTCGCGGGTTCGAACCCCAGGCACACATCTCTGACTTTTCGAAGTTATGTGTGTATTCACATTGAATTATCACTTGCTTTAACGGTGAAGGAAAACATCGTGATGAAACCTGCACACCTAAGAGTTTTTATTATTATTTATTATTATTATTTAAAGCTTTATTGTACACATATAACTTAAATTAAACTTAAGAACAAACAAAAAAGAAAGTACAAAGGGCGGCCTTATCGCGCAAGGCGATCTCTTCCAGGCAACCGAGGAAGGAGATGAATGATAAGGAGTTCTTAGGAATTTCTTAGGTGAGTAGTCCGTCAACCCGCACTAGGCCAGCGTGGTGGACTATGGCCTAAACCCTCTCAATGGTAGAGGAGACCCGTGCTCAGCAGTGGGCGTATATGGGTTGATGAAAAATAAAAATATTATGATAAAACAAATATAAAATTTTCGAGATTTATAAGATTTTTCAAATGTTCCTGGAGTAATTAGAGAAGTAATATTAAAAAAAAATGGTTATTTTACATTTAACAAATATTAATAAACAAAAAAAAATCATATGCCGTACATTTTACGGCAGATTATTCTTTACAGCTGATAAAAACTTCGATACCATTTGAGATGTCCCTTAAGGTCATTACCTCAAATGGTATCGAGTAAGTTATTAATGAATAACTGTACGGCATTTGATAAATTTTGTTTGTAATAATGAGAAATTATAAAGCCGTACATTTTAAATAACACATTACGTATAATAAACCTTTGAAAGATTTTACCTGCGTATCCGTCCGCGTAGACTATAGGTTTAAGCTCAGAAAGAAAAAAAGTTGTAATCTTTTTTACCAGAAATCATACAAATCGGTTAAATTGTTTAAATGTGAAACCGTAATGCGCCACTCGGCGCTTTATGCATCATTATTGTGAGCTTAATCATTCTTTTAAAACTGCGATCTTCTAAAATATTTATTGAAATCAAATAAAGGGAAAATTACTTTTAAATTATATACTTATAATGAAAAACGTATTTATTTCAATAAAAATTAATATAACATTTATAAAATCACCTCCACAAACAATGTTTTATTATTATTATAGATTTTCATCTGATTCGTATTCTGTCTCGAATTCTGATGATTCTGCATCAGAAGAAAGTTCTCCCTCACTGTCAATATTTATTTATATTTATTTACACAATATTTATTTGTATTATTGTATTTATATATTTACTTGTATTTTTAATTAACTACAATATTAAAAAAAATGCAAAGAACAGTATATATTGGGTCGGCAACTAAGTAATTGCGGATTTTACTCATAGATGGCTTCAGTTGAATTTTTAGGTTTGCTGGCGTAGTCCAAGTGTAAAACACATTTTGTATTTGATAGTTGGTAATTCAGCTATCAATCAGTAAAAAAAGTTTTTTGATCGGTTGCGTAGTTTTCGTTTGGCGTTCGTTGAAAAACTGAAAATTAAAAGGAACAATATGGTCATTTTTTACTTTTTTTTCGCAAAGGAAAAACGCATCGCAAGCTCACCAACAGTTGTTTGCTGTTTATGGCGACGAACCTGGGTTGGCAATTAAGTAATCGCGGATTTTCAAGTTTTTGAACATAGCCAAGTTGTTTTAAGTGGTTTTCAATGCATGTATGTGATACACGAAGCTTTTCTGCAATATCATGAGTTATACTGTGACGATCCGAATCGATTATTGCTTTGATAAAGTCGTCATTAACTTCAACTGGGCGACCAGAGCGTTTTTCGTCTCTGAGTGAAAATCACCAGAACGAAATTTGTCCAACCAATTTTGACACTGCCGTTCTTTTAGGGCTTCGTCACCATAAATAGCACATAACTTTTTGTTAGCTTGCGATGCGTTTCCCCTTTACGAAATTAAAAAGCAAAATATAGCAATAATTTTCCTTTTGATTTTCCATTTTTCAACGAACACCAAACGAAAACTACGCAACCGATCAAAAAACTTTTTTTACTGATTGATAACTGAATTACCAACTATCAAATACAAAATGTGTTTCACACTTGGACTACGCCAGCAAACCTAAAACTTCAACTGAAACCGTCTATGAGTGAAATCCGCACTTACTTAGTTGCCGACCTAATACAATAAAAAATTAAGTAAATGAGAAATGTTTAATAACAAAATAAGAAGTATGGTTGGTATTCTGCCACCATTTTGGGCGCTACCTACCATTTTACAGACTAGCAGACTATCAAAAGTGTTAGGCATTTATCTTTTATCGAAGATTTTCTAAAGAGTAAAAACCATGTTATTGCCGTATAGAAAAAGGTCACCGGAAAGTCTCTCTACGGAGGGAAGTAATTTACCCCATACACCTATGTGTCCCACAAAAAATGTACGGCATGCTGCAAAATATTATCTACTCTTGAAGTACTCTGAAGTTCTTTTCATGTGTTGGTGTTTCATATCATCATCACCTATATGTAATCAATGGTAAGGGTTTCGTCCCTTGGCTTTCGACGCTGGCCTTGAAAATGTGTACGGCGTTCATGGGTGTAGTTTCTGTACATGTATACAAAATGAATTACACAAACGCCGTACAGTATCAAATGACCTGTATTGCGTCTTCAATTACCGGTAAATTAAAAATTGGCACTAACTTCCTGCACCACCATTTTGGTACGGGACTTGGTTTTTCGACATTTATTTTTAATCATCTTGAAGCTATAATAAACGCCGTACATTAATAAATTGTCGAAATCCCTCCCCGTACCGGAGAAATTCCAATAACTCCAGTCCTCATATGCACCGCTAAAAAGTGACGGCATAGCGCTCACCGTCATTTTATGATATAGTAGAAGCCTTCTGAGAGGTATTCACGAGGGTTCATTTCACAGGTAATTTTTGTTCATGGGCTTGTAGTCTAGGAGGTTTAATTAAATATCTGTGATATCAGGTCCACATGCTCATCAATAGTACGCCCCTTACACTACCAAAACAATCGTCTCAGTATACAAGTTGCTTAAACTTGGTCTCAATTTACAAACTGTTTAATACAAATAATTCCAAGTCTAGCGTATCGGTAGAGAACTACAGATGATTTAAATATAATATTTTCGGTAAACATTGATCATTAGGTTTAATATTACAAAGCAGCTAATATATTTACTCGTCAAACGTTATAATTATTAGATTTAGGTATTGTTAATATCTTCTCATATTGTGTTTATTTAATCAAAAATCCCACTGCAACTGGTCTCCCTGATTTGCCCATTCATATGTGCTAGAACAATCACGATTATTCGATAGTTCTTATATTTTTTTTACTTCATAAGGTACTCATATGATATATATTTTTTAACATTAGTATAAATTGAAGGAACATTAACTTATTTATTTTTAAGATTAAAGAGTCCAATTATTCGTAGTAGCACCCACCAGTTTGCCAATATTAATAGAACTTTATGTTAGCGCAATAATATTCAAAATACTATGTCTTCATGACTAACAATATATAGGTTAGTATTTTATTAGTTGTAGTTCTATTTAAAAAACTTTTGGCAGATTACTAAACCATAGTATGCAAAGAAAGTCTTCATAGGAGAGTTATTTTACTACAAAACATGAATCCAAATAGAAAGTTATAACCGGAAAGACATTATGCACATACAATCATATCTTTAAATAGTAGAAAAATAAGTTTCATAATTTTTGCTTTTGTCGTATTAGTTTTACAAATTGTTTTGTAGAAGTGAGTTACATTACTTTATGCAAAAATATTTCCCATAAAAAATATATGAGGGAAATTAAAAAAGGTATTTGGACAAATCCCTTCGTAATATGTTTTCAATTCTGGGAGAGGTCTGAATGCACCATACTTTTTGTGTAATATACTATTGGAGTTTGTGTTGCGACGTCTTGTGACCACAAAATCAGCTGATGAGTGTCAATGACCTCTGAAAATGCAGCGTCGAAACATGCTGCTAAAACAAATTTGTTTATTAATGTCTTTGACATTTTTCAGCTGTTTTTGAGACGTCATGGTACAAATTTCCCACACCTTTATTACAAAATGTAAGGTGAAGTTACTACCGGACAAAACCTATGTGATAATTCAAGTAAAATTCAACGCCACTATCAGTGGTGTGGTTCACGTGTTCAACTCCTATAAATACAGGTGTATCCTGATCGTGATCGAAAACTAAGGCGGTTAATACCTAAAGTGATTACAAACCCCCTAGATTTAAAGAAAATCCAGACAAAAAATACGTTTTTTTAACAACCGCTTATATTTATACCTATGGTTGTAAGGAAAACGTCAATTTTTTTTGTCGGAATTTTCTTTAACGCCAAGGGTTTGTAATCATTTTAGCTCTTACCTGCCCCAGTTTCTGATCACAGTCTGAATACATCTGTATATTTATTAGAACGTGTTAACAGCACACTTTCGTTAGTGGCACTAACAATATCTGACATATAACGTGGATTTGGCCTATACTAACTTACGTCAACGTTTTGTAATGTCGGCAAAGTCGTATATTACTCAGAAACTGTGGATTTTTTACCCTTTGATTAAGCTCCTTGACCCAATTAAATAGTATACAAAAATTGCAGTCTGCTCGCACACGAAACAGGAGTATTAATGTTATAACAAAATCTGACAGAAATAAAATACGTTTTTGTGTCAATAAAAAGTGTTCGCGCCTCATTACACCGGAATGAAGCCGTATATTTTCGCATTATATGTTCTGGACGAAAGTATTACGTATTACATTGCACAATATTATTCTGTATGAATGTGAATGTATGTGTTAATTTTCTGAGAAAATGTGGTGAATTCGTCTCGATATTCCTAATGTTTGGCTGAATAACGGTCAAATAAAGAAACTGCGAAGCAGTTGCACTAAGAATTTAATAGGAATAGGCAAGCAGGCACCAAGTATTTTGACTAGGTTGTATTGCAACTTTTATAGAATCGTCCTGTCTCAACTAAATATGTTGATGGATGTTGAGTCAGGTAAGAAAAGACTAATTTTCAACACTTTACAGATATTTAGTCTACAAGTTAAATTTATAGGCCAGCTTGGTGGACTAAGGCCTAAACCCTCTCATTGGTAGAGGAGACCCTTGCCCAGCAATGGGACGTATATGGGTTGATGATGATGAGACAATTACCAAAATTCTCAATGTATGAATGTGCTTTGTATAAAGTTAGTAAAGAGGTATAGAGGTCAACACTGTTCTATCAAAATAGAAAGTTTCAATAGCTACAATTTCAATTATTTATTAATACATATTATAGGACTTCCTTCATTATATGTATAAGTTAATTTAGCGTCTACAATTTTTTTGCGCCTTTTTATGCAGCAGGCTGTTTTAAACTATATGAGTTTGGGCAAACATGCATTAAAAACAAGAAAAAATTGCATATTATTCAAATATGTTACCTTTTTCTTTGCAAAATGATTTTTTAATTCATCAACATTTAATCAGAACCATTTATTTAGTTTAAATCTTATTATAGGACAAAAAAATTAAACCTTCTATATAATTAAATATACATATTTAAAAAGACAATATTTTTAAATTGAATTATTTCATATTGATGAACACATTAATGAAAACAAAAAGTAGGAATAGTGTAGGAATAGCATTTGATTTTAAAATATTAAATTTTTCAGTGAAGCTGGTGGGTGGACACTTTTAATTTAAAAGTCCAAAAACAAAAGCAATACATTTTATTAAAAAAAAAAAACTTAAATCCAATAGTAGTATATTATTTTTTATATGCTTTTCATAGTAATGAAATTTTAACTTCCACTTTTTCCCTTTAGTGTTTAAACTAAGATTATTTTTAAGTTCATAAATCACAGTCAACAACCCAAAAAAAAACATTATATTATATGCCAAATTCAATTGTCTGCCTCTATGATTGAGAGAAAAAAACTTGTATATATATGCTGCCAGGGTTTACACTGCTTATAAGCTATCTGTGTGTATATTCCTGTAATAGTATTAATATTATAGAACATTGCCACTTTTTGAAAAATATTTAAAATTGTAAATATAGTTTTTGAATTAGGTTTAATTGTTTGTCAGGTGCTTAAGTCGGAATAAGTTACTAAAAATAAAAATCTCCCACCTTCTTTCCTACCGCAATTGCAAATATATTTCAAATTTGTTAAAGGCCTAAAGGAGTTTATAGAGATGTATATAAAATGTTATATAGTCTAATGTAATTAATATTAATCCTTTTATAAATGCAAAACTATAATTTATACATATAAAAAATGACGGTTTTTTGTATGGATAGACTGTAAAAAAGAATAATGAAGAGTTGTTTATAAATTAAACAGATTTTCCTTTAAAGTGTATCTGAGTGACTCTGTATAACCACTAATATGGGGCAGAGGAATTTATAATTTGGTATTTTATGATTCATAAAAAATCACAGCTGTCTGTTTTGGTTTCCCTTGAGTCTTATTATATAGTTTAGGTAAATTATTGATATTCTGGAATAACAAATTATTGTCTAGATAATCTAGTTTTTACTTTAATCAAATATTATTTATAAGTTTATCAATTACAAGCAGACAGAAAAACAACTGTTTTTTTTTGTTTTGCTTACTATCAAAGCATAGCCGATATAACATTCACTTTCACTCTTCACATTAAACAGTGTTTATGCTGCAGTATATTTAATTATATTGGATATTTTCGTTTTCTTTTGATATAATTTGCATTTACATAGATTTTTAATACTTACGATTTATAATGTTGTTTAAAATACAAAATTAAACTAAAGATATTTTATATGCGAGAAAGAAATGCCTCTTTGTTTACCCCTTGTTGATTACAATTGTAACATTGTGTATTTATTGTAAATATGTTTTGTCCCCTTGTATATACCGTTCTGAGAAGTGGATAAATAGAAAGATTCTAAAGGCCTCTTTAATAGAAATATGATACAATAATATTGTTGATGTTGTAATGTACATTAATTACTTAATAATTTATTGAATGTAAGTGTGTGCAGTTAATCATTATAACTTTTTAATTTTGATTTTAATTAATGTAAGTAGTTTTTGTGATCTCTTCATGTAGAAATGGGTCATCCATAAAGAATCGTCGTTTTTTATGTGTTCTGTTTATAGTATTGCGATCTAAAAACTTGATAATCAAATATAAAAAAATAAAAAGAAAATAATAAAAATTAAAAAATTCTAATAAAAATAAACTTTTCTCCAAAACATGCGATTTTTATTTCCAAACAAATACCTTCCCTTATATTTAATGTCATGCAGTGAGCATACTGCATCTGATGGTAAGTATAAACTGTCGCATCTTAAAAAACATCCTCAATCTCAAGTTTGTTAAAGATACGAGTCGTTGAGGCTAAATAAAGGACTGCATTCTCTGATTGAAGCGATGACTGATGACCGCGGTACATTCTGTTATTACAAGCGTTGATCGAACATTGTAAAACAATTCAAGTTCCAAATAGTATTTTATAAACATTAATATTTTAGGTGGACGGCGATAGGCTGATGAGAAAATGAGAAAAATATTTTAGGTACAGTTTGTTAACCCTACGTGTGCTGGTTCATATATAAACGGATTTTGCGAATCTCAAAGATGCCATCTTAAAGGAAGTAGAATCAATGCAGTGGATTGAATCTTTTGATTACCTAATTGAAGAACTTTTGATATTTAACCAGTGTATTATACACGAATTGAAAAAAAAAACTATAATTTTATTATTGTAATTGTAGCATTCGTAACAATTTAAGCAAACCAAAGCTTTCTACCAAAAAAAAACCTGAGAACGAGTGGAAACAAACCGGAATAAACTACACGCTAAAAATAGTCATTGAGGTAATAAATACTATCTTTTTGAGTATTAATTAAAAGTGTCCATCAAAAAACATTCAATTATTGGCACCATTATATTATAAAAGTGTAAATTACCCATAATCTGCTTTATACTACAAAAATAACTGAATACTATAGATTTAGTAACATAAATGTAATTATTTTTTTCATATTCGCCGTAGTGGTGCGCTATCACCAATAGCCTAAATAACCGCTGGGGCGTATGATGAAGGCTTATCAATAAAAATCTCAATATCTTAGTGTCTTAGCTTTAACACATGACAGACACCAACACCCAATACTATTTTTAAACCGAAATGATATTGATTTAAATCTGTTGAAGAAAGTATTGCCTCCTGGATTCGATTCCCGGATCGAGTAAACTTTTATTGGCATTTTTTGTAGGAAATTTTCAGTATCGAGGAGTTTGGATATATGCCCGAAAAACAGCAATAGGGTCGCACTCCATAGAGTAATATCGTGGAACTGAAATATACTTAGCGAAATGTGGGAGCATACTGCATAACTATATCTCTGCATAGCCGTTCGGATAATACAGGCGTCAGGATGTATATATTATGTACTTAGGTATGTTAAGAGAGTATTTTTTTGTCTCGTGTGTTTAAAAATAGCTTTTTTCCTGCAGGATCACATACGAAATATAAAGAAGATCGTATGGTAAGGAATCATCGAAGCCCATTCCGATCGACTTCAGTCTCCAACTAAGTCAAGAGGACGACAGCCTTGCTAGTGATTCACGGTCTATGTTGGTCACGGCAGGAAATTATAGATTCCTAATTTTGCGACTTTTTACATGCCTGCTACTAGTACTACGGGAAAGTCAATTTGGTTTGCTGCTACGATAATCAAATCAAAATTAAGATTCTTTTCAACGCCACAAATAAGAAATTGTCTTTTTGGATCTCAACTTTATTTTCTTCTTTTCTTTGCATTATTACTTTAATATTCATATTTCTACAAAAATATGTATTGGTTTAGCATCGCAGGGATCAAGGTACGTATAGTTCAATAATGGGATTTAAAATATTTAAATAGAGTTGTAAAAATATGATACCGAATAATGAAGAATCTATATTATTAATTACTAAAACAGTGTTATTGTTATTCCTGGATACAATAGTATGAAATGATTCAATATAATCAGATAGAAAGAATCTTGTCTAAGCAAATTTTTATGGAAACGCCTGTTGTAATTTTAATAGCAATGCTTTTTCGTACAGGCGCCATTGTATCGTTTCTTGTCATAATTGTTGTATTTTCTTGTGTCTAAGCATAACCATAAAAATAGTAATAAGCGAAGACTAATAGCGTAACTTAAAAATATTTATATTTTTATCCCAATAACGCTAATAATTTAATAAGAATAAGTATACTTACGCATATTGTATTTTTTATAACATCGCATTAGTGGAAACTGAATCTGTTGTTTTAAATTATAAAAATGCTTGTTGAATAATATTTTACATTTAGAACTTGATCAAGCTTAGTTATAACATAATTTAATTTTTCTAGAGCATTATTTAATTTCTGAGAGCAACTATTTTATATATTTTTATATTATTGTTGTATTGTTAATAAATTGAGGATATATAAACAAACATCTCTGTTGTTGTTTTCCTAATCTATAGCTTACAAATTTATTTCAGGCTTGTTTGATATAAATATATCTGTTGTAACTTTTAATGTTAAAATTTTGTATAGTCATATTCTCTTACAACGGAGCCTATATAAAAAATATCTACACCCAAATTTCGCTAGTATATTTTTGTCACTCTTTATGTATGATACATCTGCAAAAAAAACGTAATAATCCCTCTAAATACTAAATGCATAAATTAAATTCTCGTATCCCTAACTGTAACATGAGTAATGATTGGTTGGCAATCGTCATAAAAATTTCATGTCCCATATCGACCCCTGCCACAAGAAAGTACGCCTATATTATATATTTATTTATTTAATTACTTTTATACGATTTGGTTCGGTTTGAGCGTAGAGACGTAACATAGATATTTTTTGTATAAATTGAATTTATTTAAATTTAGTTGCCTTCGTTGGCGACAGATGGCGTTAAAAAGCTTGCGTAAAGCCATTATCCGACTATCAAATAACTTTTGCTGTTAAGCGTAGCTGGGGATCTTAAAATTAATAAATGGTTATCATGAGACGACGGGTATTTACCCCATTAACTAAATAACATGTCGCAGATGGTATTCAAAAGTCCTGAATGCAAAACTCATGTAGGGTTTTACTTTGGTGTTTAAAATGCAAAGTTGTAAATTAAATAACTCTGTCGAACTCAATTGAATCTAAGTTATTTGACGCATGTTATGTTACTGTCAAACCTAGCATTAAATAAGTCCTCTTTATTTACTTAACTAATACAGACGATCATATTTCACGAAATAGTCTAAGAAACCGATTTTATCTTAATTCGATGATAAAAATATAAGTAAGACGTAATTTTTATGACCGCACCAGCAACTAATGAATTGTAAAATGCGGTAAAAAATAAAAATCTTAGCCATCGAATGAAATCACGTAGGGTCGTTGCTCATTTTGTTGATTGATTCCAGGTTCAAATCCTGAGTCGGACAACTCTATTTTTTTCCAATAGGAAACTTTAAGTAGCGACTCGAAATCCTAAATTGAAAATCGGCAATAGGCTTGTCGCCAATTATAAGAAAACTACTTCTTTATACTCCAAATGTAATTGACTTTATTCAAAATAAAAAATAAACATCTAAAAACCTTCAATACTTTGGAACGCTGAAAACTTATTTTTGAGCCGTAAAAAAGCTCTGTAAATAAATACCATAAATCTAAATATTGTTTATTGAATGCATTGTGGTTACATTGGAAACATCTTTTAATTTTGTCTCGTGCATAAGTGAAAAAAAACTTATTTAAGTAGCGCGGTACACACTTGACCGCCCCTCTCCTCCGCCATTGTGATGGATGATTCATTGGCTCGCGGTACGGTGCGGAAGTCGAATAATATTCGTACAACTTCACTCCTTTCTCTCTATAACATTTAGTTTATAGTTATTTCATATTTTCTGTAGAAATAAAACTTTTGTCGTAAACACTTTTTATATAACGCATTGGATTGGATTTGACTGCCATTTCACATTTAAAAATGATAATATGTTGTGTTTGAGTTTTCTAACATCCTATTAAAATAAACTATAGTAAAATAATTCTAAGCTCTAATATAGAATAGAAATTCTAAATCATGTAATATAAAATGAACGTAGACATCGAGGGATGAAAATGTATTTTCTTATTAAATGGAACAGGGAGATACTTCTAATTGTAAAAAAATCAAAGTTAATTAGGCACCTACGGCATAAACTTAAGATATACATTTATAGTTTTGAAGTCTATTCAAGTCTATATTATCTAGCAAAATTGATAAAAATTAATGCCACGCAGCTAAAATCACGAACAAAAGATAATTAAACACAATAATAACAAGTCTAGACTGTTTCTTTGTCATCATCGACGTCATCAAATCTATTGATTATTACGTTGTTGAGTTTTTGTTTTGGACAAAGAAATATAATTATTTTGCGTGGCTGTATGTATTACGCATAGCTGTCGCACCGTACCGCGAGCACCACACCCCCGGCCCAGCGCGGCCGCCCGCACACAACTTTGTGTACTCGGCCTCAACTCAGTCGCAGTTTGACGTTGCTGTACAGTGCACGACCGAGCGCCTTTCTATTTTTCTACATCAAAAAACTTGGTAAGTAATTTTTATTTTTAGAATACATAAAAAACTATTTAATTTTGAAGTAGAAGTAATATTCTGTTTTTTCGTTTTTAAAATAAAACGGAACTTTTTGTTTTCCGGAGTCTGACACCGGCGATCGAACCGTACGCGAGCGTGGAATACGAATGCAATTCGGGATTCATTGATCAGGAATGCTCCCTTAGTGTTTTAATAAACGGGTTATTTCGTAGGCTATGGTGTTTCCTACATTGCTTTTTTTTATTGATAACCACATTCGCCGGTGTCATATTGGGAGTGGTTTATGACTTCATACTATTTTTTTTTGCCAACATCTGCTGGTGGTGTAAACTGTTTTTTTGTTCGCTTCTTTTAATGCCGGTTCAGTATGCACTTGACGTACTGTGATACTCGATAACGCATTCCCGACTATAAAGCGTGTTATTTTCGAGCGGATATGATTGAAGAATAGGCTTTTGTTTTTTCCTCCCTACCCACAAACCGCATTTAATTTACCTGTTTAATGGCAAGTTCAGGATATAACTGTATTTATTATTGTAAACCTACCTAAATATTTCATATTTTTATCCGCCATAGAGTGTAAATTGAAACGTTTCGGATATTCGATCTTTATTCTGTTAAGCGCCGGGGTCTGAATGACAAAGTATTTTCGTAAGGGTGATTTGGATTGGGGAGATTATTGTTCAAACAAAAAGGCAGGCACAGGAAACAAAGGCGCCTGTTATGAATTTACATAAACACTGTTCATTTGTAAGCCGGGAAGTGAGTCATCTAACACTTTTCGTACATCCTGAGCAATTTCTAAAATCGAGAAAAAACGAATAACAGTTGTGTTACGGTTCGTTCGCCATCATGCGATATATTATGTTAATAAATACAATTACTCCGTTGCGCTAACGAAGCGGGTGTCGTTCAACTTGAGATTGAGAATTTTCAACTAACCGAAATATTGTTTTTCGTGCTGCAGTATTCAATAAATTTTACGAATACTCGCGTGTGCGTGCACGAATGTTCACAATTTTTGCTGATTTTTTTAAAACCAGTTTAACCCGATTACTTAGACCATCGAAAAGTCTTTTGAACAGAGATTATTTCTTTTTCATATCATGTTATTGATGAGTATGGGAAAGTTTAATCTTGAGTCATCGCATTAGCTTTTACCAATAATATTACTCAGCTCTTGTTCGTCAGGCGAGATATAGCGGTCCGCAGCCGCTTCAGTTGTAAATTACTTGATTGTATTACACAGATAAATTCCGCGACGATGCGTCGCTGGAAGGGCTCAAACGTTGGTCCTCAACAGTCGCTCATTGATGTGGTGTTAACGAACCCCAAGTTTTGTATCACTCGACACGCTATAAATAGATATGTGACTAAGTCACAGCACATGCTTGACGCGATGCTTAACCGTTTCTGTGTTTCAAATATCAAACGTTCATTATTTTCCGTCGTTAATTTGTTTTTCGCAGCCTTTGTAATTATTAAAATAGCGGTTTATTTAACTGATCATAATATTAGGTAATACTCTGTTTACATGATTGGCGTTGAAGTAAAACTGGTTTGAACGATTTTAACGGCTGCAAACGTTATTGTTTTCACTGCTAACAGGGCAACTATATTAACTATAAAATAAATTGCTCATCGCCAAAGACTAGTTGAAGACATCCCAATAAAGACCACGTGGTCGCTAGGATTATAGAGATTAGCCATAAAGCACGGTTGAAGAATAAACCGGTAAGGTCGTGGTGGCTCCGGGGGCTCAAGATGCTACTTTCCCCACTTTCACGTGTCACACAGCCTTGTATGACGATCATTCACGAAATGTGTAATTAGCGCAATCACAGTGCTTACGGTCGGCCACAATAGGTCTGAGAATGGCTAATCTCCGCCGTAATTGCATCGTGATGCGAGGGTCAGACAAACTTATCGATCGCATTCACAACGCCGGCGTAGGTTTCTGCAATTTGCACCACATTATTGTCTGCGTCTGTTTTGCTATAGTCCGTTTGTTCAAGGTTATTTTAATGTTTTTATTTTGTTTCCATGAGTTTCCCTTGGAATCTTCTAGATTATATTGTAACGATGTTTGCAATACTTACTTGGATAAAAAACGTAGTATTTTTAAGCTACTATGGTGAAAGTCTTATGACGACATTTGAAGTATCCTATAACACATGAGGGTTATATAAGTACGTAGTCCATTTAGTAGCGTCTATTTTATCAAAAGGTTGTCTCTAAAAGAATGGATATTTCCTGCGGTGGTTGCAAACATAAATCATATTCCATTGTTATTTGTTTCTGTGAATACTGTTTTCCTGTTGACAATTATTTTTCAGCTTGTTTTAATAAACGATCATTAATGAATCACACGATTTAACTCCATGCGTTTAATTAATGTTCGTTACAGATATTGGTTAAACATTCCTTTATAAATATATATGATACAATTTGTACGATAGCCGGATATAGAGGGTTTGAATATCTGAATATATGTACAAAGACTCGTGCCAAGTTCCAACGTGGCTATGTAATGAAATCTGCTCAGGACGCCAGTTCCTGTGTCAGAGCGGGATGGAGAGTATCCAGACAGAAGGGGCAGAGAGGGAGGGAGGAACTTCCCGAATACGGGAATCGATTGCCCGGTCCCAACGCACCCCTAATGCCTAACCGACAGGGTTGCCTACAATGGAAGTAATCGAATTAGTACCCAATGTAGCTGGGGATGAACACGAACATAAAAATTTTCAGATAGTTGGGTTTTATTGCTGTAATGACATTGTACCTTGAAGATTGATAGGGGTTGGAATTGTAGGGAAGATTTTTCGCGGTGATAAATGTACCGATCTTTCATAATGCAAATGGCATGCTAATGACTTTATAATGTTTAAGAATTTATTTTTACAACAATTTTGCTACGATACAAAATTTATAGTACTTCTATGAGCATCTTTTATGATTTTTGAGCATTTATAAAACATCAATTGATCGGCTTTAACTTGTTCATAAGAAATTCCTCACAGCAAGATATAAAGCCAGAGCCATAAAACCTATTAAAATAGATAAAGACCGCAGACATTTCTTCACAAAAAACAGCTGTTTACGTGATCATTTTAACCGCACAACTCATCAGTATTATCTAGATAAAGTGATTCGAGAAATACTCTGGCAGCCATTACTGCAGTACATTGCGTAGTCTAGGTACCCTATGTGTTGGTTCAGATCAATAAGCGAGGGGACCCGTGCCCAACGTAACTGCGTTTAGGGACCGCGTGGATAATAAAAAACTTGCGTACGTTGTAACGAGGGCGGGGGTTGAATAATGTATGTTTCCTGCTCCGATAGGGTTTTATTGAGCTACTATTAGGGTATTAAGCTAGAATGTTTGTAGCCATAAATGTATGATACACGTTGATCAACCGTATCAAGTCTGTATTTAATTATTTTGTCGTTAAGTATAAAAATTGCACCAAGCTTTTTAAGATACAGACGATAATTTCATATGAGAGCGGAGAAAATGACGTTCTCGTCCATTTTAATTGTTTGTACGGCGCATGCAGAAATATTTAGTCCGTGTAAAAAAATGCGGCGCGGCAGACTTCAGCGGCGATTCTCATCCATCCGTGAGACGCTTACAGTTGAAAATCTCTTAATTGCCTACACCACTTGACGCTCCATAAAATTTGAGACGTATCTTCTTGATGTTACGTTCTAGCGTCGGCCAAGGTCATTGACACTGCGACAACATTTTCTGATGCCGAATTTGTAGATACATTATGCGCGCTACCAAAATCGGGTGCGTATATTAATTATAATATTCGTGGTTCGTTCGTTAAAGTTTTATTTAAATATTTCCTTAATACTTTTTTGCACCGATTTAAAAGTTACAGTATATAATTTTAAAAAATAGAATGTTAAAATTCTTTTTATACCATAGACAAATCTAGATCACAGTCAAAAAATGTACGCAAAGGAAACAATTCTAAACATTTCTATATAAGTTCTGTAATCTGTATATATGTGACATGTATGATAAAGACAAATGTGTTCTTAGTCAAGTTGTGCCATTAATATTGAACACAAATATGTACAAACCTGATTACTTTGGAAATATCTCATTGGAATAAGATGAATAATGGCGTGTCCTTGGAATTTTGAAGGGGCGGGGGTGGGCTGGTTCGCCTCCCCTTGTAATAATGCGTCGCGTTGGCTAGGAAATAAGGGGCGCTCGGCTCAATAATTTACTTCCCAGAACTTATTGTCTTTTTTACAGCTTTATTATGTAAATATTTATTTTGGTCTGGAAAAAATACTACTCAGCTTAATCTAGATTGTCCTACTTCGTGAATATTGTCGTAATCATACGAATAAATACTTGTTATACATCCTATCGATTAATGTTCTTGTTTTCGTTCAATTTTTCATATGTTTCGATTAAATTTGCTGATAGCTTTTTCGCTAAGCTGTACGGCTTTGTCCTTTGCCATTCCGCAAGTTAGAATGAATCGACATTACGTTCCTTTGTTCAGCACGTAAATTAAATCGCCTATCGCATTATGTTGTTTATTTATTGAAGATAAAGTTATTAAATACCGTGAAAGTATATTAACGTACTGGAAGCGATAAGAATGGATCGGGTAAACATAATAATATAATACTTTTGTTGGTTTCATAAATTATTGACGATTGACGAAAAGTCAACCTTGGTATTAAAAATTAAAATATCGATGAAAAGGTTGTTCATACGTGTTTTTATCGTACACCTTTGGTACACATGGTGGACTTGTTTTAAGGATTCACACACGTTGACTCATTACAGCTCACAATGCCGTTACGTGGGACAATGGCGGTCGCGATACGCGTTTGTTTTGAATGCCGAGGCCAGCCGAGCCGTAATCACTGTGCTGAGGGCAAAATATATACAGAATCCTGTGCATTAACACTGCAGAAATAATAATCTACAATACTTTCTGGAACGTTCTTTCCTGATTTATAAGCACCGCCTGCGACTTCCTTTAAAAAATATCCGGAAATTAGCGAATAGAGACGCGTTGTAGGTTAGTTACTTAGGATTTAGGTTATATTGTTTAGTAAGTTGCTTAAATATCTTATGCTAGGATTTTAAATTAAGATTCGAAGAGGAATTAGAAAAGTTGGTGCTAAGTTTCTTCTTCTTTTTCTTCATCAACCCATATACGCCCACTGCTGAGCACGGGTCTCCTCTACCATTGAGAGGGTTTAGGCCATAGTCCACCACGCTGGCCTAGTGCGGGTTGGCGGACTAAACACCTAAGAAATTCCGAAGAACTCTTAGGTGTGCAGGTTTTATCACGATGTTTTCCTTCACCGTTAAAGCAAGTGATAATTCAATGTGAATACACACATAACTTCGAAAAGTCAGAGGTGTGTGCCTGGGGTTCGAACCCGCAACCGTCGAGATTCTCGACCGCGCGCCCAAACCTCGAGGCCATCACTGCATCGAGGTGATATGTTTAATAAAACTTTATCATAGAAGTATCTATTAATTAAAGTTACAATCTGTTTGGCAAATTAACTAATACGTAGGAAATTTTAACATTGACGATATTGGATTTTAGCGTACATATTGTTGATTTGTAGGTATCGAAATGACTCACACATGACGATGCGTGGTAACATAACTTTATAGAGTATAAAAAATTCAGATAAGATATATTTTATCGCAATCTTATATCGTTCAAAGAAATTGTGTGAACCATATGTTTGTAAACATGCAGTTGTTTTCGAGACTAATTTTAAGATTGCTATAAAGCTTGCGATGGACTGCCAACGTCGTGTGTCGGCGTATTGTAAACTATTATTCCAGGCGGAAAATAGAACTAGAATAAGATAAGCTGTTCCAGGATGGACGGTATATCTATAAACGTTTTCCTTATTAAATCGCTGGAGCTATAAATAATTTAAAGAACGTCGGTTATATTTGAATTTACGAGCCCTCGGCTTTAGTCCACCGCGCTGGATTTATTCCAATGTTTAGTGGCCATTTAAAACTTAGCGGTAATTCGAATCAACTAAATTTTTAATCGCAAGGATTAGTTTTTTTAAGAAAAATATGTTACAAGACCTTCATGCTTAATTATTGAAGATATCGTTGGACTAAGTTATAATCTGAAATAATAGAGAAAGTCCTTTCCTAGTAGACGTTCAATTTTGTATTGATTAAAACTTCTAGTCAGAACAAGTAGGCTCAACATTCCTTTTATCAAATATCGATTCTCTTGGTATTTAGGTTTCGTCCTTACGTTGCAGTTAGATACGGAGAACACATCAATGTTTCGCATTAGTATTTAATCAAGAATGCAATACATCCATTTAGGTAAAAATGGCAGTAGTCATGTTATTTAAATGAAGCATACTTGCGCGTTTTATTTGTTTGATATATTTTTATTCTCATTTTATTTTATAGCAATGAATTCAATTTATTTAAATAACTATAGGTACAGTTTTAGGACACTCGACTATCTTATATCACATTTTTTTAACTCGAGTGAAATTTTAGGTTGATTTTATGTAATACATTTATTAATATCTAAATTAAGACGTGTAAACTACTAGAATAGGCGTGGGCACAGATAAATATAGCTATTTGAAATGCACTAATAGAAGATACATTTCCATGCTCCTCGAGAAACAAACGACGCAAACGTGACACAAATACACATCCTAAGTAAACAACGTATTGTTGTAGTAAAATAATCACCATTTTGAAAGCTTAAATGAAATCTTTCAGCAGCTGTGAAAATAACCATAAATAACCCACGCAGTCTATTCATAACAGCAATGTCTAAAATATTAATAACCTCCTTTGTCATACCCTTCTTTATTAGAAAACTTTTTATAAGTAATCACTTGCATATAATCTAGCGTTCGAAATTTAAGTGTTGGAATTTTTTTAAAATAATGTTTTTCATCCAGACGTTTTCACGTAGGATGTAGATACGTAAAGATTTTGTCTATGTGCAATAAGTTCATAAACCTCTGCGTCTGGCGACGACCTTTACATTTCATCCGCAATGTACCTATTGCTTTCGTCGGAACATCGTAGTTATCAACTTTCCCCCTTTTTGTAGACTATTGGTCCGATAGGGTGAAGCGAATGATTTTGCGAGTGCCTTTTTATGGCTAAAGGGGTGGAATCTAGTTCTTTACCAAATAGGTTTGACTTAGGAATTTATGTCTATATATTATTAGTATGTTACGACGCTACGCTCTGTATTAAGTAAATCGAGTGTGCTGATAAATAGGTTTAATATATTAAATTACATATTAATGAGCGATTTGTTCTATAGTCTTTTATATTTACAGGCTGCTCTCTAACTTTCCAATAATTATGTTTACGTAAATGCATTTTTTGTATACAAATTATAAAATGCAAGTTTCCGGCATGGTGGAGATTATGCGCAGATAAGGTCTTTTGTTCATTGAATTATCGCTCGAGTTATTTTCGAACAATAATAATCACTGACCGATAATTGGATCCGTATAGATTGCTTACTCGCTACTCGCTGGTCACTTTCTAGAACAAATATTGCAATAATTAATCTGCTTTCTTTGCCTTTGCGAACTGAAACTGATGAAAGTTTGGATTTTGGTAAAATAATACTAGTGGTTATAATAGCACCTTTCTATAACTTTGTACGACGTGGCTTAACTTATTGTATAAAATATTTTTACTATTACATATAGAGGTTAGTGTTCCTATAGCAAACAAAGGAAACAATGCTAATTTAAAGCATGATCGGGTCCAATATGAAATTTGTTTAACATTGAATCGTCGTGACACGGTTGGGCAACAACCGACCGACAAATTCAAAACATAAGAACACGTTTTCGCATGTATTAGTCATAATCATTTGGGTATGAGTAATGGAAGGTGACAAATATGTCCTCTTGAGTTGAAAAGTAAAATGAGTCGAAACCTAATAATGCATGCATCATTTTACAAATTATTCATATTTGACGTTTATGCTGATACCAAATGTCATAAATTTCTAGAATGACCTCTATGGGCTGGAAGGTCGCGACTCGCGAGACAATATTTAGGATATTGCGCTCCAGCCAAGCGTTTTAACTCTACATCTGACATTTGCATGCTGTTTTCGTATAGCAAATGATCAAAAATAGCGGTGATGCTCATCGCGTCACATTCCGTCGAGCGGCTGAAACTGACACTACGCAGACTTACTCTTGAAGAGGGTGATAAGTAAATAAAACACTCCGTTTTTTCAGCAGTGTAGGTACGCGCAAGAATCCAACGCGACCCAGTTCTCATCTCGTTTCTAACCTTACCGAGAGAATAATGTTGTATACACGCGGACCATGTAAGGCCGGCCTAGCTTCAAGGCCGGCCGCCGTGCACCACAACAGATGGCACAGGCACCCGTTTGTGCATAGAAATGTCCTTTGAATGTATTTATAAACGTGAGTTATGTCGTCCATCTTTAATGTCACTGCAAATGTGCATAGCAAATGCAATCTGCGTTTAAATTTATTTTGATGCCATGTTACATGCGTTTTAAGTTTCGAACCAGTTGGCCGTTCATATATTGCACGCAGGCTACTTGTATTATTTCGCACCATGCGTGCTGGTTATTTAATATGCTATAACTGTTTCGAACGCGTAATCAAATTATTGGACGAATCAAGACAACAATGGTCGTCAAAATAGATTCGTTTGTATTCAGGGCGGTGGTAATAAATGTTAAACAGTTTTGCGAAACCCATTTGCCACCTCAGTTGTCGCGTGTTAATAAACCTGTCTGGAACTTCGCGCTAATTAGCCTCCGCTTTGAGCAACTTCTAAGGCTTCAAAACTTTCCTTATCTTCCTGTTTTAAAGGGAAGGAAGTGAGCCGTCTTGCTTTTTCTTTATTTATAGAATGCGCCAGACTTTCAACTCGACGATAATAGGGTTTCTCTAATAACGCTGTTGCGGTTTTCAATAGGATGTTCTTGTCGCATTCGTCTCCGCAACTTGTTCTCCGCATAATTTCAATCTCTTACAAAGAAATGTTGCCTTGTTAGGCATCATTACAAATTTATTAGAAACACCAGTTTCAATGTCGAAATCCAGTTTGTCTCCTGACGTTAACGCTAGTCCCTTATTACTCTACTAGGTGACAGATGTGCTTATCTGAATGGCGGTCGTAATGAATCGTGTCTGTAAATCAGCAGAAACGGTACGCGTCGAGGCCGCCGATCTGCTTACGGTGAAATTTTAATAACTTTAAAACTTTCTACGGTGTCGGATCGCGAGACTCGGCTGCGCGCCGCATGACTCACGCGGTTCACTGGACCCCTCCCCTCCGAAACGTCACGTGGATCGTCGTAGCTCGCCAGATATCGATTCTTCTGCACCGATCGCTAAAATTTTATGCATATTAGACCGACGGGCCATTAGTAAATTTGCATCATAACGAATGGCACAACACGATCGACAACAAAACGCTAACAGCCTCTTGAATAATATTATCGAATCACAAAATAGATTTGCAGCCGTAATACACGAATAACGCAGCATTTGTTAAAATATACGTAAATAATGCATGTGCGGTTCTTTCTGATTAAAAAAGATTATAAGGCGGGGTAGTTTCAAGTTGTCTGACATTTTGGAAACGCGGACCATATGGCGCGCATGCGCGGAGACATTTTTTGTAATCGCGCCCGAGTGTCACGATTTTTACGAAGTATCTTGTCGTTCTTGTTCTTTATTCTTTACCATATAGGTATTTGGAAAGGCGCTACGGCGTGACACGACGTAAGCCGCCGAAATTCATTACAATAGAGCGCTGATTTTATTTAGGCACAACAGATGGTCAAATTGTGTTTGACTTAGGCCATTGTCGCGGAGAAAGATGTGGGTGGGTAATTTTTCAATGTTGCTCGTGTGTGTAAACATAGAAAGAGTAAAAAGACGATACAAAAAAATGCTTCCGTCTATTTGCAAAGTATTTTTAATACTGCAGTCGGTTTTTAGTAGTTATTTCCTTATTTAACAACCACCTAATTTTAATCAAAATTGCATGTTAAATAAATTAATTGAAACACCTTTCCAAGCAAATTACGTAGCGTGAACCGTCGTAATTGTTTCCGTAAAGTCTATGAAAAAAAGGAAATAACAAAATTTCGATTGAGCATGCCATGTACAAGTTTTTATGTAACATCTATGTAATAGAAATTTTAGTAGCAATAAGGCACGTCGTTGCCAGTTACAATCTCTATTGCATCTAAATCATAAAATTTAATGTAGTGATAGACAATCGGATGTTATTTATCTTTTATTTATATTGCCATTACTATTTACGATACAAAATTACTTGACGTTAATCGAGGCAATGCAATTTAATTTTTAATGCTATTTTTTTACTACAATCGACATATAAAAGAGATTCAGTAAAATCGCAAAAAAATTAACATACACAAACATAGTAATTTACAGTAAATACCTCATGTGTGTGGTTTCTCAAAGGAAGTTATACCGCAAGCTGCAGACTTGCTAAGCTGGGCTTAACTGCAGGAGTTGAGGAAACTTTCCAACTCATAGACAAGCTAATCAATTTGAACTAAGCCTTGAGGCGAAGTTTAGATATTAATTTTAGAGTATGAGTGAAACTCCATAACGATCTACAGAATTTTCGACATGTTACAACATTTATCAAAAATGAAAATAGATTTTCCTACTAATTTATAAAATGTTCGGATGTTCTCAAATGTAACGCAAGACGGCTTAACGGATTTTAGTTACATTTTACCGGCGAATACTTAATTACCGGGATTAGTGGTTACGACAGTTTTTATCTCCAGTGAGATTAATAGCAAGTGAAAAGTGCTTTTTAATTCATTTTTTATTATTAATACTATCACTCACACGAAATGGCTGTGAAATCATCTTACATTCGGGAGATTTAATATATTTTTAAGTAATAATGAACGCGTTAGTTGACTTTAAAAAGCCTAACTAGATAATAAAGCCAAACCTAACAGAATTCGGAGTCATCGACCGTAATTAAGTAGAATATGCGGTAATAAAATTCAAATCGGGATGTAGTTTTATTTTAGCTCTAATAAGACAATTAATTTGTTTTACGAAGAGCATGTTGGTTAGCAGACCGCGACCGGCCGTGGCCCGCGACGAGATACGCAGCGCCAGGCGAACCACGGAACACTTGCTATACATAATGCAGAACTGTAGTAGCGTGCATTTGTGAAAGAAATTAGCCAATTTATTATACTAGTTTAGTAAAAAAGACCCTAATAACAAGGCTAGTAACCGTGAGGAAATGTCTTATTAATAACTTCCAATCAATCAATCAATCAGCCGATCGCCGTCCACTGCTGAACGTAGGCCTCCCCAAGAAAGCGCCAACCATCCCGGTCTTGAGCAGCCCTCATCCATCCGTTTCCCGCCACCTTTCTCAAGTCGTCGGTCCATCGTGCTACAGGATGTCCCACACTACGTATAAATAACTTCCATTCTAACAATAATTATCTGAGCTAATATTGAGATACTTATGGTAGGTACATCCAGAATCGAAGTAAATATTCGTGAAACACCAACTTTAATTTCGTGTGTATGACTTTAGTTTAACAATCTAGCTCCTAAAATGCTAGAAAAACTTATGATTATACCTTGCCTTATACAACGATTAATTAAATGTTGGTTCCTTGACCTCAAATTCATCACCTAAGTTGTAATTTGCTCCACATTATTATATTGCAATCAAGCGATTGTAGAATACACTGACAAGTAATTTCGCAAAGTCTTTGTCAACTCGAAATTTAATGAAACTCTCAACCTTCATGGGAATGGTGTAAGTGGTACAAAAGATTACTTATCTACAGTAAAAATACTGGTTCTTCGTGTTTTTATCAATGTATACAAGTACACCTTGAGGGTGTTACTTATTTTATGGAGGCTTCAATGTACCTTGATATTTAGAAAGTCTTACTAGGATCAAACACTTTCTGGGAAAAGGTTTAGTAGTGTATGATTTTTTTAACCTATGACTTAATCTCTTAAACGGTTCCGTGCAATTGATTTATGTGTATTTTATTGAATTATTAAATTTTCGCTTAAAATAACCAGTACTTAATATCATTTACGATATCCTTAACGATATTAAGCACTGAATGTTTACAGAATAGGTATATAGATTGTAAAGTCAGTTAAAAATACCAGTTGCTATTTCAAAAAAGATTCGAGAGACTTAAATGATCTGCTACTAAATTTGCTCCTACGACCTCCTATTTAGATAACGGATTACTGTTTTCGGCCTACAGTAATTGGTTTATGAGTAGGTAGCGCGTGCTATCCAATATCTGAATATCCTCGTAGGCGGGGATGTGAAATTATTGGAATACACAATTTTTTTCAGCCTAACAGTCATAGTTACTTTTTCAATTCTCTTACTTCACAATAACAAGCATTCCATTCCGTTTAAAAGAAATCCGGCATTAAAAACAAGTTATTTAGTCACGATTTTGTGGAAAAATTAAATTAGTGATTCAGACGTCGCGCGATGACGATACCTAGCTAGGCAAATGTATTATTTTTGTCCAAATATTAGGTCAACTTGTGGTTCTTTTAAAGGGTTATTCACTATATATTAGCTTTGATGTGTAGTTTAAGCTCAATAGTTTCATCTATAAGCAAATAACTCTTGGGACTGTTGAGATTCGACAAATAAAAAAATATAATAATATGATTCATCAAGCTCTAATGTTTCAATAAAAATAAAATTTCAAAAGGTCAAGGAAAATGTTGTCCAATTATTGTAGTTAAAATTGGTACCGGTATTTGGTTCACGTCATATTTTAAAAGCTTACTTCTAATTATAATGGGTAAACGCTATAAAACCATACATTCCTAGTTATATTTTTTGTGTTACGATTATAAATATTGGTAATATCATAACTTGTCTCTAAAAACATCAGACAGGATTACGCATTATGTCATCTTTCACGGAGCAAAAAGCTATTGTAGTAATGATAGATCCGTATTTCCATTTAAAACAATTTCTTAATCAACCATCCATATTAGCATATTTGGCTCAATTACTTAGGTTAGTTTCATTAATTCCTTAATAGTCCTTGATAGATCTAAACTCTGTATAACCTTTAATTCCTAAGGAACAAAATACATTTGAAAAAATACTCTTTAAAACTGCTTTTTCTTCAGTGCTTGACCTAGAGAGATAACACGCGAAGAATTATTTTATTACAAGCTGCCAACTTTTAAGGAAATAAATACCAGTGACCTCAATGTTACAGGGATAAAAGTACAGGTTTCTAGATTCTTCTATTTTATTTTACGCCGTGCCGGTTCTAGTTATCAGGCAACTTTTTACCAGTCTCTGCCCTCAAACAACGAGTTCTACAGGTTTTATATTTATCAACAACAACGTTGGTGAAATGCAACTAATTAAATATTAGCCATATATATCATCTGCTACACTTATTGTTAAAAAGATGTGCATACGCGTAAATTAAATGAGATAAATTCAAATTTATGTATGCGTCAACCTTAAGAGAATAATTTAAGACCTCATTATGGTAATTTATTTAAAGATAGTACTTTAATGTTGCGTTAGAATGATACTTGCGTTGCTTTTTATCATTAGAAGTACCTAAGGCTGCGTTTTATTATTGAATTCTTGCAAGAAAGTATATAACAAAGTCACATACGCGTCAAAAGTATTTTTAGAAGTGCGTCAGCTATAAGAAAAAAAAATCATTACAATTAATTTAACTTATCGTATTGATAAGTTGTCATCGTGTCACTCATAGCTATCTCACTTCGAGCAGTTATTGTATGTTGTGTATCATTAAAGTGACATTTCTAGGTAGTATTGTTTATTTACGATAGCTGCAAGCTCGTCTTATACCATTCATGTTTCTGTTATTAATACTTTTTAGTGTCCATAAGCGGTGTTGACCACTTGACCACCACACACACATCAAGTGGCTTGCTCGTTTGCAATCTTTTATATGCAAAAAAATCATCATCGCTACACAAAATTTTCGTATATGCTACTAGCTACGGCCTGTGACTTGGTATATATGAATTCAGATAGAAGTAAAATTACAATCGAGGAACGACAAGCTAGAAAATTTTATAACATTACAGATTGTTAATCATTTCATGCGAATAGAGCCCTAGAGCTAATGCTAAAGTATACTTATTTTACATCAGTACCTATATAAGTTTGCTTCATTGTGTATCCCGTAGTTTTCCTAATCAATACTAATGGCAATGGAAATCATTTTAATTGCAAAATAAAACAACACAGTTGTATTGCAGCGTAAACAAAGCAGACAATAAATAATTAAACTGGGAAGCACATAAAAGACGCAGCTATGGGAGATATCTTACACTTCTTATGAAAAACGTCAAGTTGAAGCGTTCTGAAATAGCCCTACTCGGTGCCCTCGTCGCGTTGGCAACAAGAAGTCTTCGTCTTAAACTTGAGTGTTAACCCTTTGCACAAAGTTTAACATCGTCCACGAAACAAAAGATTGTTTCCCTTCAGGCAGGATGTACTCTAGTTTAGTATACATGTCGAGTTGCCGACAACAATGACCCGTCACTCTTGTATTCCAAACACGTACGCTGCCATGTTGATTTATCGAATTGTCTATGGTGGTATGAAAAGAAATTGTGCATTATTTTTTAATGCCGTGCACTTTAGCGGATGAATCAGTATTTTTTTATGGCCAGCATTAATGGCTATGAATATTTTACGACTCCACACATGCATAGATATTTTATTGTATTCATTGTATAATTGGATAGCTTTTCGATAGCACACAACTGCCCGGACACGCCCAGTTTAAAGATAGTATTGATAATTCCTTGGAGTCTTATCATGAAGTCAATCTGTTTGCCTTAGCATAAGTTATGTCGATAATATCTTGTTGCACCTAGACCCACGCTGAAATCTGGTTTAAAAATCACTACATGAATTCTAATTAAACAATATTTTTAGTCTCAAATATAGCGCATTCTAAACTTAAAATAACGATTCGTAAAACAATAAATCACAATATTTGTCGAAAGAATTAGTGGCTAGGGTCAATAACACATGCAATAAATAACTGTTAGCGCCTACCACGCGAACTGTGTACGCATACTTCACAAGCGATGAGATACGTCGCGAGTACAGTTAGCCCAACCCTGTCGAGCATCGACGTCTCATAATCTAATTTGTTTAGCTTTAGGAATTGCAATTTGAAACATGTCTCGCGGGTCCCGGATCACTGAGCATGCGACATGATACTGTTGCCTTTGTCTCGGCTGCGTAATTTCCTTCAAATACAGGCATAAATATTCATTACTTTATTATTTAATTACGCTATTCCATAATAAAACTATATCATTAGAAAGGGGATTTATAGTGAATTTCTAAAAATTATAGCACCAATAAACTCCACTATTTTTATTACTAAGAAAATGTGAAGTTATTAACGGAACGGCGAAGTAAGGGACAGAAAAACATTCCATTACCGAATATACACTCTGCTTATCGAAATCTCATCGCAAATGTTACTCAGCCCGGAGAGTCATCCCATTAGGGCTGAGGTATGCTCGAAAAGCCTCCAGACAAATTGGTTTGGAGCCATGCCAAAAAGCAATTTCCCAAGCTTGTATACAGACCTAAACTTAACTCGTTCCAAAATTTAAAAGAACTTAACGAAATACATTTTCGTAAACAGTCGAGAGGAGCCGGCTAATGGTTTTACGCTCGATTTAGTAGAGTAATCGTTTCATCGATGTCCCATCGCGTGCCCACACGAATGACTCAATAGAAATAAGTTAGAAAGTCGAATGGCACGTAAACCGTCCAATGTACAACACACATTGACAGAATAAGGACGTTATTGTCTCTTAAACGGAAAGATAGACTACGTTCCAAGTACGCCTGACTCATTGCTAGAACATGTGTCATGCGACGCATTCTTTGTTTTGATGTATGACAATAAATTATACTAAATATACGTGATAAAATAAATAAATTTTAATTTTACTTTTTTATTTATTTATTTTTAAAAAATTAATCAAAATATTACTCAATTGTTTTTCAATTAATATAACCTTTTTTTTATTTGTTCACAGATTAAATTTTAAAATGGCCTGCTCAGTTAGTGACTCTCCCTCCCTGAAGGACCTGCCCAAGGTAGCCACCAACCTGAAGAGTCAGCTGGAAGGATTCGACCAGAAATGCCTTAAGGACGTTGACACGAACTTGAAGATCGTGTTGCCTTCCGCTGAAGGTTTGCTATTTTTTTTTTTCACCTTTTTAACGTCAATACTTCACGGGACCTACACAACAAAGACAAAAACAATTATGAGTAGAAAGTTTATTCTCAATTAAAAATATAACAAGTATTTATTTCATTATTTCATATATTTATTCGATGTGACATTCTATACATTACAAATGTCTGGGTTTCAGTAAGAATTAATACATTGACATAGTAACATTAAATTTCACAACAGACGTAGCGAAAGAAAAACAACACAACGCTCTACTTCAAGGCGTAGAACAATTTCAGACATCCACACTAAGGAAAACGGAGACAGTGGAAAAAATCGTTCTGCCCAACGCACTAGGTACTTGTGGGTGGATGTACGCGGAATTGTAACCGCGATCATTCGTCGCAAACGCCTGTGAGACGTGCCGCTTAATCCGCATTCTCAAGCCTAATCATTACAAACGGGGATTAACAGGAGGGACGACAACTAGGCTCCGCTAACGAAACATTTTCTTTGATGGTACTAAAATAATAACGAGCATGTGTTTAGCCGTTGTTTTAGTTGTGTGGCGCCATCTTGGATCGAAGTTCAAAAATAATGACCGTTTGTGCGTTTTACAGATGTCGCTACTGAGAAAACTCAAAAGTCGCTGTTCGACGGCATTGAGAAGTTCGACGCCACTAGGCTGAAGCACACAGAGACACAGGAGAAGAACCCGCTTCCCGACAAAGATGGTATATTTTAAACAGTAGCTTTGAAGCATGTGCAGTGTGCACTATCGCAAGCCTAATTCCCAGATAAAACGCCATGAGTGAGCCTCTAATGGCTTTCTGATACAGTTTTAATGACGCAAGTCTCCAGCGACTTATCACCGTCTGCGCTATTGACATGCTTTCCTTACCTTCCCGAGACCATTAGCATGCAGATTATAATTAGGCTTGTATGTTTATTTATTTTGTGTTTGCATCCAAGCTTTATTTCTTGCACGATTTTGCTTTGCACCAGTTGTGGCAGCGGAGAAAGCGCACCAGAACCTTCTGGAAGGAGTGGAGCATTTCGACAAGACACAAATGAAACACACCACCACAGAAGAAAAGAACCCTTTACCGCCGATCGAAGGTTTTTATTTTGCTGCTTTTTAAAACACTGCATAACAGCATCTTTGAGCACGATATGTGATTTTTTTACTATTATTTATTGCTAAGGCTCGACCGAGATGGGTTTTTTGTTCTCGGCCGAGACCGAGACCGAGAACGAGAATAAAATAATGTCTCGGCCGAGACCGAGAGCCGAGACCGAGACTAGACAAAGCGTGAATTATTTTTTTGAATACTGTTTAAGTGTTAACTTTTTAATACACTAGTACAGCGGTCGGCAACCTTTTGGCAGGCAAGGGTCAGAAAGTGTCAAAATAAAAAAAGGCGGGCCGCACTTATTACAGATTCCAAAAAAAAAACGCATTTCCTTGCAGTATTGACTTTCTAAGAAAGCTATTTAGCGCTATTTCGATTACAGAGCTTGAACATATACGCGTGGTCATGCGCGGTAAAATTTAAATGTCGATCCAAAAAAAGTTAGTCTCGGTTATGACCGAGAATCTCGGCTATAATTAGCCGAGAACCGAGACAAAATTCTCGGTAGGTTTTATAGCCGAGAATGCCGAGACCGAGACCGAGACCGAGATCTCGGTCGAGCCTTATTTATTGCGAATGAAATTATGCACGCAGTTTAGATTGTGTGACTAATGTGTGTTACGTGTAAGCTGTTAATAAAATAATTATAAGTATTTAATTTTAGGTAATCCAAAAACCCAGCTAGTCCCACGGCATGAGTGTGCGACAAGAGGTCTCTAGTTTGATTCTCGGGTCGAATAGTATTAGTTGCATCACGGAGCCCGGTAAATTGCAATAATAAATGGCCCCCAATGGCCAATACGTAATAACAGAAATGAGGGGCCTTAGAAATACAGACTGGGGAATATAGAGTACAGACTCATGACAGACTGAACTCATGGATCTTTTCTATTTCTAATTTTGGAGGATAGAATTAACCAGTATGAAAAAGGCATACAAAACATAAGCCGTTATGATTTGGAGACCTAATAATAATTAAACTGTGACAAGAAATAAACACGTATATTTTAACCTTTCTGCAGCTATCGAAGCGGAGAAGGAGAAGAACAAATTCCTGAACGGCATCGAGAGCTTCGACCCCGCCAAGCTGAAGCACACGGAGACGTGCGAGAAGAACCCGCTCCCCACCAAGGACATCATCGAGCAGGAGAAATCCGCCTGAACTAATCATATGTTAACCTCCGCAACTATATCTTGCTACTATCGCTCTATTTTAAACTCGACGTAAGTTACTCGTAGGCCGGTTTGCGCTGTCCGTCTCATAATCATTATTTTTTCACTGAACATCAATTCACTTATAATGGAATTGACGATGCAGAATGGACGTTGTGAACAGGTCCTTATCATTAGTACGTAGGTGTCAAATTTTCTATGTCACTTTTTAACGGCATATGTATATTTAATAAGTGTATTTTACGAGCATTTTAATAATTTAATTTATATTGAGAAGGAATAATTAAGTGTCGAACTGATTTTCTTTAAGTGATGAACGCTAAATTACAATTGTTTTCCTATCAAATTTTGTGTTATACGTTCGGTATTGTAAAAGTACGCGCAAATTGAGTGTCGCTACCTCTGGTCAATAAATTAGCATTTAAGTTACCAATTTAACGATTTGGTCTAAATTTTTGTTTACTCATTGGATTTAATTTCTCCGTTGGTATAATATTATGTTGATATTATTATATTAGCTTAAAAATACATGACTATCATCGAAACCGTAGTAACGTAACAATAATCTTGCTCAACCATGTATGGTATAAGTATTGTATAATTTTATAAAAGCAATAGTCGATTTCGAGTGAACATGTGGAAATACAATAAATTTTGTACTCTGTCATTTTATAACAATAAACATTTTTCCATTTTTATAATATGCTGTCGATGCCAATGAAACATTTTTACCGAAAATTTGTATGTTTTACAGACGGTGCTTTTTTATAAATATAGATTGGAAAACGCTTTTGCTTTGTTTTATTTTGTTCCGCTTTTGACTTCCCCATCATCCAAACCATACCTTCCATAAATAAATATGATTTACGCAAATACATTATTGATTCAAAAATTTACTGGTATTTTCCCGCTAAAGTTTAAAAAAGCATAAGGGAGATTCTACCGGTGGAATATATATATATAATCTAATGTGGTATTCATACAGCATTGTGTATACTATAATTATTTATTGGTGTAAAATTATATTTTATTGAAAAAAGATAAAGATCGAAGAATATAAAATAATTCATACTGGCTTCGTCTACGGAGTCTGGTACTGGTATACCATACTCCGTTAGTGTCACACAACACACCATTTCATTGAAGCGTTCCCAGGAAAAGAATTTACTAACGTAAAAGGCAAAGCTCGTAGTAAAATACTATAGAAAAATAATTATACAAACCTAACATTGATTTATTTTTATCTACTCGACGGCCTTGTTTTGTTAATCCTCCGTGCTATTGTCTATGGATCGCTTCGGTTACGTTCCAGATCCCAATGAAGTAATTCAACATATAAAGCATGGACTCGGGCAACAGAAAGGGATGCATAGCGAATAGGCTTCAAGAGTGAGCAAGTCGCAGTATTCGTAGTCAAATCGAAGCGAATAGACTTGAAATGTGCAAATAAATGCCAGTCTTGTAAATTTTGATTTTGCTTCCCGCCGGCTCTTGACGGTTTGCTTTTGGCACGTGCAATTTTTCAATATAATTTAATAAAACACTGCGTCTTACTTCCAAATTCAGTTCCACACCGATGGTGACAGTCGAGAAATATTATTCCGGTAAGTGTTTCAATTATAATTCCCTGTTGTGCATACGGTTTTAACATTTGCACGTGTTGTTTAGTGTAGACAGCAAAACAACCATTTGCATTCGCCACACAATATAGCTACGATATGGTTTGGGTGTGCGTCTTGCACCGAGCTCACGATGTACTCATTTATTATGTTTTTGTGAGCTGTATAAGAGCGATATGTTATAATTTGCACAGTTCGCGGCTTACTTCCCGGCAGCGTCATTTGTTTTTGTTTACCTGCAGATTAGCCGTACAGAATGTCGCCGTCCCCAATCCGTTGTCGGACCCCATGGAAAATTCATAAGCGCGCCTCTGAGCCTGATCGATGGCTTGACGAAATGGGATATTTTCGCAAACATACTGCTAGGGACGCCAGCTGTCTTTTCAGAGCCGTCTCCGAAAATGTGTATAACACCCAGAGATACTTCCATAAAGTTCGCTTAGATTGTGTGCAGTTCATGGCGTCTCGAAGACATCTCTTTGAGGGGGTAGGAGATTTTCTAACAATGAAGTATTAATTGAATAGGGCAATATACTAATCAATATTGTTTGTGTTATAGTCCTTGACATGTCCATTTGAAAATTATTTAAAAGAGATGTCAAACCCTTCTGAGTCGGGTGGGCTTGTTGAGATCTCGGCTATGAGCCATTTGTATAGGTAAGAAGTTATATAACTACCCACTTAATACTTTTGAATACTGTAAAAAAATTAATATTACTTTTTTAATATAACATGCAAATCATATCAAAGCCATTTTGAACACCATTATGTTTCTTTTAATTATTTTTTTTCATATGTTGATTAACAAAAACATTTCTTCTTTATTTAGATGATAGCATTTTATAGATCCAATTTTGATACTGTTAAATACTGAAGAATATGGTGTGGACTTGTATCTAACAATTATATTTTCCCACCACTTATTCAATAGTTTGCATGCAATGTTAGGATTAGATAAAAAAAAATCCTTACTCCTTACATAAAAATATTACTCTTAGAATTAAAGTATAAACTTAGTTGAATTGTTTCGGTATAAATTTATGGGACTGATCATTTTGCACTGTTTTTGTTGCACTAGATGCAACATAAATCTTCATTCTATTTAAGAACTATGTTTGACTGTTAGTGTATTAAATAAAATATCAATAAAACATATTTAACAATTCTTAATACCTAGATTAGAATTAGAACAAGCTTGTTAAACATAATTGCTTGAAAAGTCAACCATGTAATCACCAAATTTAGTAATATTTGCATCAATGATTAAATGCACACTGGACAATCTTCCAGACGTGACTTTGTGATATTTGAGGCTAACAAGGGGCCACAGACAAAGATTTGCAACGGCTATGGTGACACAATATATTTGTTCTATTCCTCCGATACCAAACATTTTGATGTTGTCTACACCAAAGAGTTTATAAATGCATCTTCCTTCTGTCAGTGTAAGTTGCATTCTTATTTACAGCTTAGCGATTGTTTTTTTTACTACACTGAACTGCCGTTCTGTGTAGTTCACTATTATATCCATTAGGGAATTAAAAACCAGTCGGGTAAAAATTTTAATTAACATTTCTAATTTAACACTAAACATGAAAACCTAATGAAAGTATGGAGATTTTACTCTCATGCTGCAGCGTAAAGGATTTAGTTTTAAAACTCAACTTAATTTGCCAAGTTGTTAGTTTAGATGTAGAGGACTAAAAGTGCGTATCGGTGGTATGGTCTGTGCCACATTCAAATGAAACACTATTGCATCATTACTTTGATATAGTTTAATATTTTTTATTTTACGTATTACACGATCTTGTTTGGAATAGGAAGACATTTGAAATAACTACAACATTTATTTAAATCACAATACTTAAACTTATTATACTTGTAGCTCTAGTATACGAAATACTTTACGATGGAGTTTACCAACTCAAAGATTTGTCGTATGCGGTCGACAAAATGTTGCATGACAAAGTTCCATCCAACCACATTGAATATTTCATGTCTGAGAACGTAGAGCGTAGAAAGAAACAGAAGGAGCGAGCCAAGATATACATAGAAACGTCTAGTGATGACAAAGACAAGAATAATAATGCTGTAGCTCTGAAATGTAAGCACCATACCAAAGATTTGGAAAGGGCCAGTCTTCTGAAGGAGTCTTTAAGCATTTTCGTGTTCAATCGAAGCCTGATTCAGTTGGAGAATGTTTGCTTGAACTGCCTGAACGTAAACAGCGCTAAGGATCTCCTCGATAATGGAATCACGCCCTTCCCTTACAAAGTGGCGAAGGCTTTGGACCCTGATATATATAGGAACATAGCGTTTGATGTATGGAGCGAATTGAGAAGAGGTAAATAAGGCTTTGGCTTTAGGAGGCGACTCGGGCGGTAGACAACCGCGTTGATATTTACAACTATCGAAATGAGGAAAGTTTACAAAGTTTTTGTTTGTTCTACCGTCCGGGGCGCCTGGCTGGTTGAAGTCTATGCTGATTAGTGTACAAAGGGTCGTAGTTATAACAAGGTTCCGGTGTTTCCAGAGATGCGTTACGGCGCTCGGTATTCCGACGGCACGACCCTGCAAGTTGGCGTTAAATGCCTATGTAAACTTCAGCCGGAACAATCCGTGCCCTATCATTGCCATATTCAGGAGATGAGTCCCGACGGCGGGCCCTGCCTGGTCTTTATCGAGGAGTTGGGAGAGAAGAGAGTGGTAAATTACGACCAGTTGGAACCGTTGCCGTTGGATGAGATCCGCCCGTGGGCCCCGCCGTACAGATACTCGCGCACCAACTCACAACTGTTGACACTAAGCCAAATGTTGCAGCAAATAGGTGTGACAATTTGTTTCTTCCCCTCTTTTAAATTAGCTGACAAATGGAATGCTTTATTTCACATGTTTTCTTTCGTTTTCGAGTTATCGATTGTCCACACTTCGCGATCAGGTCATTGTCATGCACGTACAGAGAAGTAAGCGTTTATTAAGGTCATTCGTATATCGCGACACAGCAAATTAGATTTGATGACTTGCCAATAGAGATTTATGCACGTTCCGAGATGTATCAAAAACACATTATATAAAGAGTTTTAAATTATAACGTGAATAACCGTTAAAAGTCCTTTCATAGTTGATCTAGTCGATCATATCGAATCAAAGTAATCTATAATTTAAAAAAGTATGATCATTTGTCTGGTAATGGAATTATCTCAATATGTGCTTATCGTTGAAGTGTGGACAATGCAACTCATCTCCAACGAATAACGATGGGAATTGAACAAGCTTTCATGATGAGTTAATGCGAATATTGAATTTCCCCCCGCGTGCAGGCAACATAACGCGCAAACAAAGCGTGGGCAAGGCCCGCAACAAGCCGAAAGCGACGGACGACGCCAAAATCGATAACGCCAGACAAGCGAAAACCTGGGGCGATGCAGACGACCAATCCGACATACCCCACTATATAAAACACAACGACGCCACATACCAACATTTGGACTTTGTTAATTTCCAAACGTTGCCTGTTAGTTGCGTAGATTTTGTCGGTAGTTGTGAAATGTTGCGTTTATAAGCGTTACTAAAAAGAAAGTCTTATGAAACCTTTTGCAAAGTTATTTTCGACGCGGCTGATGAAATTTCTTTCAAGTTTTTTGCCTGTCGGGAACTTTTTAATATTTGTGCGGATTCAGCTAAATTTATGATGCTGTTATGTTCAAATGAGGTTATTTATAACTAAGTTACAGTTTAAGGGTCGCACTTCAGAGAGATATTTTTATGATGTTTCTTTTTTATTTGTATTCGACTGTTAATATAAGTTGTGAATAATATTTTAAAAAATAAACAACTAATTTTTTCTCTATTAAAAATCAAATCTCTGCAGATATTTATTTGCGATTATTATTGCTTGAAATCCTAGTTCAATAACATCCAGTTTTTATTGATGTATACTGGCTTTGGACATAAATTTTAATGCTGTCTTTTGCTTATTACCACACTAAGTATGACGCTTATAAATGGAACATATAAGAAAGTACCATATCGTAGCTATGTGAGAGGTAAATGTTGTCTCGTGTTGTCGTTAGTAGTGTAGAAATGTGTAACTTGTAGTGTTTTACATCTGTTGTCTATTTCAGGATTATTTCAGTACGTACTTTTGCTATTTCTAATAGTTCTTTGTTCAAATTACTAACGGATTAGATCATTACGGAAATTCTTAGACGGTGTATGTGATATTTTTGGGCCAGTATGATATACTACAATGTTAGGACAAATGAGTTCTTATTATGTGCGCACGCGAAATTTTTAATCAGTCAGCGAATATAATTCTCTGTCGTTGCCAAGTAGCACCCTACCGTACCGTCCTTTGTGTTTCATGCTCGTGGAAACCAGACGTTTTACTCTGAATAATTGCGATGTTTTAGGTATTCATAGATATTAACTATTTACATGATTGTTATAAATTAACTTGAAAAAAAATATGTATACTTTCGCAAAAATACAAAACCACACCATTAGCTCCAAGTACCCTCAGCTTAAGAATTCCGCGTAAGAAAATAATTGGCCGCGTTCCATAAATCGCTCCGTCGCGTTTTCCCATTTATAAATATAGATTGATTCCCTCTTTGCGCTCTCCCCGACCCTCCGGAGATAACAACCCTCGGCCGATGTAGGTAGTGCCTACAAAAGGATTATTTGTTAACAGGGGCTTTTAGAATTCTGCGTATCAAAAATTTCACAAGAAAATTATAGCCGCCATGGCCGATCATTAAAATTGTTGTAAATCATAAAGTCTCCACATTTCATTCGAGCAGGACGTGAACCACGCTCCTACGGTTATAGTCTGTCGGTAAATTAAACCCTTGGTTATCTTAAAAATAGTGTCAATATTATGTACGATTAATCAAACTACGGACAGAGGATCGTGGAGGGTAGAGAAGCGTATTTTGTCTGAACTTGGAAAAGATTAAGAGCTCAATTTAAAAATAGACTACGTAAAGTTATCGGCAGCATAAATAGGCAATTTGTGGCATATTCAGCCAGTCCTCATATTCCTTACTTCCTAAAACCCTGTGCCCTTAATCTAAGCGGGGAGGCGGATGATTTCAAACGACGAGAGACAGTCACACTTTTTGACATTACAAAACCGCATGAATCCTTAGATGGAGAACCCAATATCAGAAATTTATGGTTTGTTAAAAGTTTGTATTGTGTTACTGTTGAAAGTAGCGTAGTATAGCGGGGTAGTCGAGTGGCGGAATTGAGTGGTTCCAGTGAAGACACAAGCGTGTGTTGCAGGTTGAAGTTCAAGCACTGCCCCTGATGGTGGACTGTCGCGCGGGCGCCGGCGCCCCGGCACACGAGCTCGCGCACGTCGCACACGCACCGCCCAACGGCGCTCCGCCTTCCGAGACTCATCATGCTCAGGTTAGTGGAATATATTTGAGACTAGAACTCGTGTGACTGGTCTTTGATGTGGTTCATTTTTTGATTATATGTGATGTGGCAGTACTTCCATAGAAGCCCAAAAGATTTAAAGATTTTCGAAAGGCAAACTGTGCTTTTGAACTTCTATAGTTGTACCGCCACTGATGTGATGCTAATGTGTAATCCTATATTAGTTATTAGTAGTTGCTGTTTAATTAACACCGTTTATAAGCCCTCAATTTAGGCACAGTAATCCGGACGAGAGTGTCGCATTGTGGGAATATCATGTGTTTGTTTGGTAAATGAAATCGCTTCCCGCCAGTCGAAATACTATTTGGATAGTACTGCAATTAACAGTGATGTAATTTTTGCCTTACTGTTGAAAATAACATTTCATGCCATCACGGAAGAAACTTATTGTCTTTGCGATTAATATTATTATTTATTTGTATGAGTATGCTGCAAGGCAAGCCCTTCCGCCCTATGCAAGAGTTATTAGTTGATCAAGTGATTCAGTTTGGCTTAAAAGAAATCATATAATTTTTATAAAAATGTTATCGTTGTTAATTTCTACTATGTTACCATTCAAGATTAAAATCCTTTCCATTGTTAATCGCCTCGTAAGGATCGCGTTAAAAATTAGCTCTTGAGATAGAGAGGTTCTATCACTTGAAGGGGAAGTGTTAAGCTTTTCAGTAAGGAAAATTGATCAGTAAGCGGCCAAACTCTCCCCCGATTAATTGGGACCTTAAAATACGAGTTTTAATCTACCTATGGTGATATGTAAAGTACTTGAAAAGTATTTTAAAATTATCATCATTCTCTTACCCTGTTAATTTGACTTCAACTTTGAATTTTATTTGGGGTCTGCGCAATATTTTACATCTTTGCAAACATCCCTATCAGCGGTCATGTCTTCAGTCGCCCCTTTTTCTAATATATCTTCTTTAACGCACTCCATCCAGACACTAAAATTATCACTGAAATTTAAAACTCAAACTAAAAAATGAGACCTAAGTTCAAATAGTTTCTTTAAAAAGATTCCCTACAAGATTCTTCCGAATCGTTTAGTGTGGCGAAGACGATGGCGCTATACAGCCATTAGGCACTTAGCGATGATGGGAGCTCAATGCCGCAGCCAGTTGGAACCAACATCTATTCCATCACGAGCGATTCAATCTGCGCATTTCACTGGGGGAGCCGCATTGGTGCATGTCTTATTCATGCCGTATTAAACGGCCATTAGGCAATTTAAAACATCAGGCAGATTTGTAGGGATTAGGGCTGAGTAATATTATAAAGAATAGATTGATTTTATTTGCATAGGTATAATGCTTTCATGGCTATATGGAGAATTTATTGAAAAAAATTGGCTTAATGATTTTTCGAGGATACTATATGACGACATCTTTCTCGTGTCATTACCATGACATCTATTCAAAGTCTTATATTTTTTTATTGTGACAACATTTTTTTATTAATGTACCAAATTTGAGTATAAATCGACGATAACATTTCGCAATAATAGTGAGGAGAGATATTTTGTAAACTCAGCGGTACTGCCAAGTCGAAATTATAAAGTTACTAGCTGTCCCGGCAAACTTCGTATCGCCCTACCAGTCAATGAATGTCTTGTTACTTATTAACAGAATTTAATTTTTAATTACTTAGGTATATCATCATCCCCTTGCCCTGGTCCCAATTAATTACTTGGGGTCGGCGCAGTATCTCTTCTTTTTCCACACATCCCTGTCAGCCGTCATGTTTTCATTCACCCCTTTCTTTTTCATATCTTCAGCCACGCACTCCATCCATCTCTTTTTTGGCCTTCCTCGGCTCGCCCATCCATCCACTTTCATGTTCATCACTTTTTTTTCCTACATATGATTAATTCCTTCTCTTAATGTGCCCATACCATGACAGACGGTTTCCTTTCATCTTTTCTATCACAGGAGCTACTTTCAGACTTACCCTAAAGTATTCATTTCTGACTCTGTCACTCCGTGTTATACCACTTTGCTGCATGCAGTTGTCTTTCGTAAGTCTTCGTCGTTGACCATTTTTTTTTCCCTTGACCTACCATTTGTCGTACCTACATTCCAACTTGCATACCTCAATCTCATTTCCCGGGCTAGTGTCTTACGTTGCCCGCGCCCGGGCTGGTGTAACAAACCTTGCCCATTTCTCATAGGAACCGGGTGCTGCCCCTGCGCGTCGGCTACGGGGGACGGCCTAGGCCCTGTCACCTTTCTTATTATACATACTGTATAAATGTTTTGGCAAATGTTTTACGGCCGCCCGCCTGTCTGACACCAACTCTCCTTGGGGCTTTCGTTCTTTTGGTAAAGGGGTAGAGATAGCGTGTGTTTGGGTACAGGATATTGCAGGTAACGATTTTTGGCCTGATGGTAAGGATGCCACAGTCCCGGATAAGGAAATAGTGGGAGACTCCAACAGCTCGGGGGGCCGAGGTCGCGAACTCATAGCCCTGTTCCATGACTGGCTAGATCAATGGAAAAGGCATCCCCTGACCATTTATTAATATTTCTTGATGGAGATTTAGAATATTTTAGATATTCAAGCATAATAAAAAATAAAATATTAGGCACTACCAAGGAGATTTGTTACACAAAATAAATTTCTGAACGCCTTAATATTTGACAGCCAAAAAATGTCAATCCATTGTCATGAGAATTCTGCATTTTTAACATCTAAAATACGCAATAATTCGAATGTTATAGATACATATTGTCGATTCAAAATGCTTATTTTAATAAGTTCTTTTATTTGAGGGGGCCTCTAACTGCATCGACGGGATGACCATTAAATGACAGGAAATTTTGTATGGTGTTAAAGTTCAAAATGACTTAAGTATCATTACGAACCTTTTGTATGGGAATATAGAAAAGTATTATTTTTAGACCTTTTCAGGCAATTATTAAAATGTATCTCTCCGTAAGAACAATCCTCGTACTTCAAGGAATATTATAAAAAAAGAATTAGCGAAATCGGTTCAGCTGTTCTCGAGATTTGCGCTTAGGAACACATCGAGCAATTCATTTTTATAACATAGAACTCCTCCACTACGATTTAAACTTTATTGTATTGTATTAAAGTTTAAATTGACTTAATTATTAAAACGAAACTTTTGTATGGATAAAGAAAACAATGAAAAGTCCCACGGGAACGCTATCGAACGGGATAAAAAGTATCCTATGTCCGTCTCCTGGCTCTAAGCTACCTCCCTACCAATTTTCAGCCAAATCTGTTCTGCCGTTCTTGAGTTATAAGTGGTGTAACTAACACGACTTTCTTTTATATATATAGATATGGCATATTCAATTTTTTTTGCATTATTGAATTACAATATTTAAAGAAAATCTTTTGTTATGCTTTTTGGAGAAAATAAGTGGGTACTATCTCCTGCTCTGTTATGATCGCGGCTTGGTATGATAGCAAGCCTTTAGAAAGATATAAAATTATCATAATTATGCATTGTAGATCAAGCTCGCGTGCTCTCGTCTTATAGTCTGACTTTTTCGGTCGTACACGAGAAATAATCTATTTTTTTATGTAATAATAATTATGTATAGAAGCAAGATTTTTCATTCCTTCCATATTTATATTCATTAAGACATCACTAATATTTCAGCTCGATAAAATTACCTATAGATGCTGAGATTTTTCCTCCAAAATGTATCAATCTAAAATGTATGTTACAATTTTAGTACCTTTTAAGCTATGAATACTACAAGGATCTATGATATTGGCTATATGAGGTTTAGTAAGTGCTAAAATTGTACCATAGAAACCTTGTAATAGTGAGCCAGTGAATTGTTAGCACATTCCAAGTGTTCCGTAGTGATATGCGTGTATTCCAGCAGGGCAGCGGCAGCGGCGACATGGGCTCGCACAACGTGAGCACGCCGGCGTCGGGCCGCGCCTCCACTCCGGCCACCACCAACGCGCTCACCACCTATGCCGGTAAGGAACTATCATTATCATCACCATGTATGTACGTCTTAATGCTGGGCATGGACCTCTATAGTTGAGAGAGATACGATTGTCTAGTGTGGGTTTGCGGATAACACATCAAAGAAATTCTTAAGAACTTTTAAGTGTGCTGGTTTTTCCAAGATGTTTTCCGTCACAGTTAAAGTTCATGATATTTTATTATAAATACACACATGACTTCAAAAAATCAGAGATGTGTGCCTGGGGTTTGAGGGTGGCGGTTGCCACTAGCGAGTGGGTTACTCCATCGTCTGCCTACTGAAGACATTACTATTTTTTTTTTAATTTCGTTTAAATGATAAATTCTGCTCATGCTTCGTAATAACAATTATCTAGATTCTAGTCCATTTTAAATTTGCAATTTGAAATCAAATGATGAGGTCGTAAACATAAAAAGGACGATTGGGGTTTATAATTAAAAGTACAAAGTTTTATTAAGCCTATTGCTCTCATTTAGCTTGGGGAGTCCCGGTATTGTTTTAATGCAATTTAGAAGTGAAATATTCATTTTCCATTAGCGACCGAAAGTGTGAAACGCATTAAAATGGTTTATGTGAGATTATGAGTTCAGCCTCTGTGTGGATCCACACGAGTAAGCCGACATTTAAGTCCACATCCAACAGAGTTATTATTGCTTTTCTCTCCTGAACACTATTTGAAAATTATTTTACCGAGACAAGACAAAACAAATCATAAACAAACATAGTTTATGGTGCTCATTTGAATTAGGTGTTGTATTTGTTTATTTTCGTTAGTTAATGAACTTCATTTTGATTTGATTTGTTTATTGTACGAGACGGTACTAGTATTGAAGAAAAATGTATAGGACGTAAATAATTAATCCTTAACTCAAATAATAAAATCATATTCAGTGATTTACGATGAGTTTTGTTCGATATTTTTTTCATCACGAAGTAGTGCCTTTATGGCGATAATTAAAGACGTTGAATATTTTCTTAAATATCGGATTATATAAAGTACTTGTGAATATGCCAGATATACATGTATGTATGCTGTAGGAGTGAGATGGATGATAGCTAGCCTGGCCCGGTTGCGCCTGAATCGATACAGCTGTTCCTGGGATTTCAATCTGTTGCCCTATTTTTCATTTCGCTGCAACACAACCCAGTTTGAAGAGAGGCAACTAGTATTACACTAATAAATTCAGTTGCAGGGCTCTCGCCACGTCCTGTGTACGGAAACATAGATCACCTACATTCGGCCGTCTTACCTGCGATTCCCTTATCTATTCGGATACATCGTACACTTGCATTTAATATATTATGGGCATAAATTTAATTAAAATTAAAATTTATTTATGCCATCTTAAATATTCGATTTGTTGCGTAATATAAGATTTATGTTAGAAAGTGATAAATTCAAGTGTTTCAGGTTAATGAAATCAAAGTGCAGTCAGTTAACTATAGAGAATCAAGGGTGCGTATCCGAACGAATTTGGCCAATATTCGTTGGGATCGATCGTAGTATTCTGTAGTATTCGCTCTGCTCTCTCCGCACGGTAACGGTTTAAAATATAAAATTTAAATGAACAACCACCAGTTCATATATATTAGAAAAGAATCTGAGTGCACTCTGTGGAAAGACAAAGTGATAATCAAGAATACTTATATGGAATTGCCCGCAACAGGTATACATAGATAATATTTTATACCCCAGAAAATTATATAATAATGGTGGGATTACACCACTTTTTTCGGTATTTTTTAAATTCATATTAAAATTTTCATGCCGAATTCGACAACTACCGTCAAATCGTATAGGCTTTTATCTGATGGCAAGTTTTGTATGGGGAATTACAAGGTTTCCGCCCTAAGTCCACCATTTTGTTTCTAATAATTTTCAACCTTATTCATATAACGAAAAGGTTTTAATTCGTATGAATGGGTTTTGTAAATAATGATTTAAAAAAGAATAACATTAAAATATACGTGTTCAGGTTATTTTAAATTTTATGTATATTTAACATCCAAATACATTTAAAACATTCAACATTCATTTGTCGTTATTATGCGAAAGCCATATCCACAGAACTATTTTAAATTTAAAAGCTAAGCTCAAAGCCGGGACGTAAATTTGGTCTAATTTTATTATTTTCCAAAATGTATATTTTCTGCATCATGGCGAATGCTTTAAGAATTTTAAAACCTAATCCCACAATCTTATTTTCGTATCATTTTGATGCTTGCTTGCGTTGCTAAAGCTTCGTGGTTCAAAAATTAAAGAGTGTGCGCACTTGCAAAATATATTTAAAGATGGCGGTCCATCCCAGCTCCGTCCGTTTGCAATGATTACTTTGCTAACTGCACATAATTCCTTATATCTGTTGACTCTATGATTTCATTTTGGAACATATCGAGCAGTATCTATGTTTTAATAGGTCTGAAAATTTTTGATATTTCGCGGTTAATGGAACGTGTTATCATTCAGACGAAATCTTCGCAATCTTTGTAAATCCCAGTTGGCGCCCATACTTCACCAAATGCCACAAGTATCCCACTGTTTTCATTCTTACTTAATTACTTTATTAAATCATATCCCACTAAAAACAAAAGTAAATAATTGTATATTAAGAAGACGGCGTTGATATGAACGGAAGTGCCTTTTTCGAGTTAGGCCTATTGTAACTCATACGAACAAAATTATCTTAGTAACCGTTATAGTTTTCTTTAAAGTTCATTATATGATTACCATTATGATTTTTTTCCGGAGTGGGGAAGAAATGAAAGTATTATAAAAGATTTTATTTTGCCTAATTCTGGCAGGACCATTCTTTGACCCATCCTCCCCCCCGCATACCTTTTCACATGTATGCTATATTCGTCCAAGACCCCTAGATAAAAGCTACTTTTCGGTTGAAGGTTTATCGAAAAGTCTACCGACATACTTCGTTGAAGTTGGAGTGTGGTGTGATTTTTTCTAGTTGTATAAAGTTTAACTCTAACTAAGCGGGGTAACGACAGAGGCAAGGTGGTTAACAGTAGTTGGATGAGAACCGGTCGAAGATCGAGTCTTGTAGCTTGCTATAGGAGACCTGTGTCCACCAACGGACGTAAAAAGGCTGATGGCGACGATTACCATGATGATCATGACGATGATGATTATTATTATGATGATGATGACAAACTCCCCCCAGGGCCGATGAACCCGTCCGCTGCCGTGGGCGTGCCCGCGTACAGCGTGTCGGGCGCGTGCGGGCCGTACGTGTGCGGCGTGAAGTCGGTGGTGTGGTGCGCGCCGCAGTCGCCGCCGCCGCTGCCGCCGCACGCGCACGCGCACCCGCCGCACCCGCCGCCGCCCGGGGTCAACCCCCACGTCTACAAGAGCATGCAGGCTAATGGAGCTGACTTGCCTATGAACGGTCAGCACAATGATTTATGTACCTTCAATATCCATCAAAACCCTCAAAATTTGAATAGGAACTAAAGAGGCAAGGTAATAAGTAAAAGAGAGATTTTTTGTTTGGAAAATACAATCTGCCATTGTGTCTAAAAATGTATTTAAAGTCAGTCTTATTACATCCCATCGCTGGTCCCGGCCTCCTCTAGTCCTTAGTCTACCACAAAAGCACAATGGCTAATAACGGGTTGGCAGACTAAAAACGTTTTTTAGGTATGCAGGTTTCCTCACCATTAAACATTAATATTTTTTGTTACCTGGGTTCCACTGCATGCCTACACTTTGATGCCGTCACTACTTAGATATAAACCTTCATCAAAACCTTTTAAAACCATCATTTATGATACATGTATGTTACTAAGTATTTGCTTGGATCAGACATCCCGACCCTGCGCTACTACTTCAACCTGGGCGTGGAGTGCATGTGGGCCGCGTACGGCCCGCCGCCGCCGCACCCGCCGCCACGACACTACTCGCCCAGGGATCTGGCACAGGTACCATTTTAGAAAATTCGGAAGTATCGCCCATCCCTGTTATTAAATTTTAAAAATCCACCTTCATCAGCTAGGTATGAATACTGGCTATGAATAAAATCTCGAACGCCCTCACTCTTTCATTGCAAGACCACAAAAAAACCTTTACTCTTTCATCGTTAGACCACAAATCAGCTCAATCCTGATTTGCAAAATTGAAATGAAAAAATAACCAATACATTGCGTGTTCTGTTCAGGACATGCAGCAGATGTCGATGCACGACCGCGGCATGAACCACAACTCTGGCGAGAACCACAAACATAACAAGGGCATGCAGGGCAACGACAAGTCCTCCATGAACAACCAGGGCAAGAACAACAACTCCCAGAGACCACTGCTGGGACCCCGGTATGTTCTGTCCACACATATTTTAATATACTTTCATTCCTTATTCATTCATGTTTGCTAAACTAAATAATTTTGCCAAATTCCATCAGTATTTTTTAATTTTCAAAAATATTTTTTGCTTAGTTTTGTAGCAAATAAAACAAAATTTTTTTTGCCATTTTTGTGTTCAATGTTTGCTCATTAAAATGAAGGTAAGTGCTACCTACCGCACAATTTAAAGAAATAGCTGAACAATATGCACAATAGTGGATGTATTTATACAGATTCAAAAGGAACAACCAAGATGGCAATCAGAACTCTAACCATCAGAATAAGGGGTACAACAATACTGGCAACAAGGGCCCCAACAACCGGTAAGTAGCTACTATTAGATTTCAGAACTATTTATAAGTTTTTTGGTTAGAGTGTTTGTTTACTGCATGGACATAATGGTCGCTATTAGTAGTATCAACAATTTACCATAAATTAAGGTTGTTATTCTGCTCTAACAGTCCTTTACCGGTTCCTTAATTTACAATTTTAAATATGGATCATGTCAATTTTTCTACCAAATGATTAGGAATGTTCTACCAGCTAACTTTGTATTAAGTAAAACGGTCTGTATTCTGGTATATTTTTTATCAGGCACCCAGATTAGTCGTTATAACGATCCATTGGTAGCAGAAGGTAACACTCTAGCTCCCCTTATATTCCTGCTGCCTGAGTAAAACCGAGTGTATAGCGTGTGTTGTTGTCCAGCCGCGGCTGCGTGGCCGAGGGTCGCGCGGAGGAGTGCGTGGTGGAGCAGCCGCTGCTGGCGCTGCCCTACCTGCCCTACCCGCCCGCGCCGCCCGTCTACCCGCTGCACTACTACCCGCTCGACGCAGACCCCGGTCAGTCACATCATCATCATTACTATCATTACCTCCATTATCACCCCCATCATCATCATCACCTCCATTATCACATTATCATCACCTCCATCATCATTATCACCTCCATCATTATCATCACCTCCATCATCACGATCACCGCCATCACCATCATCACCAACTCCATCGTAACCATCATCACCTACCACATCATAATAATCACCATCTCTATCATTATCATCATCGCCACCACGTTCATCACCACCTTCAACATCATCATCACTAATCACCACCAACACCACATCATTATCATCATCACCATTACTAGTACCGTCATCACTACTATTAGAGCCATCATAATTCTACTGCTGGGCACAGCCAGCCCCTACAACTAAGAGATTTTAGTCCTTAGACCATCTTGTTGGCCTATTGTGGGTTGATGAACCACACCCCTAAGAAGGTTCACAAGAACTATTAAATGTCTAGGTTATTTCACTATATTTTCCTTCATCAAAGTGAGTGATAATTTATTGTGAATACACATAAACTTAACTAAAAGTCACAAGTATATCCTGGGAGTTTAAACCCGCGACCTAAACCTCGAGGCTACATTATTAATGTTTGTATGTATCGCATTGCAGGCATGATGGGCATGATGGGCGGCATGGGCTACGTGAGCTACGACGAGGGCGTGGAGTACGGCATGGGGGGGTACTACCCCGCGCCGCCCGGCCCGCCCCCCGCGCCGCCCGGCCACGCGCCGCACCCCGCGCTGCCCGCGCACCCCGCGCACGCCCCGCACCCCGCGCACGCCCCGCCCTACCCGCACCACGTGCCCAACCACCACGAACACAAGTGAACATACCGACACACCCCATCAGCAATACTAGCACATTCCATTTACAACTTGACCCCTACTGATCTATAAACTTGATATGTTTTGCCATATGGGTACGATGACAATGTTTGTTGTGGTACCTGTATGGGGAAATAATAGGTTGATTATTTTTTTTACGAAATTAACATCACATATTTATAATGTTTAGTCATGTTTGATTCGTTTCAGTATTAACAGATTTATGTTACTGTTTCTTTGTTGTTAATATATTCCTTAATTAACCCATATAAGTCTTGCTGCTGGACACCGGCCTCTTCCACATTTGAGTGTTTAGGCTGCTTTGTGAAGCTTAAAATACTTCACAAACCAAGAAAATAATCATGATAACCTATTTGTAAACGGTGATTTTTCTCACATTGTCTTTCATCACTATCACAGTGACCAATTTTAATGACATTAAAAATAGACACTACAGCAATTCAAGACAATACAGCACCATTATAAAAAATATATTACACCAGCATGCTGGGCTAAAATGTAACAAAATTATAATTAAGGAAGAGAGTTGTGTCCAGCAGTGGGGATATATACCCCTGAGATATACCATTTAAACTCCCATATTCCTACTTATATACGAGTTGTAAATAGAATGACATATTGGAAAACGAAAAAGGCTTCTGACATTGTATCATGACGCAAGGATTTTAGTTTCGGTATTGCTTTGGCAATCTTTACGCGGCCATTATCCGCCTCGCTTCAACCGTCGAGCGGCTTGCCGTTACAATGATGTTCGGGCTTTGCTCTCTAAATTCAACAACATCATGTTTCATTTAAACAAAAAAAAAGCAAAAATATCCCAAAAAGTTTTGTAATGTGCATGAAAATTTTTGTGAATATTATTCTCATTATGATACTTTTTTAAGATCAAAAGTAAACTTTGCAATATGGGATGGAAAAAAAAATAAAAGCCCGGACATCATTATCGCATCTTCAAGAGTCGGTCAGCTTTGGCTTATAAGTTCAGCCGCTTGAAGATGTTTATGTTTAGTTATAACAACTTGTACTGGCATGGCCGCGGGTTATGTCGGTACAAATTGTCAGTTTTCACGCAAACACCGCAAGCATTCAGTGATATTTATTGCAACAGCGCTAACTTATGCGGTTTTGTGGGAAAACTTACCGAAACACTTGGCATATGCCGACACCCCGACATATGTAGTCTATAAAAACTGTTCCTGCTTATTGTGCGCATTTCTATATTATAAATGTAAGCTTTCCCCGCCCATGTCGAGTTTATGCCAAGTGGATGACTTCACAATGATTCCCACCAAGATATGTACCACGGAGCCGGCGTGGCTCCCCTTCGGCATCGTCACAACAACGACAATGCCCAACGAAATATAGTATACGAGAGTCGAAAATCACACACAATTAGTCATGGGGGTTTGAATCGGCAACATTCGATATATTTTCTAGGTAAATATTATTTTTACAAAATGTTATTCATTGAAACTCTATGGAAAATAGCATTTTTAATTCAATATTTTACGAAAAAAGTCAAAACGAAATTTTGTTACAATTAAACAGGGTTACTCAAAATGCAGGCGTCGATTTAACTCCCACGATAACAGTTGTGAGATTTTAAAAATGAAACTGCGTCGCGTTCAAAAAGTATATTTTTGATTAAAAACAAAAATAGTAAGTCATGTCAATTATAGTTAATTTTCTATCGCTTTACCGTATTTTTTAATGTAATAAAAGTTTTAACTATTACGTAATTAGGGACCATTCGATCAAAAGCATTTAATGCAACAAAAATTATGGAAACTTGCGAACGCGGCGCGGTGCCATATGATTTTTGAAATGTATCAATGAAAATATGTATGTACCTATAGGGACAATTTTATTGTCCCAATTTATAAATTTGTGTTGTATTTGTACTTAAACATAAGTTTGGGGCGCCGTAGACGTCGTGGCTGACATTTCATTTGACGAATTTACACATTTTATTCGACTTATACTTTCTCACGAAATGTTTTTTATGAAAATTTATATACTTTTACGGAAGTTTAATGCTTACATACACCGGAATTATACCGCTTTAATTATTAATGTTTTAGTCAGAAAACACACGAAGAGAATTGATGTTGGGTTTTTCAATATTGTGATTAGTTGGTCAGTGACGTCTTTGAAGAAATTGGTATGAAGGTTCGACAATGAAACACATTAGACTGACGAATGACATTAGGCGACCTTATTGGCGTTCAATTTAACCTGTTTCTGTATAAATGTTTCAATATTTTTTGTATTATATAGCCCCGAATTTTCACATTTCCACTAGTGGAGTTTGAGCAGCGACTTTAAAATTATAGTCTAATAAAATTCACAGCTTTAATGAAGCCTAGTGGCTCAAGGTTAGGATAGTAAGGTCAAAGCCTGTTTGTAATGGTCCCTTTTTGGGACACAGCCCTGGAGGGGCATGGGGCCGTAGTCTAGCAATGGCCCAGAAAAATATAGTTGGTAAAGATATAGAGTGCATCGATAATAAGTTAACATCATTCCATAAGCGTTGACACTAATTGATATTTGTAACGCTCATCAAAATTATTTAGCTATAGTAGTTGTACGAAATTTTATAATATTATACTAAAAAAAGAAGCTACTTTGTGATATTAGCTGTCTCTCACTCCACGAGTGTAGTTTTCTATCTTGTATGTTCTTCAAAATTTTACATCCCTAAGTGTTCATTGGTGCTGCAAAATTCGTCAGGGATGACAGGGTTTATCGAATATTTTTGTATGCTTTGGACTATACATATACAACGTTTTTTTTGTAGTGTTTAGGCGCTGATCATTCCTTTAATGTAAGGTGAAACTTGTAAATTTTAAGACAACGTAATAACTTAGGTTTTATGTCTCAAAATTAAGGTCTTCTTGTCAATTTAGTTTATCATTCGATCGGCGGCCACGGCGACGGACCGTTGTGGCGGTTGGATCGTCCAGCTCGTTTAGTTTAGTTAGCAGTAAGTGAGAACTGTTCGAGTCGCCTCAGTTGGACCCTGTGGAGGTTCACACACCAACTGGATCTCATCCTATCGAATTATTAACAGAATCTCTCTTGACTACGTTTAAATGTATAACACTAAAAGTGAACTCGACCGAATCCTACTTTGATCTCATAAAAGGACGTTAGTTTTAACCTTGGTGCTTGGGTAGTATTTTATTTATGTTTGGTAAGTTTGCAGCGCCGGCGACCGACATGGCGTCGGCTGCCGGACACCGACCCGACGTTACATGTGCACGCGGACAACAACAACCTTTGCATTTACTATAAGTAAGTTGGACTTGTGTGTAAGATTGAATGTATTCGGATGCTGGAAACGTGTGTGTAGAGTGAGTAGTGCCACACTATTACCGTTTTTTTAAGTAAAAAAATTGTATTTTTTTCACAGTTGTATCTAGATTTTTTTGGTGACGAGCTGCTTCCCCAGGAGGCGTGCGAGTCAAAATTAACAAAAACGATATTTTTGGAAAGTTATATTAAAGCAAAATCGGGCTGTGATTCAAAGTAATCTCAGAAAAGCTCGAAACGTGATCTAGGACGAATAATGCAAAATTATTAAACAACGTTGTTCACATGAGCGTTTCGTTTTTATATTATTATGGTATAATAACAGATACCTTTTGGGCTATATAATTTACAAATATATATTACTACGTATGTTACCGAATATACATATACACATATATATATCCTTCTCTTTTATTTGTTAAGCATAAAGTCGTGTGACGACTTGTGCGGAACAATTAGATCTTTCGATGGCTGTACCATGTTACACCTAGTTGTTTGTAAGAAACGCTCGTGAGAACGACAAGTATATACCTCGATAGCACTCGATTGGAAAGTCACGCGATTGCATGACACATGTAATCCGGCCAGATTTATAAACCCTCTTTATAAAACCCTATGTATAACTCGTATAACTATTTATGTATTCCAAAAACTATATAAACACTTTCTAATTCATTGTTTGTACAGATTTGTTGAAAAATATTAAAAAAGTAAAAAAAAATAGGTGTACATTTATATGTATGTGTTTCAAGTCATATTTGGTGTTTCAGTATTAGTTCTAAATCACTTAGGAGTTAGTATTTTATGTTAGATGTTAATTAAATGTTTACGTACACGTAGATGTGTTATTTTTATTTAATGGTCTTCAGTTACTTGTGTGCATTATGTCGTGAACACACTAAACCGTAGTAGATAAATGTTTGTGCCAATGTATGTATGTTTGTCGTTTAGGCAGTTTGTTTTGTAATCTACTGTCAAAGACTCAAAATTTCATATCACTTGATACAATAATTGTGTTGTGAGTAGATGTTCGTCTTTAGTACGTAATACATTTAACTATATGGTTGTACAGAGCTCAAAGTTTGCGTCTATGTCCGCCTTTGAGATGATATTTGTAATTTTTTTCCAAATTCCATCAAACTAAACTGATTTTTCAATGTTCCCGTGTGTTTTATTTATCTCCCAATCCGTGCCGACCTGGGTACTTTAAACATAGCTCTAAGAATTTTTTTTCACCAAAATCACTTTGCCACGGTAGTATTAACAATATATTACCAAAATAAACGACTAATGGGGACGACGCAAATGGTATGTATTTACCGTCGACCGATATATATTCAAGAATTATGTAAGCAAATATTCACAATGATTAGCCCCACCGGCATGCATGTCAGCAAAAGCTAGCAAATACGTGCTCAATGATTACATAAGTATTAGGGCATATTTATTTCATTGGTTTTGTTTTTTTTTTTAAGTCAAGAAATTGGGGCATCATTTTGTGAAATAAGTTCGGAAAAAAAAGAATGCTTAAGCTTCTTCACCTTCCAGGCTTAAGTCATCAAAATAAGCACTTCTCCCACTCCCCATTAACGTAAAACTGGAATGGCCTCTAACTACGATTATTAAATTGAGCGGTGAGCACCTATAACTTATATTTTTCGACCTTACACCCAATTATGTGTGACTTCAGACGAAACTCGGATCCCAGCGGTACCTACTAAGCTCCTGTAGTAGAAGCCATTATTTAGTCTCGGTACCGTAGACTCTCAAAATAGGTATTTTTAAACGAAAAAAGGTTTTACAACCATGTTCAAGGGTCAAAGGAAATTTAAAAGCAATAAACATAGTGGTACATTGAGATGATTCCCATATAAAATACAGCATCCAAGAAAAAACATGCCAAGTCGCAGCCCGCAGACCTATATCCCAGACGCCAGGTCTCCCCATCTTCACTTCAACCTAATGTCAATTTAGGGCAAGATTGACTAATATATGAGAAGAGCATTAATAATTAGCAAATTTATCATAATTAAAACAAATGAATATTAATAAGTCTTCGAGGTTCTGCGAAAAAAAAAAACATTGCTATTTTTGTCAACTAGCAGCTCTGACAATTGACATAAACAAGTGTCAGTCAACCCGGCGGCCGGCATTAAAAAACAGAAATACAGTACCTACCCAAATAACAAGTGTAGTTACACCGGCAAATAACAAGTAATATTCGGGCAGGTGGATTACTTTGCTAATAAGGTAAGTTTTTAATTTAGTTTTGCCTTTATATTGCTTGAAAATTTTTAGATTATGTACTCTTATGAGCGTACTAAAATTTGAATTATCGTCGCATTGGTTCAAGTTATTGATAAGAAGTGATTTTTTTTCTTACCAATAACAATTAAAATACTGTTATCCGTTTCACAATAGAGAAGTAGTAGAATTATGTACTTCGGTGCGATCGGAAGTAATAGTAGGTAGATCTTATGTGAAACGTCTTGTTTTAATAGGCAATGGAGTCGTTGTGTAAGCTAGGCCTTGTAAGGTCGTATTTTATTGCGACCTCCGTTATGTATACAGTCTTTATCAACCACTACAATGAGAGTTTTGTTTCTGTTTCCACTCCTATAAAATTTAGAATAGTTGGATAGGTATGTATTGATCAATATCAATAAACTATCTATAACCCAGCATTAATTTATTAGGTCTGTTCTATTCAAACTGTATCATTCAACGTTACGTCGTCGTCTTGCAAGGTATTGTGCTTATTCATTGTTTTTAATATTTTTTTCTGCAAACATGATATTTTTATAGACTTGTAGGATTCTTATTAGGATTTATTTTTAAACTAAGTAGATGATTTAGCATAGCGATATACAGTTTTTAAATTTGCCTGTTTGTTAAAACCATCAAGTTCACAAAAATAATTTTAGAGGAAAATATGGTTCAAAACTATAATTCGCTGACATTAAGTATACTAGTATTAAACTATTGCACCATAAGTTCCCAAACAATTCTTGCAAAAGAACAACAGTATTTTGCCGTAATAAAATAGCAGTATTTGACACAAAAGACAAGAATTTATTTACTAATAATATTAATTATATGAATACTTTTTGCAAATCAATTACTATACATAAGTGATGTATAGCCACATGCAAAGAAAATCATTTATATCATTTTTAGTTTAAAAAAAAACGAAAAGAAATGATAAAATTGAGGTCTTAAAAGAAAACATACCCTTTATAGAAGGAAATTTACTAAAGTTGTGTAACTATTGAAAATATTTTATTGGAATTCGCAATATTTTTTAAGACTTTCAAGTGACAAACAAAATTGTTATTTGATTTGTTAGAATTGTAGTTATTTTAAAGTTCAAAAAACTTTAAATTCATTTGGTTTAACAATTGTAAATAAATGTGAATGTTTGAGATGGTTGACAATTAGAATTTTTAAATTGGTAGGGCTTTTTAATTGAGAATTATTTTTGAATTATCATGTTATAGTCCATGAAACAAATTCTTAACATATCTTATATTTTTCTAGGAACTTTCTGTATTCTTGTTTGTAAATACTTTTTAATAGATTAAAATATGGATGGCAACATCCAATGTGTTACTTGTTCAAGTTGTTTTGATAAGTTAGTCAAGAGGTTTTGAGCACTTTTACTTCATGGCCCTTTTAAAAAAGAACAATGCCTTGTTTACTTGTTATGATAAGATATTAGTAGGCAGTTATTGTGTCAAGAGTTGTTTAGTTAAGTGTTTGTCATAATATTATATTAATGTAATGTAATCTTTGCAAATTACAGGATTATAGTTAAAATTTTCATAGCATGAATTATTATTACTCATGTTTTAAGACAGTGAAGTCCAATAAAAATATAACCAATGGGTAATAGCAATCGCGATGCAGGTTTCCCTACGAAATTTTCCCTCACCGTTAAAGCAATTCATATTCGTGAATTCATAACTTCGATAAGTTGTAGGTGTGTGCCTGGGGTTTGAACCCGCGACCGCCGAGGTTTTCGACCGTGGCCCTTAAACTTCGAGGCCATCACTGCATTCAAGTTGCATTTAAGTAAAAGCTAATACTTTCTAAGTTCTTATTAAAGAATACAATTGATCTTTTAATCGATATTGGCAAACAAGCATTTATTATATTCGTTTGAGCATTGTCTATTGTGAAACGTTAATACGACGACTTTTCTCCAAACTTAAGAAAACAAATTTTGGTAGCTACTATGGAATTGATAATTTGACTGTTGAAAGTGACTGTTTATTATTCATTTTATTATGTAATGTATTTATCATGTCTTTTTTGATAACAGATAAATTAGTTTATCAAAATAAATAATGCTTGTTACTTCTACCCAAGTGTTTGACTGTTAAAGATGTCGATGAAAGTGGAGAAGATATTAGAGCCAGTGGTGTTGGGCGAGGGTCCTCACTGGGATGACACTCAGCAGTGCCTCTACTACGTCAGCATACATCAGAAGACCATTCACAAGTACGTGCCAAGTACGGGAGATCATACGAAGACCACTTTAGGTAACTTATTGTTTATCATATTGCAAATAAAAATTTGTGTTTGTGTGTAAATTCCAAAATTGAACGTAACAGAAGTTCAAAAGTTGGGCAGCCAAAATATCAATATTTGTATTTTATTGGAGTATATGCCTTTAATAACTATAATAGCAATGTTCTAAAAGACGAATCTTATTATTGTCATGTTCTGAAGTTTTATGCATTTCTTTTCAGTATAATTGCCTCCGCATATTTATTGCAAAAGGCTATCAGTATATTAGTAGAATTATTTTACCATTCCCAATTTCCTCCCAGATGGACGAGTAGGGTTCATCGTGCCGGTCGATGGCGTTCCTGGCCAGTTTGTGGTAGGAGTGGAACGCAAGTTCTTGATCATCCAGTGGGACGGTCAGGAAGGCAGCAAGGTCGCAGTCATCAAAGAACTGGGAGAAGTCGACCAGGATTTGCCTATGAACAGAATTAATGACGGCAAAGCTGACCCTAGGGGAAGATTGTTTGCTGGTAAGAACCTATTCTATATTAGGCCTTTATTAACCTTCCTTTGCAGTTTCTATAGCGCAGGTTATATGCAACTACACAGGGTAAATAAAAGACATTGGGTCCTGTTTCTGCAGTAATCAATGGATATGTGGGTATTGCATAGTTTCAGACATTTAAAACATAGATTTTGATCTACATTGGACTATAATTAGCTATAACTTGATTTACTTGTTTAATGTCAATGTTTCACTGACCGTTGTTAGGAAACTTAAGAGCAAATGCAAATTGATAAATTTATGTCGCTATCCAACAATTTTTTGCTTCCAACCTTTAGGTACAATGGGCCACGAGGACCCCCCAGGTGTGTTCCAGCACAATAAAGGCTCTCTGTTCCGCATCGACGCTGCCAAGGGGTGTAAGATCGAGAAATTGGTCCAGGGTGTGAGCATATCTAACGGCTTGGCTTGGGACCTCAAGGAGAAAGCCTTCTACTACAACGACTCTTTGGAAAAGAACATCAGGAGATACGACTATAATGTCGACACTGGGGAGTTCTGTGAGTATTTTTCAGGTTATTTAAGAATTGAATTTGTGTTGTGAGAATAAGTCTGAATCATAAGTTGGGTATTTTACTTAAAAAAATCAAATAACGTTCATTTTTTATCGAAATAAGGTTTGACGGGTCGTGATTCTAGTGATAATGAGAATAGTTATTATATTTCTGCTAGTGTATGTCCAAATGATCAATGTTTATACAGTACTCATTAACAAAAAAATTTTATAATTAAAACAAATATATTAATATTAAATATGCTTACTTTCAGCAAACATGAAACACATATTCGATTTCGACAAGCACAATATTCCCGGGTGCCCAGACGGCATGACCATAGACACGGACGGCAATCTATGGGTCGCGGTGTTCTGTGGCTCGTGTGTGCTCAAAATTAACCCCAAAACCAGTGAATTGTTGCTTAAAGTACCTATTCCGGCAGAGCAGGTCACTTCTGTAACCTTTGGAGGTCCAGAATTCGATGTCCTGTTTGTGACCACAGCTAGCATGACTATAGGGAAGGAGCAACTACCCCCCTGTGGCGCCACCTTTATGGTACTCGGTTTGGGAGTCAAGGGGCTACCCAACAATACTTTTAAGTTGTGAAACATGGAAACTTAGTTTGAAATCCGGGGTGATTTTATGTATTTTTATTATTGTATCTACTAGGAAATAAGAATAAATGATATTTAAGAAATCATGGTGCAATATTAAGGCATAAATATGGTTGGCTATTATTCGATAATGCTTTATTCTCATGTGATATTTTAAAAGACTTTTATACTTTTTAGGAATTTTTACAAACCAAAAAAAAAATTTTAGATAATTAAAATGTCGAAATTAACATCAATTTTCATTTTATTTGATAAAATGTATTATCTACTAATAGCGTTATATATTATGATGTAACTTTTTATAGATATAATGTTTACTGAAATGATTACTCCAATTTATATGCATGTTATTTTTTATTAAATAAAATTATTATTAAAACTTGAGTATTTTTATTGACATTACAAAAGCACTTTATTGACCTTATTGAGAAAAAAGTAGCCTTAAAATATTACGCGTTATTTTTCGTATGGATCAACAATCATTTTATAGTATCGGCGTTTTGCGCTGCACTTAGCTCTAGTGTGACGTACTTACCATGAGTACCGATGTAATTTTTTATTAATCTATAAAATTCAAAATTGAGGTCATGTTATGATGGCGTACTTTTACAGTTTGCGTAAGCAAAATGTATGTATTTGCTAAATATGGTTTTGTGTTCGACTTATCATGTAATGTAGAAGGAATAGAAAGGCGAATCTATTAACATTTTTTGAGAATAACTATCCTTAGCTCCCAGTCTCTATGGACCCCACTTTCATTTGTCATCACAAAAACGTCATATACTCAATAAATATTTTATTAATTCAATTTGACGCTGACATTGTGGTGTCCCTTGACCCCGAGGCCGGTGACTTTGAAGGTGGATCCGCACGGGGGTTTCTGTTCCTCTCCGCGGTTCATACTGGCGGAGGTCACGTATAATATGTCCATGTTGGGACCTCCGAACGTGGCCGACGTCACTTGCAGGGCTGGGATCGGGACCTTTTGCAACAGCTTGCTGGTTCTGGGGTCGATTTTGAGCATCTGAAATTGAGAGAATTTTTTTATGAAAGCACATGATAAGAATTAAGAGCTTTGGCAACCATAATTTTCCCTGATCTATTGATTGACATGTGACGTTAGAGGAAACGAGACGAGAAGAAAGAGTTTAAGTAACTAAAGTTGTTAGTACATAGTCAAATTGTATGCTTTGAATAATCAATGAGATTATCTAGTACATAAGATTGGGAACTCGGCTTGATTGCCCATTACGTTAATATTAAAATACGAAGAAATAATATTAATAAAATAATATAAATTTAGAAATATACAAAATAAGAAATACAGTAAATTATACAATTTTAAGTGCTTAGTATTAAAGAGGAGACCCATGCCCAGCATTGGGACGTGTATGGGGGCAAGCGTGTAAGTATATTAGTCACCTTTTAAGTTATTCATCGAATTTATATCGATTACAATTTTACTAGCAAGCGAAGATAATAATGTGACGTAAAGTTGTTCGTTACACTACAAAACTAATTCTCGAGTAATTGGTTACCTGGTATCCGTCGAAGTTGGCGACCCAGAGGTTGCCGTCGGTGTCTATGGTCATGCCATCGACAATGCCGCCCAGCCCGTGGTCCTCGTACCGAAACACTGTTGTTGGATTCGCTGGAAATAAAAATAATGATAATTTATATTTAGTATTAATATGCTTTTACGGATTATGATGAGATATTTAAACTGTTTTCTCCCGATTTTAGTCTTAATTTTTACGGGAGATATAGAGGTGTTATTCCGGCATTATTATTAGATGAATTAAAGAATGTTAACTTTCATGTAATCTTTTACTTTGTCTATTGTCTATTTTTTTAAGATAGGTACAATTTTTGTTTGTAAAATGAAAACTTCTGATATTTTATCATAAGAAAGTTTCAAGTTAACACAAGTACCTAAGTAAAATTATATTTTTCTATTTGATCGGAGTTTTAATATTCATTCATTCCGTGTTGAGTAGTTTATTGTTAATGAGGTTGCAATGTGTTTCCCAATGTCTTATACGCAAACCACAGCACATATTACCATATACAATGATACATACATATATCTCCAGTCTCGACGTCATAGTCATATCTGCGTATGGTGTACTCGAAGGAGTCTGCGAAGTAGAAGGCCTTCTCCGCGAGGTCCCAGCACAGTCCGTTGGCGATGTCGACGTTGTCGCACAGCCGCCGCGTGCTGCCGTCCGGGTCCATGCGGTACAGAGACCCCTTCTTCAGGTAGAACTTACCTGGCTCGTACTCGTACCCCATTGTACCTGGAGGAATATTTTCACTTTAGAAGTATCAGTTGGATAAGTAGATTGGGTTCCCTTGGGGGTGTTTAAAATATATTTATTGTAATAGTCATCAAAATTGAAGGTTAGTGGTTAATACGGAGACAACTGACGGACATCCTTTTTAATAACTGCATGAGAAAATTAGATACTGCTGACTGCTTCGTGGTCTTACGGCTAAATTATGTGACATGCGATTTAAAGGTTCCAAGTCAGGTGAAGCTATATTTGTTTTTTTTTGGTACCACGGAGTCGGGATTTGAGCCCTAAAACAGCAATAGCCCTGTTCGCTATTAGACAGATCTAAGTTAAACCTAGCTAAATGTTGTGCAGAAATGTAACTCTGCCTAACCCTTCGGGTTACCTTAGTATGCGATCATAACCATGTGCAAGTTAGGTATATTCATTAATAACAGTCTGAAGATTTACAATTAAATTTCCCTCACCTGCAAACAGTCTTCCTCTAGGATCAGCTTTGGCGTCGTTCAGCCTGTTCTTGGGATTGTCCTGGTCGACTTCAGTCACCGTCCTCACCACTTTAGCACCGTTCGTCTCTCCAGACCATTCGATTTCCACCACCTTTCTGTTCAGACCGACTACAAAATGGTCCTTCTTGCCGTCTACTGGGATTATGAATGTTGGCATGCCGTCTGCAATAACATGTTATGTTTTCATCTCTATTGTCGAGTTTAAGTTAAGGGTTAAGTTTTAAAAGTACATATCGTTGTGTGTCATTATTAATAAACAAAATTTTATTTAAAAGAACGACACTGAAATTAAAAGATAGACGGTTTAGTCATGAGACTACAATTTATATAAAATTTATAACTACAATTATTACAATATCTGAACTGGGACAGAATTATGTTACAATTATTTAACATCCTCAAGCATACGTTTAGAATGAGAAACTGCTTTCTACATTTGACTCGAGAGTCGAAGGTATCAGATTGACTGCCAATACAATTACCTAACTTGGCGCTGGTGTGTTCCCCCGAGGCGGGCACGTACTTGTGCACGCTGTGGTCGAAGATGCTGACGAAGTACAGCGCCTGCGCCCCGTGGTCCCAGTGCGGGCCCTCGCCCAGCCACACCGGCGACGTCACAGCCTCTACTTGGGGCGCCATCACACGCTGCCGAAATATTGGCTCCGTTAAAGTCAAATCATAGTTATTTAAATGGAATTTGAAGATTCTTTTAAATCGTCATTCTTAAACTATTTTTGAAGTACAAACTTCTTTAGCGGCTATGGGATAAAATGTTAAACTCGCGCAAATCTAACGCGGTCACGTGATTCTAATCCAAAAAACTTAGACGGTAACGTCAGAAGCCACGGCCAACACCGACTCGTGCGACTGAGAACATTTTAATTTTATTTCTAATATTTTACAAGCAGTGAAGGCCTCGAGGTTTGAGTGCGCAGTCGAGAATCTCGGCGGTCGCGGGTTCGTACCCCAGGCACACACCTCTGACTTTTCGAAGTCATGTGTGTATTCACATTGAATTATCACTTGTTTTAACGGTGAAGGAAAACATCGTGATGAAACCTGCACACCTAAGAGTTCTTAGGAATTTCTTAGGTGTGTAGTCCGCCAACCCGCACTAGGCCAGCGTTGTGAACTATGGCCTAAACCCTCTCAATGGTAGAGAAGACCCGTGCTCAGCAGTGGGCGTATATGGGTTGATGATGAAGAAGACACCGTCGAAACGCAAGTGGCTAGGCACCAGCTTGTGAAATGAGATCGCGGATTCCTCGTAGCGAGTGTTTTTCTGATCCTTAAATATTTGTTTCGGCTCTGGGTGTTAGTGATCGAAGAGTCTCTCTTAGTGTCTGATACAACGACACACGACTCGCATCTTAATGTGGGGTCAGAACTATGTGTGTGACTGTTGGGTGTATTTATTACTATCTAACCCATATAGGTACGTCCCAATGCTGGGCACAAGCTTACAACCTAGTTTGGACCTAGTGCGGATTAAGGGACTACACACCTATGAAACTAAATATTTTAATTTGTGCAGGTTTCTTTACGTTTTATTTATAAAAAGTCAGGTGCGTGCCTAGGATTTTAATTCGCGGCCGGCGAAATACTCAACCACGCGCCTAAATTTCGAGGCCACCACGACTTATCATTTCCACAAAAAAGTCTACGGAGAAAGAATTAAAAATTATCTACATTTAATGATATTCATAAAAAAGATACGCCGAACTTTTTGCTATCGATAAAAATGACTAGGAAAATCAAATAACAGATATGCGATTAAACCAATCTGATTTATCTATTTAATGGATCTTGACGTCATTACTCGTAAATCGAGTGCATATGGGTAATCTCGTCATGTGAAACAGTTTTCCCAAATATTATTACATCACATCTATATCCTAGTAGATTTCTGTGCCGATATTAAATTGGTCGATGTTTTTGTATTATTTTTTTTAGTAAATCGAAACGAAACTTGTGCGCCTAAAAGTTGTTAGGAATTTCTTAGGAACCCGCACTAGACCTGCGTGATGGAACTTATTTCACCAGGGACCTTTGTTTGGGCCTTAGCCCAAAACCCTCTTAATATTGGGGGAGGCCCGTGCCCAGCAGTGGGACATATGTGGGCTGATGATGATGAAGGTTTTGGTACTCCATTAGGTATATTTCGACCTATGCATAGAATAAGGCTACTTATGACTATAACACCAAAGTACTTTTTATGTCTATAATAGAGTTAAACTTGTTCATATATTGCACTAGTGAAGTAATAATAATCATAATTTTTGTTGTTGTTTGAAGAACAAAAAAAGTTACTGATAATTTTGTGCCCCATTAAGTTTAAATCGCTGAGAAAGAGAAGTTGTGCAAAAGCACATATAACTTTGTTCTGCGCATAGGTCGATTTATTGTATTTCTAGTTATAAGTTACCTTATGCCTTACTTACTAGTTAGCTTTTTTTACAAAATTCCCACGACACAAAGCTTGCATCAAACTGTGGGGTTTGAACTATTTATGTGACTGTTGTAGCGTTAGTTATTCACTTTAAGTCACATCTTGTTTAAATCCATCATTATCATTATTTTTGTGCATAAATATCAAAAACACCAGCTTTCTTAAAATAACTGAATATTTTTTTTTACAGAATTGACTCTCAATTAAAAAAAAAAGCAAAGTTATAAGAACTAACCTGTTTCAAGTGTTGTGTTGTCTTAGTCTGGTACCGCTTATGGCAATATGAGATTTTTATTAAAGAAACTATAAATTTATGAAAATATATTGAACCACGCGTGATCGTTGTACTGTAGTTTTACTATTAATTGGAAGCGAGGATATCACGTCTTTATGTAGGACTCAATCTGCAATTCTTGGAGTCTGGTCGTTAAACATTACTCACCAAATAGAACAGGGAAAATACCTATAAATCCATTAAAATCGGACTTGCGTGTTCGAATTCGCGAAGTTAATTAATCTAGCTGTGAATAACTGACCTCATACACTATTATAACGTTAATAACTACGAGTACGTGATTTTGTATTTGCCAAATGTAATAGAGCCTTGGCGAAATCCTATCGTAACAAATTTTTAAATGATTTTTTTTCATCATCATCATCAGCCCATATACGCCCCACTTCTGGGCATGGACCTTTTTTAACATTGGAAGGGTAACTTTTAATTAAATGTTTTTAGGCAGTACTAAATGGTGTCTATCAATACATGCGCTCAAATATGTGTCAGCAAAGAAAAACAGGCAGAGTTGTAGAAAAATGTATTTACAAAGATTGCCGCGATATGATCAGATGACATGACAGAAAAGAATAACAAGACATTACATATGATAATAATTTCTGCGAATAGGATACCGGTGATTTAGGCAATTACTTCTTCGATACACTTTGGTAAAAACTTGCATCATGCATCATATTGCGGAAATAGATGTGTTTCGCGACTGGTTACTGTAATAGCAAGCCAAGGTAATAACTTTATAAATATATTCCGCTCAGGTGTGTAGCGATTTAATCTAAGTATTTTCATAATCACCTAATATGAAAGGAAATAAATTACGTTTCACTGTAAGTTACCATAATTTACATATCAATTTGTGCAAATAGTCTATGAAAAATCGGTGAAAGAGGATAAATATTTTAATTCTTATGGATCTCGATTTTTTTAATTCAAACTTTTGGAATATCAATGTCGAAAGATGGGATAAAAGTTTGTACTGTGGTCTTCCTTAAATTCCCTGTTTTTTAGGAATCAATTGTCCTCGCCACGATTATAAGAAAATGAACAAACGATAAATGTGCCTTGATTTACGGAAGTGCTGGCAACCAAATAAGTAGTGGGTTTATGTCTAGACAATGACTATTTATGTCCCAAGTAAACTAATAGAACAAGTTTTTCAAACAAAACGAAATCGGGACTTTTAAACTGCACTCGCAAGAAATAATTCACGGGCCCAAGAAGGTAAGAACATTAAAGAACTAATTTTTATTTTAGGGTGACATAAACTAATTGGCGCCAAAATGAATATATGCTGCCAATTCATCGATTTTAGAAGCCACTAAACGTAGACATGCCAACTGAAGTGGAGAACCCTACACACGTCAAATATATTATATTATTATCTATGGAAATACCAGTACTTACAGTTTTCACAAAACAACAGTCGCAACACAACACAATAAAACGATATAATCTGAGCGTAAGTTATTCCTCTCGTTTTATTTATATGTTGTGGATCTAATCTAATCTAGTGGCTTGTGCGGCAAACCCACCGTTATATAACTTGGCACCGGCAGATTGTGTGCATCTCGAGTGCTGTTGTTCCAAGAATCTTCTTGGAATCTACCATAAATTCCTAAATTCGGTCGCCGAAAAATAAAGTTGCTTCATCGAGACTAAGTCAGTTTTTGTGGCTAAAAAGTTGCTGCTAGGAGGCTACACCTCTAAATTATCCATAATTGTTAGTGACTTTAGTAAATGTAAATGCAACTGCATTTTGTCGTACTGGAGACAATATTAGAGAAGAGTGAATGCCCTAGTGAGACATAAATGTATATTGAGATCCTAAAGTGCGAACTGCTACGTTCAATCACAGTTTTATTAAAACAGCAGTTAAAATCAAAACACATTTAAATTGAATTCCTGATTGAATTGGATCGTAAAGATTTTTTTACACTGTTGCGACTTGATAACACCAGGTGGTTTGAAGCACGGCATTAACTGGATAAACTCTAAAATCACTTCACTCGTCAATAACGGAAATGGACTACAATTTAATAATTATTTTTCTAGGAAACCATTTTATGTTACAAAAACTGCACGACGCATTTTAATAAAAACTTTTGCAATAAAACTACCACACGTTTCGACAAGTGCTTGTTGTGATAGTGACTGGATATTAGAGGTACATAAAATCTATCTATCTATTATACAAATGAAATCCTAATAAATTTTAAACATATATAAGTAAGTAATATATATATAAATAAGACATTTAAATAAATAATTATCTTAGTCTCATAAGGCCGTCGCTTCTTTAATGTAATAAAAAATGTGTCAAGAGAATAATCAAATTAATGAGAACTTAGGAAAAGAACAAAAGTAAAGTCAACCATTGTGAATAAGGAACAACAAGTGTTAAAAAAAGGCAAAAAAAACTGACAAAATAATTATAGGATCTAAAATAGTTAACATAAGTTAAATAAAACAATTTCTTTAAACCCATATCTCATGATAATCATGAAAGTAATTCTTATGTACACAAACGGCTCTTCTGTTTTGCGGTTTTATTACAACTTAGATAAAAAGATACAACTGTTTATAAAAAATCGAGAGCAGATTTTTAGCTTTCATAACTGTTTGAAATAAAAATTTTACTTGTTAGGTTTACTCGCTAAAATATCCTACTCTATGAGTAAACCTAAGCCTGTCACCTAAAAAGAATATCATGAAGGAATATGTGAAGAATTTTACAAGATCGGAGCTGTTTGCTGGTCTGATTGTTAAATAGAGGAAAACGATAGAAGTAGCCAAGACAACAGAACAATTGCTAAGTATTAACAAAAATATGCAAGTCAACAACGGAATATATTTTGTTTTGACAGCGGAAGATAACAAATGTCAGAATGTGCTCGATGCTTTGTCAATCTCAAGATTTTTCAGAGAATTTATTTATTTAACATTACCCATACGCTGAGGTTTTTTAATAAAAAATGCAATAATTTAACTCAATTTGACAAAACCTAATATGTATGGTTCTTGAAATAAAAGGTTGTTCATACGACAGTTTTACTTGCCTACGATAAAAATAAAACTACTAAGGCTCAGTGAATTCGCGTATATTCTGAATTCAGACTCCTATATAAGCTAGTGCACTATTAACAAACTAAGCATACTGCATAGGAATATTTCAATTTTTTTTACCATCTAGGTTTACCTCAACTTAGGTCAGTATATTTCCAGGCTATGTACTACTGCTACTAGTGCCTACCATTGCCAATTATTACAAAAAAATAACATATTACGGGTTTCGAAAGCAGTGATGGCCTCGAGGTTAGGGCGCTCGGTCGAGAATCTCGGCGGTCGCGGGTTCGAGCCCCAGGCACACACCTCTGACTTTTCCAAGGTATGTGTGTATTCACATTGAATTATCACTAGTTTTAACGGTGAAAGAAAACATCATGATAAAACCTGCACGCCTAAAAGTTCTTAGGAATTTCTTAGCTGTGTAGTCCGCCAACCCGCACTAGGCCAGCGTGACGGACTATGGCCTAAACCCTCTCAATAGTAGAGTATACCCGTGCTCAGCAGTGGGCGTATATGGGATGATGACGATGACGGCTTTCAAAACCTTATTCTTCAACCTATTCATCGCACCTCGGAACAATTAAGCTGTGCCATTTGTCAGCCCAGAAAGAATTTTCTCATGAAGTACTACCAGTACTTCAAATCTACCGAAATTTAAAAAATGCATTGATGTTTTGACGTCACTGGCTACTGTTACTGCACAACGTGTTGAGAATCTGTTATCGCATCAATTGCACCGAGTGCGTGATAACACCGCGCCAACTCTAAGTGTTAGATAGCAACAGATACCAAATCATGACATCAGACTAGCACTAAGAGATGGTACCATTGAGTTACAAAGCATTACTATTATTATCGCAGGATTTGTTGCCCTCAACATATTGCGCGAAGCTTTAGACCTCTAATGGTATATTTTTACATATTTATTACTGCTGGTATTAAAGTGATGATGTATAAGATTCTGGATTCCTGGATAAATTGACTATCTAACATTGAAAGGATTTTTCAAATCGGACCAGTAGTTACTAAGGTTAGTACGTTCAAGTTAACAAAATCTTTAGCATTATAATTAGAAACACTTCGAGAAATAAACTGCTTAAATGAAATTGATAAATTTTGGTACAGAGGTAGTACATGTGATTCTGAAGGCGGTAGAAGAGGGTTAAGTATTTTCAGGTGAACATTTATAAAAATCCAGCTACAGTAATGAAAATATTTTTCTCAAAGATGAGGTTATGAAGACTATAAGAAATGCAGATTATGTTCTGAATGCATCCAGTGCCAATACAAATTAAAAGTATACACATAACAGCCACACGTAAATATGACCCCTCCATAAAATACACGTAATCATTTCACGCCTGTCTTCCCGAAGGGATAAGCAAAAGTGCATTTCTGCACCCTTATTTCGCAAAGTGTGTATCAGTGTCATGTAACAGGGATTTTGTGATGAGTAACAGTCATTACGAGTGTCCCACAAATAAAGGTCAAGAGACTTAGTTCTTCTTCTAGTTCTTCGTTCTTAGTTCTATTATAATACATATGGGTCAAAATCAGAGAGGTCGTCATTTTGGGTTTTGAAATATCTGAGAAATTAAGTTTTCTTTATAAGAAAATTAACATGTGAAATATGTTGTGTCATTTGTCATGAACCTTTCCTGTAAAGAGGCACGCACACAAATATATATTTTAGGAATTATACCTGTTAATAATAAAAATGACAGGGCCTTAAATCATTTCGGGAACACCTTTAAATATTTTTTAAATAATAATATAACCAACGTTTTTAATAATCACCGTCATGAAATTATAATTAACCTGTCCCTCTACCAGTAAATGCTGTCATTTTGTATATTTTTATAATAAAAAGACTTATTTTTTATATTACTCTCCACAGATTTTCAATTAGTGTAAATTTCGTTCTAAAATTTTAATTTATTGTATACATTTGTGCAATACGTTATCAATTAATGATATAAATACAAATGTTGAAAGGTCATTTTAGGATATGTATGCAAGATTTGACTATAACCCTACTTATTAGTGAAAAATCTGCCATTTTTGCGATGTTCCCGAAAATGACGGGAGTGTTCCCAAAATGACTGCAACGTTTGGTTTTTCATTATGTTGTAGATGAAAATAATAAATATCTTTAAGTATTAAACTTTTATTTGTACTTAAAGAATGAACAACATGAGTATCAAAATGTAAACTTAATCTAATAATAAACTTTTAGTTTAAGTTACAAATATTATATATTAGGAACAAATAGTAATTGCACTCTACAAGTATCATTAAGATTTCTTGCATCAATGCTTAAAATTAAATAAATCAAATGTAGTTTTAAAACAAACAGTCTTATGAATTCGATACATTATTCAAGCTTGTTCATATTAATCACAAAATAATTTGAGTATCAAAGTTTGAACTTAAAGTCTAGCAATAACTTACTTTTCAAAAATATCCATATTCTCATGAAAACAATACTACTATCTATTTTCTGCAATTTCGGGGTGGGTAAAATTTTAATAACTTTTTCACAGGGGACATATGCAACATCATTTTGTTCAAGTTAAAACATCTTTGCTGAGTTCCGCTGACAACGAAGAAAGGCGACCTTAATTTCGCCATCTTCATCAACTGAGGTCTCAGCAACTGCGACGTATCTGTATTCATTTTTTTTATTTTCAGTGGGTACATTTACTAGCAAAAATGTCTTTGGACGTATCATGTTGGGGTGGAAGTTCTCTTTATCATTTTCGTACGATGTACCAGCACAATTATCGTCACTCTTTCCATGAAGTCGATCTGAAACCTTTTGAAGATTTTCATCATCTAAACTGTCTGATCCGTATACAGCATCGTAAGTACTCTTCCTACTCATGTGAAGATAATTCAGAAACTTATCATTCTTTTCTATTTCTAAATCTAACATTTCTGGCACTGGACTTTCTTTATCTCTATCTTCGACTGAAAATGCCAGTAGTTTAATTTCTCGCAACTTTTTGGAGAACTGATACAGTAGTATGATGACATCAGAAGTTTTCTGCCAGACAATCTTAGTTACATTCATGATTCCTGGGATTGCATCTATCTTTTCAGGTATTATGGTTTTGATTGCAACTATATCATCGTTAGTGACTTCATGGAGTGAAACAGATGTTTTAACCAGTTTTCTTCCTGATCTCTTTCTTGACAAGCGATTATCGCTTTCTATCTCATTTTCAGAATCTGGTGGGCTATTACTTAAAATATTTGCCAACATCTTTTTTTTCTGTCTATACTTTTGAGAATTTTTTTTCCACGACTTTTTTGTTTCCTCTTCTGTCTTTCAGTCATATCACTAACATTCTTAACTTTATTTTCAGCCTTCTTCCTTTGGTAGTATTCCCTATCTTTCAGTCTCTTTATCTCCTTTGTTCGGGTGTCATTTTATCTAAAAACTTGCGTTTCTTTGCATTAGCCTTTTCGCGATGTTTTTTGTAATCTTTACTGTCCTGTTTTAATCATTTTTTGACTTTTTTATCTTTTCCATGGTACTATTACTAAGTGGTTATCTAAAACAAAAAAAAATGCATTGTTATATGTATTTAAAAGCAAGAAAGCGTCATTTTGCCCGTTAATCTTCATTTCGAGAACGCCCGTCATATACGAGAACATTCCCGAAATTACCGTTCCCTGAATGACTATCCGATGAATATTTTCACATCACGCTTCATGCCGCTATGTTAGATATTGGTTTTTGAGATTAGGAACACGTGAACTGTAATATTTATAAGAATTTAGCAAAAAGTATGCAAATTATCGGAAAACTAATCACCAAACAGCGTTCCCGTAGTGATAGGGAATTAAAGTACGCTACCCACATACGAAATTAAAACGTACTTACCAATAAAATCAATTATTTTTTTCCAAAAACACGACACGCGTCTTATTCTTTGACTAGTGAACTTCACACTGTTGCTCGCTTGCGCCACCTAGCGCGTTTTGTTTGAATTATATCGACCGATATCCATCGCGTTCACTGAATGATTTAATAAACGTCAGACAGCATTTGAATAGTCAAAATATGAAAAATATATATTTTAACTATTTAATTTAAACGTATATTCGTAATTTAATAATTTTCGAAGCTAATATATAAAAAAATACAATTTTAAGTCTTAATTGTAAACATTTTTGATTTGTCTTAACTATGAAACGTGGTATAAGGACGCGTTCCCGGAATGACTATTTAAGCCTTTTGAGCTTAAAATCTAATAAAATATTTTCGTAAAAAAATAAATATGATAAGTGCCTTGTAATTATGCGCAGAAACTTCATTTGGAAACAAGTATTTTAGCCATACCACGTTATTTTATTAAGAAAATCTATGTCAGAAGCATGATTCTCACCTCTCTGATTTTGACCCATATATACATAAACTCACGCCTGTATTCTCTGATGGGGTTAGCAGAGGTGGATTTCTACACCCACATTTCGCCAGTCATGTATCAGTCCCATGTAATAGGGGGGGGGCCTCTTGCCGTTTTTCGGGCACATTTCCAGACTCCGTGCTGCTACTGAGAATTTCCTAACGGAAAAACCCAACAACACTTTGCCCGACCCGGGAATCGAATCCAAGACCTCTAGATTTCACGGCACATGCTTGTACCGCGAGTCCACAAGGCAGACAAATATATATTATAATATAATTTAAATATTTTAAAGTGGTAGAAAGTACATGATAATTGGAACTTACTAGACTTTCGGTGAGCGGTTAATGATTGACTCAAGTGTTTTCAACTGTCACGATACAATATCGAACGAGAGATTAGTGTAATCTCTGATTTATGATGTGATAACAATGTGCAGTCAATAATCTCATGTTATAATATATTACTATTCTTTCTAAATATATCTAAATATAACTTCGTCCCTTTAAAACTGGACATAAACTGTTTACTAGAAAACCAATACATTTCGCGTGTAAGTCAAATATACAGTATTTCTTTCAGTTAACGGTGGATTTCTGCGATACAGACTATGTTGGTACTAACCACCCTCACGTTAGTATGTGTTCCTCAATACTTTCCAACGACTTTTAGACAGTACGTAAGTGATTTTTTTGTTCGAAGATAATTTTACTCTTCAAAGAGGAAATGTTAAAAAAGACACTTACTAAACCAATTCGAATGATTTTTGGTATGGACACAGATTTCTAAAATAGGCTACTTATTATCTTCTACGAAAATAAAGTGGTGTTCCCATGGGATGAGCAAGATATCCAAGATTGCGTCCGAGGGATCTTTATTACTAAATAAAAATGCAAGAATAGGTATATTTACCGTTTGTATTGTTGGTATTTTGCATGTGATGCTAGTAGTTGATTGAATTTGAGTGTTCATTTTGACAGCTTCGGCACGCTGATCACTTCCAGCCCTTTACCGAATACGCACACTTTGATTGCATCACTAAAACGATAAAAAATACACAATTTATGTATTTTCATGGCTTTTTTATATACAGTCAGATACATAATCCAGACCTCACATTAAAATACTAGTCTAGTATCGTGGGCATCTGAAATAATGTAACTTTTCGGCTTCATAAACACTTATTATCAGACCTGGACAAATATTTGTGTCTCGGTGCGGGGATCGAACCCGCGGATTCTCGTTTCGTCAGCTGGTGTCTAGCCGACTGCGCCACGGGGTTTAGTAGTTACAACATTATAGTATTATCTGTGTGCATTACTAAACAATTATAGACACATCAAGATCTTTATTCTTTCTTATATCTTATTCTATCTGACTGTAAAATGACCATGTTAATACTAGTAAAGTACGTAAAATCAAACCTTTTAATCTCCACAATATCCATTCCTTGTATGTCTGACACATTGCTGTACACCTGCGTCACAAAATCACATTTCACACAATCATCTACACTCCATTTGAGCAATGTAATCCTCTGGTCTATTGATGTAGTGAGAAGGAGATCTTCTACTATACGAATGCCAGTTATTTGGGAACTGTGATAATTAGAAGACGACCAAGAATTTTCTACTTTTATAGAGTTTAATTTATCCTGTACAGCCATCTTCAGCAGATTTAAAACTATGGCATTATCGTCTCCCCCAGTAGCAAGTAATAGAGAATTATCATCTAGTACTTTAGTGGCAATGCTATTGACGCCAGATTTTCTAGTTTTTACTATGAAAAATGGTTTAAATTCATCTTCGGTATCAATATCATCAATTTTCCAAAAAGCCACATCTCCAGTAGTGGTGCATGTGGCAAGAATATCTTTACCCAAATATTTGAAGCAATGAGTTTTCAATATACATGTTTCGTGAAACTGTTTCTCTTTGATCGGTTTAAATGTTGTTCCAAATGAGAATATACGTAATACGGCATCAGAACATCCAGCAAATAGTAATAAATTGTCATTATGGTTTACTACATCAACGTCCATAATCCTTGTTTCTGGATCAAAATCAACAGTGCAATTCTTCCACGAAGTATTACCCTTCCTTTCTTTATCAGTACCCTTGACAAGATAATCTACTAAATCCTGTGATTCTATTATTATTTCCCTGTAGTCTTTCGTAAATTTAACATTTTTTATACTAATCTGAGCTCTACCGCCAGCTGATATCAGTAAGACATTCCTTGCATCAATAGGAAACAGTTTCAATGTTCTGATGCTTGACAAATGTTTAAATACTATTTCGTCTCTAAATGTGAGGCTGTCATCCACACTCGAAACTCTAAGCGTTGTGTCTTCTCCGCCAGATATGTAGAAAATTTTCGTAGGTTCAAAAAAGTTTTTATATACCCTAAGACAATTGATTTCTTTGCTGTGTGATCCATTTATTAAATTTCTTGACATTATTTTGTTCAGCGAGTATCGATTTAAATGAATTTCTGAGTTTTTAACATAAACTAGTTGTATGACAGGTTCAAAATCGTCATTAATTTTTACGACACATCTTTGCGCATCCCATGATCGGTGACCACCACCACAAGGCACCTCTAAAACTTTGCAGTTATCTATCATATTGTAAATAACAAATACTCTCTCTTGAAATCCACATATCAAATTCTCGTCTCTATCCAGGAATTTTTCTACCCACTGAAATTCTAGATCTTTCTTGTTCATGAACTTAAATTCATTAGACATTAGATCCACATGAAATGATTTGACTGTCCCATCTCTGCCTGTGGTCATCACATGATTCCCTTCAATGTTTATTGAAGTAGGACCATATCTTCCATGTACCTTACTAAAGGATTTAACAGGATCCTGTTTCCCCTTGATATAAACATGGATATTACCACATCTATCCCCCAATACAAATATATTAGCTCTTGTGTCTATTGCGGTTGATGTCAACCATCTTTCTTTGCAAGGAGGTAAAGTAAAATTAGCATGAAGTCCGGTTTTGCCATTATATGTGAAAATGGTAACAACACCATTCTCAGAACAGAATACAAGATGTCTGTTTCCTGCCCAGTGCATTGATAAAATTTTACCTATGCTTAATTTTGTATCTATTAAATTGACTAGCATGGCTTCATCTTTACAACTCTCTGCAAAGACATCAAATTTCCCATTCATATCAGCAACAGCAATTAGTTGTTTGCAAGCTGACAGGCTCATCAATTTGTATGTTGATTCATGATTTAATTTAAAAACAGTTGTATTTTTACTGTCTATATTATAGTGCACCAAACTGTCACTTTCATTCATGATGACTATGTTTCTTCTTGCTGTAAGAGCCACCTTTTTAGGAGTACCAACATCTACATCAATAACTTGACTTTTACAATAGTCTTCAGTGGTTGCTAATGGATGTAAAATGACTCCACAGTCACCACCGCCTGTAACCAGTAGCTTTTCATTGCAATCCACAGCCCATATACCACCACTTTGATGTGCTGAATTCTTTTTAATCAATTTACCATCTAAATCCCAGGTGCATATTACGGAATCTTCACCTACTGATACAACATGGTTGTTTGTGATGCAGTTTCTCATAACCCTCGCTTGATGGCCATACAATTCATGTTTGCACGCTATTTCAATGTTTTTCCAATATTCAAGGCTATTTTTTGAGCATTCAGGAACTACATTTGGACCCCATATTCTTACTGATCTGTCATCTGAGGTTGTTACAATAATATCTTTCTCAGGTTTACAAGATATAGAGAATATTACTCCCTGAAAAATAGATTACATCTTAATATTTATTTCTTACCTTAAGAATTTTATTACATAATTTCAAAGGCAAAAATCTGTTATTCTGAGGTAACTTTGTTTAATACTTATGAGTATAATATAAATATTATTCTTACTTTATGTCCTTTTAAATTGTGTAGGGGATTGTTTTCCTCACATGTGTGTATGATGACCTCCGAGAATACAGTGCCAGCCATTACAAGAACTTCACTACCAGTCAAGGATAGAAGCAACCCACTGTACAGTATTGAGTTGTCTTTACTTGCATGTCTTGATGTAATAAGTTGCTTTGATACATCCCATTTCTATAAAAAATAAAAAGTTATGTTTATGAGATGAATTACACAAAATGTAAATTCAATTCCAAACAGATAAAACCATATTTAGTTAGTAGTGATGGCCTCGAGGTTTGGGCGCGCGGTCGAGAATTTCGGCGGTCGCGGGTTCAAACCCCAGGCACACACCTCTGACTTATCGAAGTTATGTGTGTATTCACATTGAATTATCACATGTTGATAAAACCTGCACACCTAAAATGTTCCTAGAAATTTCTTAGGTGTGTAGTCCGCCAACCCGCACTAGGCCAGCGTGGTGGACTATGGCCTAAACCCTCTCAATGGTAGAGAAGACCCGTGCTCAGCAGTGGGATGTATATGGGTTGATGACGACGAAAACCATATTTTAGGGGCTTTATATCTCTATCTTACGACCAATAGTTATTATAAGCATTATATACAAGTACTTATTAGTACAATTATAGTTTATTTAAATTCGGCCAGGACCTTGCTATTTGCTAGTTATTACATATCTGTTTTAAATGATGTTATTATATTAAGTTTTGACTGTATTCAGTTATTGTTTCATAAAATATATAACCTAATGCTGTTCATAATTAATATCAGAAATCTTTTATTTTGGTTATAATTTAATTTACCTGAACAACATTGTGAGCAGTCAGAAGAGCTACAGTGTTATCATCAATCCATATACTTGAATGAAGCCAATCATTACAAACTATTGGCTCAAAACATCTTTCAAATAATTCTTTGTTATCCACACAGTCAGTTGTTCTAGTTTTAAGCACAGTAAACTGTTTTCCACCAAAAACTAGGACTCGTTGACCGCATTTTGAAGGAACAAATCCGTAAATTTTCTGCCCTATCAAAATATCAGTCTTATGTAAAAAGCTCCCAATGTGTTGATCAAATACATTCATAGCACTCCCATTTGCTAAAAATAACAAAATTTTAAATTAATTAGTTTTTATGCGAGGATTATAAAAAATAAACTATCTTATAACCAATATACTTACCGGCCAACACATATTTATCCCAAAATTTAACCGCAGTAACATCTGTACGTGTTATTAAAGACATTCTCAGAATAGAAACATTCACAAGAAGGCACAGTAAATACAATTTCTTTTTTAATTAAACATTTAATTTTTACTCCATAGTTGTATTAAAGTTTGATTACATTTTACAATAAAAGAAACGAAACATGTGTTAATGACGTTTACGTTTCTTTACACGAAGAAAAAATATTTCAACTAATTATTTATTAACAAAACATATGTTGATTTGATTATTGAACTTTATGAATCAATTATTTTCACAGGCTCAGAAGCCAATTATTACAAAAATATGATAATTATAAGTATGACCCAATGTAGCAGAGCTGCCTTTTTCTGTCCAAAACATTTTTAGGGCATTTGCAGCAGTCGCAATTATGCTGAAGGATGGATGAAGCAGCTTTGCTGCTGTTATAATCGCATTCGCAAAGTAATATATAACGTAACGTAATATAACGTAAACGTAATAATTAAGTAAGTATATATTACTCCAAAATGAGATACCGAGTGTATGTAACCGTGTGAAGGTATTTCATTCCGATACTACTCACATCAGTAAAAATTGGTTAACTAAATATTGAAAATAATTTATTAAGACTGTCTCATCATGCCGCAGCACAGTTATGCGCCGTCTGTAATGTAATCTAGAGGTTCTGGGTTCGAGTACTATTATTACCATGAGGCAAATTATTATTTGATTTTTCTGTTTGATAATTCTCAGAGCTGTTGCAAGTTGTCTGAAAATGTTCCCGAAAAAAAGGTAATAGTCTCGGCATCAATAAACAAAATAAAACGTTTGTAAAATTATACAAAAATATTAATAAAATAAAAAACAATTTATTATTTAAGTATCCACGTTCCTCGTATTGATAAATTTTCTATTTTAATCGCTTTGGTATTGATCTAGCGGGTAATGTTCTGGATATTTCTTCAGATGTTGCTCCATTTGTTGCATTTGTTTTCTGAAAAATAATTATATTTTAATGTCATTCGATTTTTTTTCTCAATTTGAAATTTCTCATTCTCGATTTAATAATGGTATCTCAGACAGTTGTGAACCTAACAGCCATTAGTCCATACTTATAAATTTGAAGGAAAATCTTTTCATGGACTGACGATGATGATGAAAAAGATTACCTTTTACAATTTACTTTTTAAAATTTAGTTAATACTCACTGGATCCTAGGAGGCATTTCATAGTAGACGTCCTCCAACATCTCTCTCCAGTGGGGGCGCTTTTTCTTCTCAGCTTCCTGCATGGTGCGTACCACGGTGTCTCTCGCATCTTTAACCCACGACTTCTCGGCTTCAGAATCCCACAAACCTGATAGATATTCATATAATTATTATCATAATTTATTCGCAATCTGTTAATCCGTAAAGAACGAAGAACTTGGCACTCATTCCAGACTTATGTATATTTGTTTATATGGTCTATTAAGAAGATGAAATATTTATTTTGTCTGTTTCTATTGTTAATAAATAAAATATGCATACCTACATGCATTTGTGCAAACAACTCTCTGTGCGTAAAATGTTACCTTTTCGCTCCAAATAAAACTTTAATTTTTGCATAGGGCTCTCCTCTTTGGTCCACTTCTGAATCTCCTCCACTGGTCGGTAGGCACTGCTGTCGTCAGATGTGGAATGATGGCCCACTCTGGAAATTATTTGTCGATTTCGTTAAAATCTACTTCGAATCAACTATTGTGGGCTGTGTGTATATTTACGTGATAATTTTACATCTCTTGTATATTAGTGGCGCATAAACCTTATGAATCTCTTTTTAAGTAACTAAGACATCTACAGGAATGTGCCGGCAATGTCAGTAAAGATGAATATCGGTCTCAGTTTAAACCTTGACTCGAGATTCCGAAGACTCATAAACAATCATACAATGAGAGAACTAAGAAAACAATAACGCGCTAATTATTATTAAAAATTTCGAAGATCGAGGTAAGTAGTCGCCTAGGGTGCATTGCAGCAGCGAGGCATTTGCATCGTGAATAATGCAGACGTTTATCATCTGCATAATGGCGAATGTTGTATAACCTTATACCACCTTTCTTTTCCTTAACAGAACCACTCGTGCTGGCTGGCGAGGGGAGTTTTGGCGCCAAGGGGGAGAGGGGCAGAGTAGTTGTCAAGTAACAAGAATTTATAATAAAATTGTAATAAAAGTAGAAGCAAAAAAATAGGTATGTTTTTATATGTAAAATTAAGGCCTAATAATGCGTTTGCAAAAAATCATTATGTTTAATAATTTTAATGACTGGTCCACTTAGGATCCGGACTCAGCGTAGGAGATTCTTGGTCCCCAAGTCCCTCCTCTGGATGCGCTCTTTTTACTACTATCCCGGCACGAACCGGTGGCCGGTTTACAGTAAGCAACAAATAAGACCTGTAAGACATAGCCTCAATGAGCACGGGTTTGTTGTTGGCCAGCGCGAAGTCCCTGGCCCGTGCGACGGCGTTGTGCACGGCCAGCGCGTCGGTGCCGTCCACCCGCGCGCTGTGCAGCCCGAGCGCCGGCCCGCGCGCTGCCACGCCGTCGCCGCGGTACTGCTCGCTAGTCGGCGTCGAGATCGCGTACCCGTTGTTTCTACTGTCACAATACGGGGGGTAACGCTTAGGCTTTCAGGTATCGTGGTCTATATACGATTCTCATTAGTCTATAAATTCAGCTATTTTGTTTGTAATTAAATGAACGTTAAGCAAATAAAACTAGGGAACTGTTGATTTTACAATCATGAGTAAACCATGGTTGATTTAAAGGCATTTTCAAAGAATCTAACTTCGGCTCATTATATTAAATTAAATATAAGTAATCAATAAAGTTTCTTGAAGCAGAAGAAGTTCAGATAGGTTTAAGACCACCTAAATGAAGGCATCAATTTACATTATTACTGGGCATCGATGGTTCATTTTAAGATGTTTAGTTACCATATCAAAATGACCGGGCAGTCGAGCGTGGCCGCGAAGTTGAAGGCGGCATGGGCGTCGCCTTCCGAAGCAGCGCCGTCTCCGAAGAAGCACACCGCGCATCTGTCGTTGTTGGGAACACGCTTGAAAGCGTACGCCGCGCCCACCGCTTGGGGCATTTGGGTTGCTGAGGGAATTTATTGAATCTAATACAACGCTAAAAATACTCAAATAAAGATGGGTCCGAGGTTTATAGGTTGGGATGAGAATCTTGGCTGTCACGGATTGAAACCCCAGGCACGCCCCTGAATTTAATGAGTAAGTAGTTGAACAGTAAAGGAAAAAATCGTGTGGAAACCGACACACCTAATAGTTCTCAGGAATTTCTAAGGGCTATAATAATCAGCTAAACCGCAAAGTGGTGGATTAAAGTGAAGTAGGTACATGGAATAACCATTTGAACTGTACCGTATTCACTATGAATTACTGGCGAGTTGTTTGTATTTCAAGATGTTATTTCCCTTAAAATATATTTCCAATATTAAGTATTAACGTGTTTTCTTTACTCACCTAAAGGACTGGATATGGTTACAAGATTGAGTCTGTCACTGCCGTAGTGGACAGGCATTTGTCTTCCCTTTCCAGGATCCTCGTGGTTCCCGTAGCACTGGTTTATCAGCTCCGTGACTGTGAAGCCCCTGTACAGGAAGATTCCTACCTCCCTGTACTGGGCGAACACCAAATCTTTAGGGGAAAGCGCGGACGCCGAGCCCACGTGAATACCTTCTTCTCCGTAGTTGGTCATGTAGAATGAAATGCGGCCTTGCCTGGAAGAATTGACAAAACAAAATTCATGTCTGTATTGCCGCAGGTGTAGGCCTAATCACATATCCGCAGCAGTATTTCGTTGTTCCCGAATTTCGTAAAAGTGACAAACATCTAAGATATCATTTAATTACTGAATAATAATATTTTTTTAAGAAAACACATTTTTTCCATCCCTTAATATAAAGTAAGTTCCCGAATCTAACTGATCGATGTGATCATTTTTCCGTCCAGGTAATTATTTCAGTAATTGTATTTTTAAATTCATACTCGTGATCCGATCATTCATTATTAAATTTAAACATACTTGTCGACAACCTATAGGAACAGCATACCTTTGCGATTCATAAAGAATCTTATCCAATTGATTAATTTGAACCATTGTTTTGTACATGTGAATCAAAGTTTCCTTCTCGATGTTTGGCTCCTCACGATTATCGATAACTTCGCCATTGTTGTCCAACACACGATAAATAGGGATGGGATCGTAGCTGTTCTCATTCAGGAACTTCATCTCAGTGACGTAGGGTGCTTTAGCCCCCGGAAAATCAGCGAATTTGCCCCCATTTTGCACCACTTCTGGTCTCGTGTTTGTCGATAACAACTAGAAATGCAAAATAAATAAGATATAATTGGTATTAGACATTTAGTGTGTAATATCACGCTCGTAACTCTTACAAACTCACCCACTCAAATGCATGCATAAACGAATTTGTTTTTCCTCCAATAAAATGTTTGAACGATACAAACTGAAAATAATTGAATCAGTTTGTTACCACTGTAACCCCGTGTGGATATATTCGTTTATGGCTTTAATTGAAAACGAATTATAACACAATCTCATAGAGCTCACTTTCCCTTAAATTATTTTATTTTAAAATGCAAAACATTCAGATTGCGTCTATCGCTGTTGCCAAAGACACTGATTGTTTTTTTCTTATCATAAAAAATATATCAACAAATTTATAATAAAATTACTTGCTAAGTTTTTTTATTAGTAAATGAAAAGTAAATGTGCGATTGTTTTACATGTAATTCTTACCCGAAATGCGTGGCGTAGTGTGTTTAGTCTGACAAAACCAGCACCCGTCTTGAGCGCCATGTTGTAACTGACGCAAACTCATTAATAGTTATCGTTGTATTTATCCAAATAACATTAGCAAGTGTGATAAGACGCGGCCTTTCGCTTCGTAACAAAACGATGTGTTACTACGTATTGTGTAAAGTTATAAACAACTGCAATAGAAAAAATATTTTGGAATTGAAATTTCTTTTACATTCATAAGTATTCTTTCTTTCTTTTTATTGGAATTTCAAAATATAATTTAAAGCAAATGTTATCACTTTTACGCCAGTGTAGTTCAAGTTAGTATACTCACTTATCAGAGAAATAACTCGTGAAGATTTCTCATGCATGCAAGTTTTACTTTAACGTCTAGATACGTGACAATTTCTTGAGAGTATTCAAAAGCTTTTAACTGGGAATTAAACCCGGGGCTGCTGGGATTATTTGGCAGATTGTGTGCCTTATTTAGATTTTAAAACTTCTGTAGAAAGAAATTGTAATCTGAAGCGTGATCTTATACTTAAATTATTTCAATCAATATTTGTCATTGTTATTTAAAGGTCTAGTTTAGACCACAATGCATAAGTAAAAATCTCGTACATTATGAGAAAAAGAAACTTTATGCTGCGCCAGTTAATTCTTTGGCAAATGATATCTGTAATTGCAATCCCAAAAAAGGATTCACATCGACTGTTTCTACTACTGTACTGTTACTACCTGATAAAAACGAACAACTTGAATCCTCATATGTAATCTAATTGAAAAATATTTCAACAAAACAGAATCACAGAACAAATCTGTATTATTAATTTATTGATAAGATAACAAAAGCGATACATATACTATAGGTTACGTAAGCAATGGTTTCGTTATTGATTTTCGGTGATTAAGGTTATTTTATAATACTGGAATCACGAATTATTTCAATTTATTTTACACACAATAGTATCGAAGTTATCATAATTCTGGCAGATTAATTTATTTTTATAGTAAGCTTAAAACTTTACTCAAACTTTAGATTTTTAGACACGTTTATGTTTGCAAAATTCCCAAAAACAAACGCCAAATTAATTTAAACATAATGGTTCGTGCAAGGTACCCGCAGACTTGTTACCTTCAAAAATAAATATGAATTGGCGACTAAAATTTGACTTCAGATTTTTTCAATTTAAGGGGCGCCATACACCTACAATAATATTGAACAATCTTTTTATTGTTCAATAATATTGAACACCCCCTTTGATTCCAGACGTTCAATAAATTCTGTCAATAAAATTAATAAACCACTCTGATCAATATTTTCGTGCGAGCAACATGTCTGACGACGAAGTTTTGGCGGCAGCCACGCTGGTGATGTTGTTGAAAAGAAAAAAAAGAAATATATTGCGCAATATTAACCCTACACAGCTGTTCAATAAAAATTAAGCTCCCTCAATCTTTTGTTCAATCACGGCGCAATGCTTCAATACTATCCCTACACGTTCAATAATATTGTACAATCAGAATATTGTTCAATATTATTGAAGGTGTATGGGTGCCGTTAGGGAGATAAGTATGCATATTTACACTGAATTATCATATCCTACTTAGCGCTCGATATAGGTATGTAATTTAGAGGCAAATAGGAAACCTTAAATCTCTTATGGTTTTCTGATGTAGGTATGTAGTAGGTTCATCTACCAATGTAGCCGAAGGCCTCTAACCCTTATTAAAAAAATCCTTTTAAGACGATAGATAGACATTTCTCGTTATTCATATTATGTTTATTTTGACAGCATTAGGCGGCAGGTTTGCCGTGCTGGTATTAATAACTAAAGAAAAAGCCTCGAAATGCTACTTCTATACCGGTTTGGGTAATGCTAGGATGTTTATACAGAACGCAGTTGGCCAGTATATTATTGAACGCAAATAACCTACTTGCGTGTCTTATTCACCGTTTCATCGAAACATGATGTCATCGATAACGAAGGGTATATAAACAGTGGTTGAATGAATCCCGCGGCATAAGCGTGCGGCGTGCGAAAGGTATCACGACCAGCTAATTTATTTTAGGTTTTTCTATTTGGATATAGTCAGTAGCTGCAATAAATCTGGAAGCGTTCCTGTTGTACAGCAATAAGCTTACCTTCAAGCCCAGGCCCCAGTCTTGCATTACGAAATTACGAATAATAATCTTTAAGTTTTAAACAATAGCAATACGACATATAAATAATGAATAATAACATCCTGTTTCATATTATAGAATAATAAAGGCGTAATGTGTATGGGATAAATTATAATATAATTATGAACTATCTCCATCCCTTTGCTAATATTAAGGATATTGGGTACCTACTGGAACTTCAAACTAGAGTTTTTCAAAGGTCCAAATTTAGTCAAAGTATCGAGTGCATTTTTAAAAAAATCAATGAAAATACTTATTTAAAATCTCAAGAAATATATAAAGTTTAAAATTATTTAAATATGTAATTTTTATTCATTAATGTAATTTTTTTTGTGTAAAACTATATTTTTAATTCAAAAATGAAATTATAATAAATACATAATCCAATAATATAATTCTGATTTTATATTTCGGATTTGGCTTTGTATTTGTTGGTATTTTTTTTACTCGGCAATAAAGATATAAGTGTCACAATGGAAATGTTACCCTGCCAAAGTAAATTGTACGCCAATTTTCAACATGTTTCTGTTGCTTAAAAGGCGTATGAATCGATAGTATTATATTAGTTGTCACTTGACAGTTTTTAGTTTAGGTTAGTGACGGTTCATTGATAATATTTTCACTTTTAGCTTCTAAAGATGCCTTACTGGTACTATGACAAGAAAGATCTTCAAAATACCCCATCGTACCGCGAAGGCATTCCCAATGAAACAGAAAATCGGTATCGGAAGGAGGGCGCCAGATTCATTATCGACACGGGCTCAAAAATGGACTTAGGTTATAACACAGTAGCGACAGGAGTTGTTTATTTCCATCGTTTCTATATGTTCCACTCGTTCAGGACATTCCCGAGGTATATCACAGCGTGCTGTTGCCTCTTCTTAGCGGGTAAAGTTGAAGAAACTCCAAAGAAATGTAAAGATATAATTAAAGTAGCAAAAACTTTGCTCACGGAACAGAAGTTTGGTACTTTTGGTGAGGATCCGAAGGAGGAAGTGATGACGCTGGAGAGGATCTTGCTCCAGACGATCAAATTCGACTTGCAAGTGGAGCATCCTTATGGCTACTTGTTAAAGTATGTCAAGTGTTTGAAGGGAGACAAAGGCAAGTTGCAGAAGATGGTGCAGATGGCGTGGACTTTTGTAAATGACAGGTAGATATTTAAAATATTTTCAATTTCTCGATCACAATTTTTTTTTACAGCATAACATTTTGTTTAGTAATATTTAATATTATGAAATGGTTGTTTGCTTTTCAAAGTCTTGCATTTAGAAATTTCAACATATTTGTTAATAGAAGATGTACCTATAAAATTCCTTTTTTACCAACAGTTTATGCACAACTCTGTGTCTGCAATGGGAGCCCGAGGTGATAGCTGTGGCTCTAATGTTCCTTGCTGGAAAGCTCAGCAAGTTTGAAGTTACAGACTGGAATGGGAGACAACAGAAACACAATGCATGGTGGGACATGTTTGTGGAAGACATCACCATGGAACTACTTGAAGATATTTGTCACCAGGTAATTAATGCTCTTTATAATTTTAAATATAAACAGGGTTATAACCATTTCCTTTTATAGGATAATGAGATTTAGATTAAGAACTTAGCAATAATTATTAACTAGAGTCCTACATTGTAGTATGTCATGTAAAATGCTGTTATTTTATTTTACTGAATTATCCTATATTTAGATGAGGCTTTAAAAAGTAATTTATTGTACTGTTTATAAAAAATTGTGAAGTTGCACTTGACAAACACTACCAGCTTTTTGCAAGTAATGTTTATTAATAATATTGCACTTTGCAGGTTCTGGATCTGTACTCTCCGCAGCCACAAAACACGGGAAGTGACTCCCCTCCACTGCCACCACCCAACAAGGTTCCAAAAAACGAGAAGAAGCCCCCCTCAATTACACCGCCAGCTTCCGTATCACCTGTCGCCCCTGTCATCACTAAGCCGGTCACCACTCCCGTCAAAAATGGGGCAGAGATGAAGCTTGAGCCACCAAAGATGGAGCCAATTAGGTACAGTTACCCAGCGTACCCTGCAATCCCGGCGCCCTTCGCCCCGGTGTATTCTGCGCCGCCGCCGACCATCCCGCCGCCCCCGAGGTTACCGCTGGCGGCCGGACCTCCACATCAGCTGGTGTACGCGGAGCCCCCGCCTGCGCCGCCCAGCCGGTTCCCTCCTGTCAACGTTCCTCCTCCCACATACTTCCCGCCACTGCCGGGCCGAGGCCCTCCGCCCCCCGGGCCGCCGCCCAGACCGTACTACCCGCCGCCATAGCGGCCGCGATGTGATAGATTACTGTATAATTTTTTTAATAAAATATATTTGATAGAAAAAGATGTTTGTTTTATTTCATGGCCAGAAACAATTAAGGTAGATTTTTAAAATCATACAATTTCGTACATAAACTTAGTTACTGAATTTCTGTTATGTATTTCATGTTGATCTTGATATTTTCCTTAAGTGACCATCAGTCAATTGCACATACTGTAGCAATAACGGATTTAGTTAACAATACCCATAAACTGAGCAAGGCCGCTCTAAAACCGATGACAATGGAATTATTACGTCATGTAACCTCGTCATGAAAGAGAAAGGAACAGACAACAGTTCCATCAGTGTTTAATCAAATATACACATTCACGCGTGTTGCTGGGTGGCAGAGTTTTACTAAGAATTTCCTAATACCATGAATGTATAAACATGACACACTTTTAGTCACACTGTATGAGCAGTAAAATATGCGTTGACAGGAAGTGGATAATGGAGATATAAAAATATCTTCGCTTCGAAATTTTATTGTCAGTACATCACAATAACGATAACATACTGGTGCGCACGTGACGCGCTTTACAGAGTTGTAAAAAAATAACAAAAATCATTAAATACTGGAGTTATATTACAATGACAAACATACAAATTATATTATTCCTTATAGATAAAGTAAAACATACGAAAAATTACGATTTGTTATTGACAAGAAAAAATAATTTTGTGCTATAATTTATAAATAAGAGTGAAGACACTAAATTAACCAAATAACTATTTAATTTAATTCATATTTTTCTCTTGTTTTGGTAACTAAGATAGAAACAAACTTTAATAAACTTTACTTTTTGTTTTTCTTATTATCAATAGTGTTTACAAAACTAATTCAGTGTCTTCACACTTTGCCACAATAATCTAAATAAAACGTAATAAAATATGGAGCTGCCATTCGACTAGATGGTTGCAATAATACACAAAATACATTCATTTGATAAAACTATGAACACACCGCGATGTCCCTGCACCATATTAGAAAGATTCCCAGCACAGTTTTCATTCTAAGACTGCTCCAAATACATACCATACCTTATGCTTCAATGTGTGACTCTCATGACCAGAAACAATATGAATTAAAATATTTTTATGCCAATGATATTACATCCTAGAAGTACTGATTTTTTTTCCTAATGGCAGTGTGAAATGACTATCACATATTTTTTGAAACACACACTCCAATTATAATAATTATATCAATATATTTTACACTCACTCAGAATAGAACCCATTTGCCTAGGATGCATGTATATGAAAGGCATAAAAGTAATGTTGAACAATAAAAGTCATGGGTTGAATATGATTATTGCATTTTCTTATTACAGCTTGAGATCTACGTATTTTGAGAACTTTAAAAATCGCTTAGATAGATGCATGTGGCCATATCAAAATTAAAATATTTTTACCTAATTTGTATTAATACACAATTTTCATGTCTCAATGCAAAAAAAAAGAATTAATATGTCTATGTATTGGTTCAGAACTGTTTATACAAATTAACGATTATTATTTTTAACAAGACATACATTACAAATATTAAAGTTTTTATTCATAGAATGTATCCAAAAATAGTAATAAAAAAAAACATTTAACATCAATAGGTAAGGCTCGACCGAGATGGATTTTTTGTTCTCGGCCGAGACCGAGACCGAGACCGAGAATAAAATAAAGTCTCGGCCGAGACCGAGAATAGATAAAGCGTGATTTTCTTTAATAATGTTAATTTTTTTAATACGCTACTACTACTTCATGTCCCTCGACATAAAATTGACCAGCTCTCCTAAACAGTTGTTTACTTGATTAACTAGTAGGCGGCGTAGTTAAAAAATTATTTGTTGCAGGCTTAAGCACTAAGCAACTTATAAGGTGACAAAAACCAATACTCAAAAATATTAGCATTTCTTTGATTACCGAGCTTGTACTATATTTACGCGTGGCCACGCGCGGTAAAATTTTAATGCCGATTCGAAAAAAGTTACAGTCTCGGTTATGACCGAGAATCTCGGCTAGAAACAGCCGAGAACCGAGACAAATTTCTCGGTTGGATTTGTAGCCGAGAATGCCGAGACCGAGACCGAGACCGAGATCTCGGTCGAGCCTTATCAATAGGCATAAACTGCTATATGATTGTTCATGATGCATCCAGATAAACAAAATAATATTCAATCCAAGACTTCTTTTATAGACATATTTAAAACTTTAAAATAATACCAGTATATTACACGAAAAAGCAGATAACAGGAATAAAATATTTTAAAAAATTTTAAGGGCACATCATATCAAACTATGTTGATAAAAAGTTTTTTTTAATCCAATACATGTTACATTTCCCCTTGTCTTGTTACCCTGCAAGAACACTGACGGTATATAATACTATGAAATATCAAACACAATTATTAGACACAAAAACAACACATTTAATTCTATAAAGGCACAAGAAAATTTCATCAGATCGCAGATAATCTCCTATAAGGCACATGATTCTCACTTACATAGTTCATATATAATATTAATAAAAATCTCAAAAAATTACATTCAAATTATATAAATAATTATCTTACAGTAGATGCAGTACGCACACCTTTGAGTAACACTAAACATGCCGCATAATAAAAGAACATTATATTCATACAGATTATTTTACAATGATAGAACATTGGTAATAAATACAAAATATACAAAATCACTAGACAAAGGTGGATCCTTATCTCAGTCATACTGTCAAAATCTCAATTATAGATCTTTAAGGACTTCACTAGAGGCACTGAAGTCTACTATGAGACCATAAAAAATCTACTTATTGCTGAATAAAATACCCTATGATTAAAATAAAAATATTAGTGCAAGTAAATTTTAAAATATTTGAAAATGAGGCATAAAAATACATTTGGATTTTCTCATGCGAAAATTTGAAAGGTCTTTTATTAAAATATGTTTAAAAATCTCAACAAAAGTATGCGAATGTATATTTTAACAATGGTGTACAAACCCTTATTTATTATTGGTTCTGGTTTTATTGGCAGTTAACAATATGTGGCCTAACAAAATTATTTGCCTAATCTTCAAACAATTTGAGGTACCAACTTCAGACATGTAAGTTCATTCAATAAATATAATATACTTATCAATACAAAACCCCGAACACTATTAAACTATAGCTAGAGGCTTCAATACATTCAACATTATATATTTTCACTATTGGACGCAAAATATTAATACTCGTTACGTGTTTCGATTTATGGATACTTTTTAATTGAATAAATAATTCGTTTTGAGAATAGTGACATGAATACTCATTTCGTTTATAATAAAATACTTATGGTGTATATGAACATATAAATTCATTCATTTTAATACACTATTTATTTAAATATTAATTGGATATTTATAATACTTATGAAGGTATGTAGTTATTTCCTTGTGTTCGGTGACCGTTGCTCTGCTGGTGTAGTCTATATGAGTCTTGACTGCTTGAGATAGAGCAGCAGCAGTTGGTGAAGGAACTTGTATTGCTGCACGTTTTCTATGAGGTTGGCACGTTGTTGGTGCAGCAAGCTTATCGTGCGTGGGATGTCCAGCTCCTAGGAAAACGAGATTTTTTTTAAATATGGAGAGTCTACTAAACTAATTTTGGTTTATTGGCATCCTCTCAATGGGAGAGATATTGGTGTTTGGAAGTAAAGTGTCTATACGGTAATTCTTCTATCGCTTTGCTTAATTTTCTTTTCTTTGATTCATAGAGGTACAGGCTGATATAGACAGCCTATTTACAGTGTCTCCACTCACTGACAGCATGCAGAGGTATGAGGAAATAATTTAGACATTTCCCCCGAGGTTTAGAAGTATTTCGTCATAATATTTGAACCACTCCATATATCATGTACGTCCCGCTGCTGGGCATGGGCCTCCTCTACCATGAAGAGGGTTTAGGCTTAAGAACACCAAACAAAACTTGTGTGGGTTGTCGGACTACACACCTAAGAATTTTTAAGTGTGCAGGTATGCTCACTATTTTTTTTTTCACTGTTAAGAGCGTATAAACACCGCGCGGCTCGCCGAGTTTAGGTAAATGGGACGAGTGTCGATGCAGCGACGAGCGCGCGCGCCGGTTCTTACTTATTACTCAAAATATCAAATAAAATGAAATGAAATCATAATTATTGAATATGTATAGTGTCAAATACATCACTTAGATTAATTTCTTTTAAAGTTTAATTAATCACATGTTCGGAAAGCAGAGATAATAGCAAAAATATTTACGACGCAAATTTCGATGGCGTAGCGCAGAGCGATACGTCCTCTCCTTGGAAGGCCTCGCGGCGGTGTGATTTGCACTGGCCTGGGCCCGGCGTTTTATAGCACATTTTAAAATATTCATAAAAAAATAAAGAAATAAAATTTCTTCAAAACAAAAATTGTATGTTTTCAAGTACACGTTCTTTTATTAAGAAAAGTTGTTATTTTGTTAAATTGAGTATAGTACAGGGGTAAAAAAAATGCTATAGTAACAGTAATTTCCCAATATTTTGAATGCCTTAATTTTTTTTTTACTGGAATATGCAATCTAAATCTTAAAATGTTTTTAACTAACTATTTGCTTGGGGATATATACAATTCAACAAAATTTTATTTTGATTAAATATATTAGTAATTAATTCGAATTTTGAGCCTCGAAAATGACTATAAAAGTGAATTTATGACAACCTTAGCTCAGTTATCTTGTTATTTATTTAAAATTACGCAAAAATCTTAAAATGTTCTTAACTAACTTTTTAGATGACAATATTTCCTATAATAATTGGTAATTAAAATATTTGTACGATGGGTCTTTCATCAATTTTAAGGGCTTCGAAAAGTACTGTTTTCGCTGAAATATGTATAAACCCTCTTAACCCAGTGATAATTCATTGTGAATATTTAAATATAAGATATATAAAGGATATACAGAATTCGCCATCTAGCAATTAGCATGCATAGTTACTAAGGAGGTATATGTATAAGTGTTATTATAATATGTATGGCCCAGGATAGAGATGAATGGCATGCCAGAAGAGAGGCATATGTCCAGCAGTGGGTTGAAAAAGGGTTGTATATGATGACGACGACGACTATACTCCTGTACGTTACCTGGTTGTTGTCGAGTATGTCCATGAGTAGATGCGCGGCGAGCGCGGTGCCGGCGCGGCCCGCCCCCCGCGCGCTCAGCACGGCCAGCGGCCACGTGTCCCCCGCGCCGCCGCCCCCGCCCGCGCCCGCACCCCACACGCCCTCGCGCGAGCACGACACGCGCAGCGCACACACTTCCGATAGGAACTCTGCAGAAGTATACAAGTCAAAATTGTATTCAATATATATTTTTTAACGATAACAATATAATAATATTTATAATTAACCTATTCCACTATTTCTAAGTTTGCGGCTGACGAAGTATTTTTTAACCATAAAACATCCGTCACCAATCATATCTTTATTTACCCCTTTTTTATAATCCTCAAATCCTCAATCCATCTCTACATTGACCTTCGTCTGTTTGTCCATCCACCGCAACAATATACAATAATGATAACAATATAGTGACATTGAATTGTTTTGAAAATTTTGCCTAAGTTGAAAAAACAGTATAAATAAAAATTTTATCATTTAGTTTTTCATAATGAAGTAAAAGTAAGTAATGTTGTTACCGAGGAAGAGCTGCGGGTCGGTGGGCGCGGGCTGGTCGTGCGGCCAGCGCGTGTAGTGCACGTGCCACAGCGCGCGGCTCGGGCGGGCGGCGCGGGCGGCGCGGGCGTGCGGGCGCACGTGCAGGCGCGCCCACGAGCCCCACGCCGTGCGCGACCACGACGCGCAGGTCAGCTGGAACGCGCCGTGCTGCAGCGTGGCGCCGCCGGGCGAGGGCACCAGGCCGCTGGCGCTGCCGGCCGACACCTGCGCCACGAGCCGCGCGCCCGTCTGCCACACGCACTCCCACACGTGCGCCGCCGTGCTGGGGGCCGCGCCGCCCGTCGCCGCCACCACGTAGAACCGCTGCGAGCTGCCCACCGTCATCTGTACATATTACATGAGGACAATTTAACACCTTCACATAGCATAGTTTTCTCTAAATAATAAATTGCCTATTTCTTATCTCATACCCCAATTAACGCACTTTGACCTATTGTCAAAACCAAATCGTAGGACGTGACGAAAAACGGCGTGACGCCGTGACATACTTTCATAGGATGGACCTTTCATTATTACCTATTGATTAAAGAGCTCATACACGTCTCACTGCTGGGTACAGGCCTCCCCTACCATTGAGAGGGTTTAAACCTTAGTCCACCACACTAACCTAGTTTACGGATATTTCATTATTGCCTACAAATAAAAGAGCTTGAAAGTTTCTATCCGTTTACCGTGACATGCGAAGCGTTGATGTACCCGTGCGGGTTGTCGGCGGTGGGGTGCAGGCGCACGCGGTTGTCCTCGTAGGGCAGGTGCGCGGCGCCGGCCGGGTTGAGGGCGGAGTACTGCGGCAGCAGCGCCGTGCGGTACTCGCCGCCGCCCTCGCGCCCCTTCGGGATCTGCTCGAACGCGAACGACAGCTGCTCCTCCGACATCTTGCGCTCCAGGATTTGGCACTGGGGAGAAAAAGTTCAAATGTGGGTTCTTATGGGAATTTTTGGGTTGTGCAGAAGGGGATTTTCAAATTGGGTAGGTTAAAAAATAGTAATATCGTTTTTTAAAGGAATAAAAATTTTAGCATTAGATAAATGTATAAAGAAATAATTAGAATACATTATAATTCTTTCGCCTTTAGATAGTTTATTTGTTTTGAGTAATAGTTTTTAGTTTATTGTATGACAAATATTCGTTCTACATAAATGAGTTAATCGAAACATATATTTGAATGCACCGTTTTAAACAGATCGATAAGCATGCACTATTAGTCACGGTGTGTTTGTATCGGGAGATCTTTATCGGCGGCAGATGGGCAATAAACGGGGCGTCGGTGGCAGATGGTCATGATCTCTACGTTTTATTGTTGCATGTACTTTTTATGTAGTTATCAATTTATAGATTTTATAGTTGGATTATTTAGTTTTCATTTAATTGATAATTTTCAATTTGGGAAGAATATAGAAAAATTACAACAAATAACTAAACATTTAAAATCTGATTGGCTGAATAATTATGTCGATAAAACTTTTAGTACTACTAATTATTTGATTACGTAGTGAAACTTTTAACACTGACCATGGTTTCTTTGGTGATGCTGGGCGGCAGCGGCTGGAATTTGGGCAGCCCGGTGGACCAGCGGTGCTTGTTGGCGGCGGGCGCGGGCCGGGCGCGGTCGCGGCCCAGCGTCGCGCTTTTTACCTCCGCGCCCTTCGCCCCCCGCCCCATGAACATGCCCCACCGTCGCCGCTTCTTCTCCTTGCCGCTGGAGGCGCTGGCGGCACTAGTAGCACTGGTGTCCGACTCCGCCACCGCCGAACTCGAGATGGCGCTGTCGGCGGCGCTGCTGTGCGACGTGTTCACCACGGTGCGGTGCTCCACACTCCTCACATCCCCCACAGATATCGATGTCACGTTATCACCAGTCACCTTGTGCGTCGACAGGCTCTGGTACGGCGTCTCGTCGAAGTCCTTGTCTTCTTGCTGCAGCGACATCCTCTCCACAGATAGGGCGACGTTCTCGAACTCGTCCGGCTTGTTTATGGTCCTGTTGGAGGAGTTCAGCTCCTTGGGCACGCTGGACTCCCGCACCCTGTTGATGATCTGCGCGTTGACGTAGTGGCTGTCGGGGCTGTCGACGCTGACGGTGACGTAGTTGGGCACGTTGAGCGTGGTGGTGTTGAGGTGGCCGTAGTTGATGGCGGGGTGGCTGCCGTTGCGCTCGTTGAGGCGCGCGATCTCGTCGGTGGTGGTGAGGCTCTGCGCGCGGTCCCGCATGGCGCGGCCCTCGCTGTGCCACGGCAGCGGCACGTTCTCGTAGATCGGCTCCTGGGCATTATTGTTCATCTGCTGCGTCTGCGGCAGCACCAGGTGCGTCTGGTAGGGCAGCCGGTGCATCGGCATCGAGTACATGATGTTTCCTCGCTCGTCGTACACCTTCTGTATGTTGTCGGAGATGTGGTGCGGGTCGATGATGATGCGCGGCTTGGGCTCCAGCACCGACGCCAGGTTGTTGTACGTGCCGTGCGTCCCGGGCATCACCGCGCGCCCGTAGTTCACGTGGCTGTTGTTGATATATCCTAAGTAGGGCCTGTTGAGCGCCGTTCTCGTCGAGACTAGATCGGGACTCGACCCTGACACGTGCGAGTTGATATACCCTCTATGGTAGTTGAGCGCTTGACTCGCTAAGGCTAAGTCTGGCGTTGAATTGGACGCCAACCCGTTGGAGGGGTACGGGGGCGGTGGTTTGTATACGTTCACGTAATGTAGTTGGTTGAGATCAGTCTGCACGTTAGGGTTGACGGCGAACGGGTAATTGGGTCCCACGAACTTGAGTCCGTAGGCGTAGTCTTCGGTGGTGGCGACGCCCTGGTTGATGGTGTGCCTGGTGACGTCAGGGTAGTGGATGCGGTGGATGTCGGGGTGGGAGCCGTAGATGAGCGGTTTGGACGCCGAGTTGACCATGGGCGAGTGCGCGTGGTGGTTCTGGTAGCGGAGCTGGGCCTCGGCTCGCTGCTGGGCGTACTTCTGCTGGATGGCCGTCTCGTAGTCCGGTGCAGGGCGGTAGGATGGCAGGAGGGCTCTGTGAAGGAAACGTCAGGATCGGAATATTTATTCAATTCAATACAACTTGTAAACAACATTTTACGGAATTCTTCAAATATCTACCACTTACTAATTGAATTTCAATTCTGTATAGAATTTTAATATCAAAGCTTACCAGATATGCGAAATAAAGCAAATGGCAAAACTTATTCAACTATCCAAAAGAAAATTTGACAATGGAGGACCAAATAGGTACATAAGCATTAACTACTAACCTGTTCCTCTGCAGTGGCTGTGGCTGTGGCGGCTGGTGCCTATCTGCTAGCTCCAGACAGGAGGTGGAGTGGGCGCGGTGGGCGGCCGTCAGCGGCTCCAGTCGAGACACGCTGCCCGCCTCCCGAGCGTCCAACTCCTCGCGACTCTCTGATAGACCGTGCTCCTGGGGAACACCACACACATAGACATAGCATCAATATGTCCCACTGAAACAAGCCTCCTCTGCAACAGACCTGCCGTTAGCTTTTTCGCCGTCTGCGTGCCTCTTTATACCGCCTCACAACTAAACTTTTGTCTAAAAAAGGGGAACTTAAAAAAATTCCCACCCCCTTGAACGTACCGCCTACGTGCGGTGCACCTTTTTACGGCGGGCCTACTCAGCAACTAAGAATAGTAAGACCTAGTTCCACCACGTCCTTAGAGTAAAGTTGGAGTTGCAGCATTAAAGTTAATAAGGAAATTTATTAAAGGGAAATGTTTTGTATTGATTATTGTTATATTTTAAAATCAAATTATATATTTTTTAAATTACTACTAAACAACAAATAACTAATTTCTTTCATTAGAATGCACCATCCCATCGCTTGTTGGTACGATAGACACGCTCCGGTGGGTTATTATGAATGATTTCAAACCGTGTGTGTGACAGAGTTATTGGGATGGCATAATTACTCTCCAACAGTAACGGTATTTTTTGTATTGTCCAAAAACGTGATCCATAACTAATGTACTAACATAACATAATTGAATGTGTGACTACGCACCTCACCACGTAACTGCTCACTAATAGTAAGTATACATGACATCCTACAGGTTTTCATTAGAAGAATGCTATACTCTAATTCCCACGATGTTTTCCCTCAACGTTTAACACATAACACTTATAGTTACGGGTGCGAAGTGCTGCATAACTCGCAATTACGGAACACATAATAATAAAAACGGCGCATTAGCATACATGGCGTTAAGTGGAGTTGTATAAAAACATCACTTTCACCGCTTGTGAGCGAACGCAACGCCACCATGATTATCGGGAGAGCGCGGTGTGCGTCGCGGATATATTTCTACAAACAATGCGGTGATAATGAACAATGTTATGTGAATTGATCTGAGCAGTAAGGCAAGACAATCATGACACTTTTTTTATTTACCGATGCATTTCGTGAATGCAGTAATACCTCTTTTACTATGGAATAACATTATGAAGGCATGAAAGATGAAGAAATAAATTTAGATATGACCTTTTGAAGGATGAAACGTATTGCGCCGACCCCGAATAGGGTTGGGAACAGGACAGGAGGATATAAATGACTGAAGAATATGGGATCCAAAACAGAATTATTCGGATTCAACACTTAGGGGATAATAAAGTGAGTGTATATGTGTATAGTTTTCGTGCTGTTAATTAGTATTATATAGAAAGGTATATCGAGATGAGCGTGCAGCGACGCGGCCCACTCTTCCTACCACGACGCTAATTAAATTAATCGCACGTGAACTACCAGTGTTTATGTTATTAAATACTTTCTCAATGGCATGTTTAGTAATAGGGGAATGAAGAATGCTTTAATACAATTAGATTTAAGTGCCTATCATAAATTACTGGAGACAGATTCCATTCCTTTACATCAAGAGTCGGAATAAAAAATTTAGAATGGCATAAAGTCGTATCTATGGTGTAGTGCAATCTACTCTTGGTTGTTACTGCGTCTTCAGGCATGCACTGAAAATAACTCATTAGATTTTGGACGGTTGATTTTTTGGAGAAAACGCAGCAAGAGAAACAATTGCAAAATAATTTAGATGTTAAAAAGAACCCTTGTACACTAATTCTATAGTGAAATATGCAGGCGATAAGAAAACTGGCGGCAGGCGAAGGCCGTATTTCTTAAGTGATATAAATTTAAAACTTGGCACGAGAGACCTTAAGCGATTTGTGCACATTCTGTAACCAGTTAAATCCGCTCACTAACAAATGGCTGCGGTTTAACTTAGCCGAAATTGCTTAAAGTATTTCCAAGTTTAAATTTTCGCACTTGGATCGAAAAAAGTTTGCGTCGCCATGCATCAACTTTCGACAAATCTATTTTGTTGTAAATCTGAGATTGTTGCGCATATTCATGAATAATTTAAATTATTCATTCATGTTTTCATTTAAATGAACATTTTGCAGGCAGTCAAATAAAAGGAAAACGATTACACAAAATGGAGAAATTAAACGTAACCATTACGGCATAATTAGCGATTACGATCACACATGCATACTTAAAATAGGCATTAAAACTATGTGCGGATTACTTGAGTCGGTTAGCATAGACATAGATTTTTGCTTCTTACAATTAGTGGTTACAAACACGATTTTCAAATCTCTACAAAAAAAACCTTAGACCAAGACAATTATTTGCAGGTATATGGAGGCCTCAAGCTTCCCAGATTAGAAGGCTTCTTTTAGAGCGCAGCATTAGATATCCACCTACAAGATATACTGACGACTGATGGAAACCGCTGGATGTAGCTTGCTTTTTACAGAAGACTTTAGACCAAACCTACATCCAGCATTAAACCTCTTTGTTGACGAAGTTTTTAAGACAAAAGTTACCTAGAAAGATTTTTTTTTTAATTGGAACAAGGAGGTTTTTACCTGAAAGTTGGTTCTGTGCTCCGGCCTCTGTGGTGGCGGGTCCGAAAGGGCAGCCCGGTGCTTCATGTAAAACGTGTGTTGTTGCACGCACATCCGCCACACGTACTTGCCGTCCTCCGGGCTGGCCAGCGTGAACGACGCCGAGCCGCTCTGCTTCTGGCACTCGATGCTGAACGTGCGCTTGTGGTTGATCACGTTCGTTATGTCCATCCATCTGAGGGATACAAGATATTGGGGAGCCTATCCTTATATGTTTTATTCTATAGTTTTTTCAGCACTCGTCCCAGCGATTGTTAAAATGGGATTCATTATGACGATTGCAGGACTTGAAAGTCCTGAATGCTTTATATTGTCTTATTGTTGAAGACTTAGGTTCTCCGCTTTTGGTTCAGTTTGATAGATTATCATCAACTAAATATGTTTCTTCCTCTAACTCCTTTTTTTACGTTTTGTTTAACTATCAAACTAAAATAAATCATTAATTCCATTATAGTCCATAACGGTAACTAATTAAGGGTAATAAGATTACATGTCGGTGGTAACCTGAGTGTCAAAAAATTTAATCCTACCGTAAGGCTTCTGACATAAACTAACGAACATTATTTTTCCGACCTGTCGATAAATCTAAGATTTATTCATAATTCACAGGTGGAGAATAATTTATTTCAACAAGAAATTGAATTCAATAATTTATGCATAAAATGCTGTCATTCGGGTTATTGTGGCCGTAGAACACATAAATCCAGCTTAGTAGGTTCCATTATTATAGTGCGTTCACTACACAAATCAGGACACAATAAAAAAAAACGCGGTTCTATACAAAAATAAATGCTGGTATTTTGTAAGTGTCCAACTTTCAGAATATCAACACTAATAAGGTATTATTTTTTATATACATAAAGATTATCTTGTAATATACCAGTTCCAACATTTTGTGTGTGTGTGTGTGTTTAGTGAGCGAGTTTGTTGCCGTTTTCGGAACACTTAGATTCCGCAAAATCTCAGTCTGTATACAAAACAGTTTAAAGACACTGTGTTATGCCTTCCGCGTTTTCTATGGATTGTATGCGTATTGATTGTAAACAAACAGTGATTGCCTCGAGGTTTAGGCACGCGGTCGAAAACCTTTGCGATCGCGGGGTTCAAATCACAGGCACCTCTGACTTTTCGAAGTTATGTGTACATTCACAATGAATTACGTTTTATCGGTGAAGGAATACATCGTGATAAAACCTGCACACCTAAAAGTTCATACGAATAAGTTTGTAGTCCGCCAATCTGCACTAGGCCAGCGTGGTCTAAACCCTCTCAATGGTAGAGGCAGCCCATGCCTGTGAGACATATCGGTGGCTTACTATTACATGATTCTATGTTCCATATAACTCATAGAAGCTCATAGTATTCATAAGTAAATAAGTGCTAAAATTGTCACATAGAACCTTGTAATATCGAGCCAGCGATATATAATGCTGATGATGATGAAGCAGTGTTACCTATAGAAGTGCGGCGTGTCGTTGTTGTCCTTATGCACCGTGATGCCGGTGAGTGAGATGGCGATGGTGACTTCCGAGTCGCTGGCCTGCTCGTGCGCCGTGTACATCTCCTGACCATACCCGCGCAGCTGCTGACACGTTGTGATGAACCCTTCCTCCGCTTGCGCCTGGTAAATCATAAAAAATTGGTATAAATCATCATCATTATGTATTTATGTATCCCTGTTGGGCACTGATTATCTTTACAACTGAGAGGTTTTAGGCCATTGTCCACCAACGTGACCAAACTTCAAGTCCATCACGACATTATTAAACAAATTATATATATGTTACGGGTAAAGCTAGAACATGGAGTAAACCTAGGTTTATTCGGGTTCACCTAGGATTACTCAAGCTTTTTGGATAAAGTCCGAATATTTACTTATATTCGGCGTTTACCCGTATACAACTAAGTCTACCCAACACTGGTTGGGTAATGTTCGTTGTTGGTCTAATATTATTCGAAATAAATTTTATTTCGGAGTTTACCCATACTCACCTAAGTCTACCCAATGTTGGCAGGGTAATGTAAGGTGTTGCATCATTTTTGTGTACATGATACGAATGAATGTGCTTATGGCAGTTATAAAAATTACTGATGATCTATATAAGCTAGGAAACGAACGTGGAACTACCGAAGAAATGTTCTCAAGGAACCAGTTTTCTGTGTGTCAGGATAAACTGATCGATATTGAAAATATATCACCTGAAACAAAAAAATTACGACAACTTGCAAATGAGCAATCGCTTTCTGGAGGACAAGGCTATAAAAGGTGTAATTGCAAAACAAAATGTGCTACGAAGAAGTGTATGTGCGAGGCCGCAGGAAAAATCTGTAACTCAAAGTGTCACGGTAGTTTGTCTTGCTTAAATAAATAATATTATGTACTTAGGTATCTATCATGATATCATTAGAAATTTATTTTTGTTTAATTTTTTTACTTGCCTCCATGTACATTATGTACGTGTGATATAATAAAAAATGATGATTATTTCTTGTAATTTTTTTCAATTAAACCAAAGTTATAAATGCACTTGTTTTTAATTTCATTAAATATTCAACATTACCCAGCCAACATTGGGTAGACCTAGGTGAGTATGGGTAAACTCCGAAATAAAATTTATTTCGAATAATATTAGACCAACAACGAACATTACCCAACCAGTGTTGGGTAGACTTAGTTGTATACGGGTAAACGCCGAATATAAGTAAATATTCGGACTTTATCCAAAAAGCTTGAGTAATCCTAGGTGAACCCGAATAAACCTAGGTTTACTCCATGTTCTAGCTTTACCCGTAACATATACATCTAACAATCACATATACTTCGAACTCCACACTAATATGTGTTGTGTCATAGTCATCAGAAACTATCAAAGACTTTTCAGTTTCGCAAACATTTGCCTTAGTGTGAAGATCCATCTCGACTAAACGTTTTTCAGGCTATTCAACTGCTTCAAAGGCTGTCAAAATTTGAAATAAGTAATCACTAAGTAAGTCTAGACGAAGAGACATTATCTAATAACAAAGTATCCAGTGTAGTTATTATAGGATCAACAACGAAGAAAAAAATGTATAGGAAACTTCAGAGACGAAATTGATGTTTGAAATTTTCCTGAGTGTTTTTTTTAAACATGAAACTCAATACCATAAAAATGTACCTGCTGTATCATTATTGGATGAGCAACAACTGTAACTGACATAATTAATTAAACTTTCCCACGTAGTTAATGATAAGCGCGCCAGGCCGTGTGACGACATGTTAAGTAATTTATAACACATCAAGTATTTACACTATTACAAGAACATCTTTAGAAAGTGAATTGAATTGGTATTAAAGAAACTGTTCACATGGTGGACATACTCTATAATAGCTTCAAAGAATCGACTATTACGTATTTTCAGCATGGGTAATAGAGAAATTGTTAAAAAAAAGCCTTTTAACGCAAACGAATAAATAGCAAATATCCAAATGAGTCTTGTTCGACAAGGGTAGCACTACTGTAAGTCGCTCAGAGTCAAAATACCGAAGGATATGTTGATGAAAGGACATTCGTATTTTTCTTTATAACAACCTATTAATTACAAAACTTTTTAAAATGTCGTAATTAAAATACCATAGATTATTTCCACTTGAACGTCGACTAAGCAAACATTTTTATCACAGAATGTTGTAACAGTCATAATATTTCAGAGATATCACTGAACGCAAATACCTCTGAAGCAAATAGGTTTTGCATTTAAAGATGTAATAGAACTGCATGTGACGGCCGATCACTCATACATGAGGCCATTGATTTTTCCTGTAATAATCAAACAGACATCCCTAGACGATTCTTTTTAGGTGAGCCAGGTTACGAAACCGATTGACATTACTACTACTGGGAAGGTAGCGTTTCGTAAATAAAAAGAGGAATGGCAAGTTAACAGAAACAAATTTAATATTGCCAAGTCAGAAACATTACTTAAGATCGTGATAGTATCGGTCTGTAAGTGATCAAATCTTTTGTGTTAACTCACTTTGAGTCATAATGCTCCAAGACTATAGCATCGACATTCTGAAGACAATACCATTAATGGTCATGGTTGATTTTCAATAAAATTTGTAAGTGACGGTTGTCTCACATCATGTCTTGTGGTGGCGTCTCAACATCGCTGTATCAGGTTGATAACTCATAATTACAGAGGTGTGTACTTAATGAGCCGCCGTTAAACACGCCTTATCTGTGTGATAGGTGTAATCGTCGGGCGCAGTGATAACACCTCTTGTTCTATTTACAACGCACTCCACCTACACCTTGGATGCGTATGCGCCAGATTTGTTTTCCTTGGAAAGGTTATCGTGTCGTTCCATCATGACATCCAATGTTGATGCAGTTTTATATATAATTTTGAAACGGATGTTTCAAGATTTAAACGATACGAAACAAAACATTCAAAGGCGAAAAATCTTAGAACATTTTTAAAACTCGTTAGAAGCCGGAAACAGGAGTCATATTTGATGCTAAAAAAACGATTAACATATGTTTAGATAAGTAAATTTCCTAGGCATGTTTATCTTAATATAAAGTCGTATCTTTTTAGAATATGACTAATTTTATTTTTTCAGATCTAAACCGCTTACTTAACTTGGATCAATATTTAAATAGATGGAACTCAAGAGAAAGTTTAGAGGTTTTTATTTCATGGATACTCAATATGTATATTACGATTTACGAGTGATGCCGCGGGTAAAGATGGGTGAAATGGGTGATTTGTACCGCAATGTCATAAACGTTGACCCATTTCAGTATCACGTAAAATGAATCATTGTCAGGCACAACACCCGACTCCTTCCGACGGCCGTGTTATCGTTTAGCCTTATTCCGTATATCTTGCAGTTGTTCTTGAACTAATCTACTTATACAACTGTATTCAATATTCGTTCGAGTGCTCGCCCACACGTTGTCAATGTTTATAAGCTATTGGCTTTATGATTTATATTGATTTACAATTAGTTATACTGCATATACTTAATGAAACTATTCATTTCCAATTTAATGGGAAGTTGTAGATTTTGACATGGACTTTTTATTTTAATTTTTCTTTTTGTATAATACATTGCATATTGTAATAATTTTTTTGTTGTACATAGTTTTCCGTACGGGTTTCGACACTACCATCTAGGGGCAAAAATGCTCCCTCTCGAGTCAATAATATCGACAGGCTTTGGATTGGGGTCATATAGACAGGCTGATATTAGTTTTCGCAACCTATATCCCAAACATCATAGCTCAGGGTTGCCCATGAGATCTATATTTGAAATAGCAGACGCAATAATTTGGTGTAGTGCGTGTATACAGAACACCCTCGTGAGTCACGACCGACGACTGTTGTTGATGCCCTTTATGCTAATCGCGTATTGTGTGACCTGACCCACGCATAATCTTGTCCTTAGGATACCGGTGCCATTAAAACTACACTAAAATGAGAACTTTTTCCTACAAGAGATCGATATTCACGTGCTACAAGCTGTGTTTGAAATCTCATGTAACAAGGGCTTATTCTGCTGCCGTTTTTCCAAATGAAAACTTTCCGATCGCATAAACTCATTGCCGGTTTCATCTCGGTATCGCACCCAATTGATACGCGAGTCTATGAGGCAGGATTTGATGATTCAGGGAAACTAAAATATATTTTAATTCTTGTAACTCTTTTTCTCAAGGACAAAAGGACTAAACTTGCTAAGTCGTAACTTAAGATCATTCATCGTGGCTTGTTTCAACAAGACTTCAAAAGTTGCTGCTAGGAGGCAGATTAATAACATCATAGTTTGTAAAAAATAGCATAAAAAATGACGATTTAAAAGAGCTTGTAAGTCTATTTGAATAAAGGATATTTGACTTTGACATATCAGTATAAATAGATTGTAAATAAATTTAAAAAACAGAATTAACAAATTTACTATATAATATCCCTAAAAATTGTCGACAATATTGTAGCTGAAGTTTTGTTGCGTGGCAGAGTATACGAATGAACCTGGTTGATAGAGTTATTAAATACAGAACTATGGACGAGAACGCAAATAATTTGTACTTGAGAAATACCCATAAAACGTTTGGCGCCTGCACAAACGCACAGCATGTTTTTAATATTCCGGACTAGTAGGAATTCCTTGTATTGTAGATGAGATGAACTGTTAACGGCGACACAGCCTGCATTATAATTGTCTGCTTTACACGATTCCTATTAGATAACGTTATTTGAGTCAATTGGTACTGCGTAAATTTCTTATTCGAATTTAAAATGATAAGGTCAGTAGGCGCCATTTTTTTCATATCTAAGTCAGACTTTGTAACATTATTGAGGGTTTTATAAAAAATGATAGTCATTGATGAAATTTTTTAGAGCTGACATACGATAGATTGCCAGTCTTTATTGGTAGTACTTTCATAGAAGCTGAAGAGCCTCGATTGCCTTACAATAGTCCGAAATTAAAAGCTTAAAATCTTTATTTGAAAAAAGTAATTGGGACATCATCATCATCATCAACAGCCCTTAATTCGTCCACTGCTGGACATAGGCCTCTCTTATGGCATATTTTGGCATATTATTATTATTATTGGGACATATAAATGAGAATATACTGATCCCACAGCTATATAAGCTAGCCATTACTCAGTGTAATGCATTTGGGCTTTTGCTATTCATATCTTGTTTTTTAGGTGGGCAGAAATTATTCGAAATCCACCTACCATAACCTTCTGTAATTCACATATACTATGCATAATGATTCATTTATGTGTCCGTTTTATAAAAACCATACAGTCAATTGAACAAAACATTTACATATTAACTTTACTTGCGATTACATACATTTATCTGGAAATCTAACAAACCAATTTAAAAGAGTAATTTTGCCTTGGTAACATTGAAAACTAAACTTGTAGCTTTCATTCCAACTAATATTGTAGACGAACAACATGACTTAACCAAGTCATGTGAATGTGGGAAAGGCTTGTTTACAATATTGTGTCATATGGCTAATACAGATAAAATGAAAAAAAAAGATAACACTTGTTATACATAAAGGTTTCCTTAATTGAATATTGAGTGGTAGTTAATTAGTTTTTCATACAGATTTATAGACAACTTTGCGGTCAGTACATAGATCTTTAATTTTATTCTTTAATGTTCCTGAAAAATGTAAAAAAATGAACATGATACTAATCACATGTATCTGTCTTCATGTATTTGAGTTACGATAATTTCATTTAGTAACACCTTGCATCCTTAAAAAAAACATATATTTAAAACTAAAACATGGAGTTCTTATTGCCTATTAACAACCATGCTTTTATTATTTTATAATCATGATATTATATGAAATAAAAACTGAGAATTGTTGTATTACCTGGATACAAAATAGTCTTATAATAAGTCATAACCATATTCAATTTTCCTATGATTATACATTAAAGAAAATGCATACGCAAGTAATGAATTAAAATAGACCATGATGTTTATCAATTCAATCCAAAGAGTAAATGTGTATTATTTCATGTTTGCATAATCACAATGAAACATAAGTTTTGTGCAATCAAATTAGACAGTACAAATGTGATGTTGGCAGTTGTTAATCAAGTTTAGACACAGAATTACTTTTTGTTACATCAAATTATTCAATGAATCATAATGCTATAATTGCAACTATTGTTTAAACTGGTTCTTTTGTGTGAAATTATGTTTATATAGACTGTAGTATGGTGTAGCAGCTATTCTATTTAGTAAAGTTATTTTTACTCAGAGGAGTAATAGGTATATATCGCATGCTTAATAATATAGTGACCTAATTCAAAACCACAAGTTTAAGGTAAGTAAATGGAAAAAAAATGTTAGTTCGTCAAATATATTTCATAGAAAATATAAAACATGTCATTACGTTTTAAAAATATATGTACTAAATATTAACATTACATACATTACATTTCCATTATTTAATCTGACTATAATTAATCACAAAGTGAATAAAAGTGAAAATACAAAATTTTGAATTAGGTCAGTATATTTTTAAGCGTGCGATATGAATGAATTACCTAACTTTATTAAAAATTTGATGTTAATCAGTGATTTAACATCAAACTGACAATTGTATATGTATACTATTGCATAAACTACATGCTTTTTCATTTATTGTTGAGTTTATTCATTCAATGACAATTCACATTAAAATATGGTGCAAATTATAAAATGTTAAGAATGTGATTAGTGAATGATTCATATTGAAATAAGCTGGCTTACTTGAGACATGTTGTGTAGAGCCATATGTTGCTGTATAACAGCTTCCGTGAGCCATTCCAGCCTCCCTGTCTCTGCCAGAGTGCTTCCATCGATTATCTGACCTCCATCAAGCATCTGTTTTGGGAATGTTAGCAAATTCTTCAGATATTCCACAGTGTGTCTCTCCCGGTCATGGTTCCCATACTCAGCCTGTCGACTGTATGATGCCAGGACTACTGCTTGTTGGCAGTCACAGATTATCCTTCCTTCAATCAGGTCATTTTTTAACTGCAGAAAGTAGTGATATCGGGTGACTTCGTCTGTGATGAGGCTGGTGCCAGATATAACGTAGTACATGACACGCAAGTACAGCTGATGCGACGAAGCGTGCTTGTCTAGCTGGCGCTTCAGCGGCCGGTCCAGTTGCACCCATCGCGGCTGCTGATTCCGGTTGATGTAGCGCAGCCCAAAGAACTCAGGCTGGTTGACCGCCTGCCGCTGACACACGTTATCGAGACACTCCTGGCCGGAGCTGTCCACGGACAGCGTGCAGTCGGCGACACCGCCGTCCAACAGCTCGACGCTGATCACAAACAAACTCTTGGAAGCGACGTTGTACTGCCGCGTCTTCTTCAGCTTCAACTTGAAAGGCATGTTCCGCGATCACCCGGCGCCGATTTGCAATAACATCACATAGGAAACAAACGTTACATTACGTTTATGGAAAAGGTATGTAGGAAACGATGCATCCGTTACGCGCGCCACATATTTTATATCATTTCGGGAAAAACTCGCGGCTACTTCCACGTCGGCCAGTTATAAATAGTGCCGCGAGAATGATGACGCGTGTTTACAAATGGGAGTAATAAAAAATGCCAAATAAACACAGACGTATCACAAAAATAAAAGTTCACGTTCACAACATTACGGCCATCGCGAAAGTGACAACTGTTTGACATTTGAAATTTAGTGTTACCACATTTAAAATATAAAATTATTTCGGTATATTTTAGTCATGGACGTCATTTTAGACATTTTATTACGTCCATGATTTTAGTAGTCCTGATAGTAGATCTAAAAATAAAAAGCACGAAAAATATTATATTTTGTTAATTTAAATAGCTGTTAGTTTCTTATTTTTAGTAATGGTTTAGTATATGGCTTTGAGAAAAAAAAAAAACAAAAAGAAACCTTAATAAAAACAAATTTATTCTCCAAAAAGTATAACGTTCCAACGACCTTTACAAAAATAACTGTATGATACACGATTTACTAGAATACTAGACTCTTCCCACACCCAAAATACAAAATACCTAAAAATTCCATTAAGCAGAAGCGCGTTTCGTTTTTTCTATGTTGAGCCAGTCTTTAGGTTCCTTCAGCACTTTCATTATTTTCTCTTCTTCAGAATTTGGCTTTGGTATATTCATGTACTCCCATTTCTGTGAATGAAAAAGAAATATAAATAGAAGTACGTTTAAATATAATTTATTGGACACGATAATTCAAGCCATTTCATTGTGTTGCCAAGTAATTATAATGTGGAAAACATAAAGTTATTGTTTTTATGATTTTTCATAGATCTAAAATATCATAAGCTCACCGCATTAAGGGGTAGTGACATGAGTATGGATTCGTAGCGCGCCTGCGGTGTGTGTAGGCCGAATTTTGTGCCGCGGTCATACATCAAGTTGAACTCGACGTATCGGCCGCGCCTCAGCAACTGCCATTGCCGCTCGTAGTATCCGTACGCGTCGTCTTTGTGTTTCTTTACTGTAAATTACATTAAAAAGTTTCAATATAAAAAGACCATAATCATTAAATAGAAATATAGCAAGAATTCCAACTAAAAAAAATATATTAAAAGATTACCAAAATAAAATTGCGTATATAAAATTTTAAGCCACATTCAGTATATAAGTATTAAGCATACTAGTGCAAATTATGAATAATAAAATTACTTGAAAAGATACAGAAACAACACTGAATACTGTGTTATCTATGTTTTCCTCTAAAATATATTTAATTTTAATCATTTCCTTCCTTATTTTACCAATTTATTATTTGAAACCAAATATACTGGAAACGCAAAGCTCTGACATTCGGTTGAAAGTATGATAGTTTATTGCTTTTAAAAGCAGCAGGGTTGAGCTTTGAACATTATTTTGTATCGTTTTTCCAATACTAGTTTCAGCTAGTGACGACACGGAAATGGCTTATTCATAAAATGATAATTTTAAAATTAAATTTTTATTTGTGTCCTATGGGGCACTTATTTTAAGAAACTTATGTATCGCAAAAAAGTAGAATTTTAACCAGTTATTTCTTTATGAATTTGTAAAATGCAAAGTTTTCAAATACGTTTATAAAATAATCCCATAAATAGTTAGAATTTATGTTCAAATTAATATAAAGATAAAAAGCTCTAAAGTAAAAGGTTATCAGTAAGCTCTACAGACTTTTTGTTCATAAACTGCATCAGCTTTTCGGGTTATTTACCCTAATAACTTATTCTAAGTCTCAAGTTGCGAGCGCCTTTACTTAAGACACATAAAAAGCGTAGAACAGTTTTATTGGCATCAAAATCATAACATGATTTAAAGTTTTAAATTTAATAAATGTTTAATGATACGACTGTAATTTAGTTCTAAATAATTCTTGCATATTAAAGTATTTTATTAATATAGATATTTTTATTATTGTATGTTTTATACTGGTCATTAATTTTAACAACTCTATGTAGCACCACTTTATTTTCTGATTGAACAGCATGGTGCCTGCCGTAATAAGTATGATAAACTACTGTCTTGATTGGAAAAGAGCAACACCAGAGTTTATTGCCCGTTTTTATCTAGCGATGACTGCCTTACGAACGGAGTAATGAACTAACCATTTTCTACCCTGTTAGCAACAGGGCTGCCAGATTGTATAATTGGATACAAATCTTGTATAATCGGATTGGGTATTGTATCCATGACCACTTTGTATAAAACGATACAAAGGCATATATTCACATTTTATCAATAATTTGTGCCATTTATCATCCTAAAAAAAAAAAACAAGATCTATTTTGGAGGGCCCATTTTCCGATCATTTGACTAAATGTTATCCTATAAAAAAAAAACAAGAGCTGCATATGGTGCAATGATTATGTATAATGCGATCTTATTTTGTATAATTGCAAATACTAAACCGTATAGCTGCGATTTGTTTGCCGGCAGCCCTGGTTAGCAATTATATTTGCCCTCCAACCATTTCTATCAGCTGCCCACTCTTCATTGACTCCTTTTTCTTTCACATCTTCTCTCTCACACTTCATCTATCTTTTCTTTGGCCTTCTTTTATAACAAAATATGCACTTCTTAAACCATACCCATGCCAAGACAAACGGTTTCCTTTCATCTTACCTGTCATAGGAGCATTTAATATATTTGACATTTCATTAATAAAACACACGCAAATTATAATGCAAAAAAGGAAGTAACAATCATATTGCATGTTTTTTTTAAAGGCTATATTATTGAAAACCGAAGGGTAAAGCGAGTACGACTATAATGTGTTACTGTGTCTGCTCACCAAGAGGTATATAACTGGGTATGACGGCCTCGGCGCAGGATGTGACGAAATTGAAGGCAGACCGTTGGTCGGGCGCGTCGATGTCGTCGAAGAAGATGCCGCCGACGCCGCGACGCTCGCCGCGGTGCGGGATGTAGAAGTAGTCGTCGCACCACTTCTTGAACCTGATGACAATCAATAGGTGGTGTGTTGTTAGATATTTTTTTTATGGAGGTGCCTGTGGAAAACTTTGGCGGAGGCGTATGTTCAGCAGTGGAATTTATTTGGATGGATGGATAAATGTATTAGACAAGTTTAGTGTCTGGATTTAAAAAAACAAAATGTAACTACATTTTGTTGCATAAACAACAAAAAGAAATAGATAATCAAGAAACAATCAGGAAACAGAAAAGATAATCTCATGTAAAATGTTACAATGTTGTCTCCACATCATAATTTTGATATTTTATACAAGTGTTGCCTACTTAAAATTTAAGTAAAATCGAAAAATTGTAATTAAAATAGTTGAGAACGCTATATCTTTAAAAACTTACCTTATAGCTTTAGACCTCCTTAAAATTAATCAACATTTGTATTTCTATTTATCAAACAGTGGTAAATAGTAGTGGAATAATATCTAAAGTTGGACCTGGCATAGTACGAGTCATCATGAGCATCACACGCGTGCTTCAGAGTGAGATGGAAGTGGACAGCATCGTCTTCGTTCAGGTAGTAGGGGGTGAGATCTGTGCCGCCGCCGAACCACCATTGCACACCTGCCCAGACAAAAATATCATTCATTTACTATGAAAATTAAAGAAAAAAATTGAAAAAGAAAAGATTCTAACAAAACTGAAATATGATGAATGATTGGGAAGAACTTAAAGGTTTTGGTTCTTGGAAATCTTGTCAGAAATTATGTTCCCATTGAGCTTGCCAAGTCAATCAATAACATGAAAGTTGATCTTCATATATATTATTAAGTCCAATGATAACGATGAATATACAATGATGATACGATGAATAAAACTTGTTTTTATGGTGAAGGAAAACATCGTGACGTAGCCTGCATCCTTCACTTGGTTCTAAGGTGTGTAGTCTATCAACTTGCACCAGACCAGCGTGGTGAACTAAGGACTCAAAAGCCTGTCAATCGTATATGATGCCTGTGTCCAGCAATGTATATGGACTGATAATTTTGATGTTTCCCCATGTAGTGACATCTGGAAATACAATTATATCTAATCCAGGTGGTGTGTGTGTTCTTACCGTCTTTGTCCTGCACCTCGAAGTATCTGTAGTTGAAGTGTATGGTGGGCACCATGGGGTTCCGCGGGTGGATCACGGCGCTCACTCCCGCCGCGAAGAACGGCAGCTCGGCGTTCTCCAGCTTTTTACCTCTGACAATTTATATAACTTCAGTTGACAGAATATCAGTGTAAGTTGTAGTAGCAATTATAATTTTGCAGGCGTCAAAATAGATGATTATAAATGTCAACAACAATCTGGGTCTACAAATAATAACGCACCAATTTTTTTTCAATGTACATATGTGTTACTTCATCACCATTACCATTAACAGCCTAAATATGTCCCACTGCGTGACTCGGGTCTTCTCTATAACTAAGAGGGATTACGTCTTAGTCCTCCTAGTCACACGTAGTCAGCCCTAAACTCTTTTAATGGTAGAGGAGGCCCATGCCCAGCGGTAGGACGTTTATGGCCTGATGATGAATAGAAACAATGGTAGTACAAAATGGTGGTATGAAAAGACAAGTTATTTATCTTTATAGAGTACCTGCTCCTCATCTGCTGCACAGCAGCGGGCGGCAGGGTCCCAGACACCACCGATATGTTCACTCCAGCCTTCTCGAACACTCTGCCGTCTTGCAGGACGCACGTGATCCCACCTCCACCTTCTTTGCGCAGCCATCTGTCCACTTTGAACTTGGCGTCCTGCAATCACATACACACGTTTAGTAGACGCTGTACGGATACCCGTTATGTATTATCAATTCATGCAATATCTTAGATGCAGGGATAAACCTAAATTCCATGTTTCAGTTCCATGGTTGAGCAATTATTGCAAGAAATTAGTATACCAATTCGTAAACCAATGTCGAAGTACACATCGGCATAGCGATTCTCGTGTATAAGCGTGGAGGGCATAACTCTTGTGAGTAGTGTAATGGGTTTACAATAGGGTTTTTTTATAATCCATGCAATTTTTCAAACACTCTTATTGTTTTTTATTTTGCTTTTGCATAACATTAGTACATCTTTGCATAGCATTATTAGTTTAAAGACAATAAAAGACTGCTCGTAGTCAAAAGAATTTCAATAAGTGGTATAATGTATAAAGGAGAAAGCATTGTACACAATAATAAGCATTTCTTAGCTAAAAATATTATCACAATGGAAGACATCGGCAGTTAAGTGTGGACATGAAACTAATATATTAATAAAGCATATTTTCATACCGGGTACGGCAAAAATATATCGTTGTCGAAATCGTAATCGTCCACTGTTTTTTCATCCTCCCAAGCCTACAAGAAAACACTGAATGAAACGTAGTGAATATGTCGTAACAAATACCTAAAGGAATAACACATGCCTTTTTTGGGCGTAAACCTGTGTAAATCTAGTTTCGTTTAGTCCAGCTTAATTCTGTTGGAAAGATTTAATAAGCTCGCCATAAGTGGTAGTTTTACGTTTAAATGTTATAAGAAAACGTCTTTGAGTTAAATTTAGATTTGCATTTTGAAATATTTGTTGTAGAAATATAGAGTTGGAAAACAACATTACTTTGTACGCGAATGTTAGAAATTAAAAGCTGTGGAAAATTATTTGTAGTTTTGCGGAGAAGCTTTCGCCAGGATTTGTGTCAACATTTCAAAAGCAAAGCGAATAAAAAGTTAACCTCGCTGCCTCGCGAGGCACGTGCACTATTCTATTCGCCTTTTTACTGCTTTTATGGAAATGACATTAACATCCCAAGTAAATATAAGGTAAAAATGTATATTTACAGAAACCTGCAATATTATGTTAGTTTCAAATGCACGCTCGTAATATTTTATCGTTAGCTTCAGAAAGTCGCAGTCCTATTTTAGTAGATATACAAAGTTTTGATATGAAATCATTCAATTACTAAGTTTAGGTTTTTAGTAAGATATCAATACAAATATTTTTATTCTATTTGCAAATCTAAGAAGCCATTTTCAAATATATACCCTATAATAATTCCAACAAATGAGTTACCAAACCAAAACATCTTCTATACAAATTCTGATCATTATAAAGCTTATTAGTAAATTCCACCTACCGCATCTTCCTCCTGCTCCAAAGCCCTACAGAACTCCGCTTGGATCCTCATGATCAGCAGTTCCATCTGGGTCTTCATATCCTCAGGGTTCTTCTCGAGTTTCTCTAACGGTGTGATGGGTTCTGCCATGTAGTTCCTTAGTTGTATGATCTCCTTCATCTCTGCTTTGCTCTTGAACTGGTTGTACGCCATATATCCTGCCCCCAGGATGGCAGCGCAGTAGATCCTGCAATTAAGTGTTATTGCTGATTTAGGGGGAAGAAAGTATCATTTTCCTTTTGCAAAGAAATTTCGCGATGAAGAAAAAATTTTCTTTAGCGTAAAGATTTAAACACATAAATAGAAAAAGTTGTATTACCAATGTCAGGTAGGTATTTTAAAAAACGTGTTTTAACGATATTTTACATCTCAAAAAGATTTTATAGATAAAATATTCAACGAATCGTGTGCGATCCGCAGAGCACATATTGCTTTTAATGAAAAATGAGCGTATTTAAAAAAAAATACCTTGCGCATTTGAATGAACTATCAAATAATTTTTCATAACTAAAAATATCATCTGTTTTTATGATGGTTACTTCTTTTTATTAGTTCTACCGGTCACGCGATTTTCTTAATTTCAACACTATCTTTATGTTCGTAACAATAACAATAATTTTTGCCATAATTTACGGCATTTGCGGTGCGGCAAAAATACGTAAATTAATGATTTTAGATGAAATGTTTTGTTGTTTGTATTTAATTATATGGTGTTCATTTTATGTTTGTAATTCGGAATTATGTAAGACAAGCTGGGCTTTTGGGTTTCTATTAGTACCGACATTGTGCTGGACATTGGCCAAAGACCACCAAAGCGCCTTATATCCAGCGGACCACCTCATAGGTCGTCCGCTGAGCTTACCGGTACGTATACATTACCAGCTGTATGTATTATTATAGATAGTATACACTTATACAGTCTCTGCAAAGTCACAACACTGCAGTTAAGGGTAAACACGGTATTGTGCAATTAAGTATCAAGTGTCGAGGAACGCCTATCTCTTCACCCGACACTTTCCCAACCTATCTATTTACATACCACTGTATTAGGTTTTCTATTTTTATTTTGAAATTTGTATATTATAGCAACTTTCGGGCTGTAAGAGAAATCACAAAGCATGGAACACTTGTAAGTTATCGCATGACAGCCCCATGGAGCAGTGGGCTAAATACCAGCTTGCGAAACACGAGACCGCAGGATCGCTGCATTGAGACAAATGTTTATGTGACCAACAAATATTTGCTTTGAGTATTCGGACCGAAAAATCTTTCATATTTTCTGATACCCACGACTCAGAACTTGTATCTTAGGTTAGAATTATATATGTGCCTGTTGGATGTATTTAATTATTTATGTAGAAAGTTAGTATTAGGATATATTGAAACTTACGATTAAGAATATAGACGTAGAAAGACGATCAGAGCTTACAGAACCTAATTTTATACTACAGAAATGTGAAACATTAAACCCCCACTCCTCGTGTTTCGCATCGAGGACCATAATTTACTGTGTAAATGTTTACTATTAATACGGTTTTATTTGTTGTCGGCGCCCTGCAAATTTGGCGGTTATACCCGACATTCACGTTTTGATTGCCGAAACATCGCTATGAGTTAGATGTAGGAAAACATTTGCCAATACATGTGTTATGAATTAATTAAACTGTTGTAAATTTTGCTAGTGTTGAGCAATATGTTGTTGTGTTGAAGTGTATTTAGAAAAACAAGTAATATTGTTTGTATTTATAGCCATAAAATTATTGTGAATATATTGTGAACCATCTTTAATTTCATACTTAAGTCTTTCTCAAATCTCCCTTGATTGGATGCTCAAGCACAGTCATGCAACAGTAGGTATATGGGCTGGGGATAGATATTATAAAATATTAACACAATACTACAGCCATATGGTTATTGCTTGATCAAATTCAATAGACATAACTGACCAAATGCTAAATATAAATTTCATTAGAACAATATCATAATTTTCCTGCTACCATTTGAAGTAGAAGCCATGTAGTAATAAAAATTACAAATGAAAATAATAAACAATATATTTTATGAAGTCCTAAAGGCTGCATCATTTTTGATAAAAGTTTTGCTTATTAAGGTAAGGGAAAAATAATTAAGAATTAAGGAACAAAATAGGAAATGAAAGAGTGTAGAAATTTCTCTCTATCTACTTTAGTTGTAGATGTGAGTAATATTTTAGTTAAATAATAATTAATTTTCATTGATGTAAGTAAACAAAAATATTTGATATCTTTTAAGATATCATAATTTACATTTGGAGTTAAAAACAATATTATTTTTTAGTTATTTTAAATATTCACCAGAAAAGGAATAGAAGATACTCTAACATGCAATTAAGAAGTATTAAAATCACATTGTATAAAAATAAACAAAAAGCATTCAATTAAATCAGTTACCACAAAATAACAGCCTAAAATGAAATATTTATTTAATATTATTGTCATCCATTTACAAAACCAGAATAAAACATTGTGTTATAGTTAATAAACAAGCTCTACTTTTCCACAAAAATAGTAATCATCATATTGGATAAAAATAGTAAATAGGTACTCTGATATATTTTTAAAACTATTATAAAGATAAATTACACTAAAATTGGCATGGTAATACATTAGTGCTCAGTGTATAAGAATTGAATGGAATTAATATTCTAATGCAAATTGGCTAATTTGCAAGTATTAATCCTGTTTCCTTTCACTGCGAGATGTGCGTGAGACACAACAGGTTTGTGTGACGACTGGCGTGCCTACATACGTGACTGACCGCATGATACACTTGTCGTCGCTTGTTACACATTTTTTACTTATTACATCGTATTATACGATAGATGACATGCAAAAAGGAATGTTTATACTTATCCTAAATCAATGACAAGCTAATAAAGTTGCGTCTTATGTGTAGATACGTATCAAGTTTATCTATTGTTCTGTAATCGCATGAATCACTGTGTCAATATATCTCCGGCGAATTGAGGTTATTTCTACATACTTTACAAATATTAGTTTTAGTGTATTGCAGCATTAAGTTAAGCTCTAAATTAATATTACTGATTACTAAAGCGAATATGAGTCAATATCGCCAAACCAATGTTTACAAGCCGACGACAACTGTGTGCGTAACAAAACTTACAATATCACTCACCTGTAAGGCCGGTCTCGGATCTTTTTGTAACTCCCTAAATAACTCAGTGTTCTAAAACTACGCACTATAACTTTGAAAGACATTTTCACTGCTAATTGCCAATACCCACAACACTAAACAAACCGCTGTTGTGGCTCACTATTTTGACAGATGCCGTCGCGTGCGATCCGTTGACAGTTGCGTGCCAGGTAGCGACCCCTAGCGGCACCGAGGCGCATTTCGCGTTTATCAGCTGTGAATTTTTCTTCCGCAAGACGCGCCTTCATGCGCAATATGCGTTCATCTCTTTTCCTAGCGGGGCCGGGCACATCGATCGGTCGCGGCGCGCTCTTTCCGGCCAGTCGTCGGCAAGCTCGGTGACAGAACGTCGTGAGTGCGCGTGTGCAGTGCCGTCCCGGCTATCGATCGTCAGCGGAGCCGCATTGCCGTACATTCCGGAGGCGGTGCCTCGCCTAGTTTTCGTCGATCGTCGGCGTGGCGGGCGCGTGTCGGCGTCGGCGGCGCCCGGGGTTGCCCTGCGCAGTGGTGACGGCGCGTGGTGCGAGCGAGCGACCTTCCTTCCGCCAAAACCGGCTCGCTGTCCGCGGCGGACGGCTGTGATGTAGCCGCGGCCGGCGCGAGCGGCCCTCGGACAAAGGATCCGCGTCCACTCGATTATTCGCGATGAAGAAGTTCACGTTCAAGGGGGTGCTCGACGGGTTCCGCAGCTCGGTGCAGGCGCCGCCGCGCGGGACCGAGCAGGAGATCCAGGAGACTCTGCGCCCCGATCATTTCCAAGTTAAAAAGGTGAGTGGTGGTCGGAGACGTTTGGCGCGCATTCACTCGCTGCAGATGGAACAGCTCGGCTGGCAGATCACGCTCGAGTGCCGGCAGCGTATTTATAAAATGCCACAGCGCGACTGGCCGCTTGCGTGCAGCCTCTGTTGTGTAAACTACGTTGACACACGACAGCGCACACACCAAAATAATCGTCCTGCTCCATCTGGCAGAGCATAGCGTGCGGCGCCGTAGGTAACTGTAAGCGGCAGTAGCGTAGTAGTGGCAGCGATTTGTTTTGGGTGGCTCACGTGCGCCGAGGTGGAGGGCGCGCGCCGTGTGTTGCGGTGTCGACTGTCGCGACTCGCGGCGCAGTACGATCACCGTTAGCTTACGTCAGCCTGCATAACCTTGACCATCTAATCTGTGGAAGTAGTGGGACAGACCGTACAATCTGTTGTGCCTCCCACGCCGTCGCGGCACGGGCTACGTTGCCTCCTAATTACACAATTTCCAATAGGCTACCAGTCGTCTGGAATATTATTTTTCAGATTAACACAATAACTGAGCACCTGTAGGCGGTGAAACGCGATCATAATATTGCTCCGATAACAGATTAGATAACGACCGCACTCAATAACTTTGCCCTCTGTAAAAGTTTTCTAATGAAAATTGCATGGTAGTTGCTTTCATTCGCTCGCATGCCGTCGCGTTGTTATCTCTGTTTGCTATTTCCACAATGTCACGGCAATCGTTCCACTGCGCTACGTACTGCTGAATAATAATTTTTATTGTCTTGAAAATTGCACCTGTGCCCGATTACGATCAGAGTTACGAAATTTCGACTAGGCATGTTGTATGTGCGTATAATTTAACAGTTACAATAGCCAGCCGTTGACGTCCTTGCTATAAGTTAAATACCTTTTTTATTACCGTAATTCATTAGGAAATTGCGAGTTTGACGTACTGACACAGTAAAATCAAATAAATTCCATGTCAAGGTCCCACTAGGCAAATGGCACGTAATGATTGAGGGGATCAAGACGCAACTAAACTTTGAATGATCGCTGCCAACAAAACTTTACTCACACACTTGTATTTGTTTTGGAAGGGTAAATTTCTCTTTTATTCGCAACTGGATGAATGCGCAACAAATTATTGTTATGACTTATGACAGCAAAATAACTATTAGTCTAAATTCCAATAAGCATGAAAACTATTGTAACACCACAATGAGAACTGGTGTTATTTTCTTATTTAACACAAAGAAGCGGAATGAAGCGTTATTTGACTAAATTTACTTTGTAAAGTTTCAATGGTGACAGCGTAAAGCTTTTACAACTTTTTGTTTCAATCTTAATTTTGTAAATTACGTAGGCTAACTAATTTACGACGGGATCTGCAGTTCCCGACGGCGAAACAAATTCTCAGCTTATATTGGCCAATCTTTTAAAAAATCACGGGTATTTTTTTATTTTTATTTAATGTTGAAACTGTGCCACTCCTTTGTCAAGCGACGTCCTTTTAATGCCCTGTGTATATCATCATATTCTTTCTTTAATTACGATTTATAGAAAATATTAATATAAATAAAGTTATAATCTAATTGACTATGTCTGTTATAACGTAGGTTTAGAAAGGATAAAGGTAGATTAAGAACGAAAGTTTGCCAATCAGAACTAAATACAAATAAATCATTATGCTACACAAATTATAGTATATTGACTCATCCAAAAATTATGTGACTAGTTTTGATTGCCAATTATATCTTTTAATCCTTAATTGAGTTGGTTTCAAGTTTTAAGTTCGAAGTTATAGATGGGGAATATATTGTCGGTTTAGAAAACATATTTAAACTTGAGTTTCTTAAACAGAAACGAATTACATTCTGCCCGACTAGAAATCAAATCCGAAACTTCTAAATCACACGCCGCATACTTGTTTCTCGCAATCATCCTGATTATAGAGATGAATTTCTTTAGCTCCCATAATATGTTAAATAACAAATCGTCTGTGTACATATTTTGAAAGGAAAATTATTTTTAGCAAGGCCGATGTACCGATAAGGCAACTGATAAACAAATCTATAAGCGATAAAACATTGCCAGTATAGTTCTGTCGGTGTGAAAAAATCAGACGCCTGCTCAATAACAATGGGAAGAGCAAACAGCGTGCGTCGATGTTTAGCACTCTCGGTAAAAGGGAAATAATGTTCACAGCCATAAAATATTTGTTTTTAATGCGGTGTGACGTCAGCGTGACCTCTCTCGCAATATGGGCACCATAACTCACCAAGAAGTCTTTATTAAGTTGGAATTTCATTATTAAGTTAGCGAGAGCTGTTGGGAACAGACAAAAATGCCTGAAAGATTGCCAGCGTTTAATACGAATGTGGAAGTCGGGTATTTTGAGATAAATACAGGTTGCATACGATACAGAACTTGTATTTGAATGGCTTTAGGTGTTTTATTTAACAGTTATAGATAACAAAAAGTGAAGAAATACGAATCAACTGAAAAATCTATAGCACTTCAAAGGGTATTTAGTCACCATTCTGTTTCAAGCACGGTGATCTAAAGCCTAACCCTGTACAGGTCACATCGGCCACTTTGTTAAGCCTTTAAAGGCCTGCTAAGGTCGCTAAGAGCTACTTGAAGTCCATTTAGGTTTTAATAGCCGCTGCGTAGTCCGACTTGATACCGATAATAGCGGTTGATGATTCGTAATTGGCAGATGAAAGCCACAGCGTTTATCGACTGCCTCGTACACGGGCGGGATCTCCAAACCGATTTTGATATTACGTTCAACGTTAATTGAATATAGCTTTGCGTCTAATTAACTTTGCAATTTCATATTGGTCAGAGGAGTTTGATGGATATTCGGTCTTGATGAGAATGTTGAACTGTGATCTATAGTTGTGTATGTATGTGTTTGTTGATTATAGTTGTGTCTTGATACTTTTTGAGAGAATGTTTTGCCATTTACTTCGTTGGCTTCTAGAGCGGTTACTTTTCGTGAAGACAAGCAATAAACTTTATATATCCTAGAAATGCTGATAACTTTTTTTGTGATTTCGTTATCAGATCGCAAATTTTTGATGTGGGACGTTACGGTCGGATTTTACCGTATCTTCGAACCCACGTTACACTATAGCTGATTTAACTGAGCCAAGACGAGCAATTTAGTTGTTATTCAAAGCCAAAAACTTAAGGAAACAAAGAAGTGTACTGTAATTTTTTTATTATTTTTTTTTCATTGTGAATATCTTTACAGAATGATAAAGCATTGTTAAAAAATGCTTTCTAGGGCTTCCTCGGCCTTCCTAATTTTATAAAGCTTTAACCAGCCAGTCTATACACAAATTTGACAGGAAACCGTACAAATCCTTACTAAATACGAAACAAAATCTTACAATATATCAAAGGAATTTAATCTAAACCAACAATACGATATGATTCACGGGCCATTTACTCTACACTAATTAAGTGATCTCAATACACAAGTGAATAGTAATATTTGCTATAGTAATGATTACTCGTTGGTACGGGCGCGTAGTGTTACATCTCGCGGCCGATTTTCTCCGTATGAATGAACGTTATTATCTCTGCGTGCTCCATGAGATAAGTAATTAGTGAGGAAATTGGATTTGTCCATTGTTATCGCGTTGGCTTGCGGCGTTGATTCACTTGATTAACTACGTAATGTACTCGTAGACACGCGCTCACCGCGTCACCACATCTCACTGTGTTCCTATAAGATTTTAATTAAATAGTTTTTGTTTTGCACAAGATTTTATAACTCATTGAAAATAAAAATACATTTAAACTACATTACGTATTAAAATTCCATGTTTCCAAGTAAACGTAATTAGTGAATTGAGGAGTTTAAAGACATTCTAGAGAATGGAGAACACCGACGTTGCCCATTGGGTTAATAAGATTATGTTGTCTCGTATTAAGTATCGAAACCATGACATATTGTTAAACATAAGCTCATTAGATAACATGATCAGCTAGTAAAGATTCCAGAAGCTTATTAATTAGATGTAGTTAACTCACAACTGAACTCTCTCCTTATTCTGTATTATGTTCATGTCTAGTATTCGACATTCTTTGGCTGGGTAAGAAGTTATGGATATAAATGAAGGAATATAACAATGATTTAAATAAAGGTTCTCATGTTGGATTTTAATTGCATTATTATGTCTGGCTATAAATCTTCAGTTAAGAGTTTTAATGTTGTGGAATACTAACGAGGGTGAATAGTTCGGTCAATATGTTGAAGGAAGCTGCTAACTTTATTTTAGCATCTGAGTACCTACACAATTATCCCTAATGATCCTAGGTTTATTATTTATTAATAAAAGAACAACAAACCTACAATGATTAATTTGTTTCCGTGTGTGTTGGTGATCATTTTACATTGCTGTTAGACGTATAATTTACTATCAGATATTTTTAAACAAGATCAAACGGGAAGTAACTGCTCTGCTGTGCAATTGTCACTACGATAAAATCACTGGAATGATGGTGAAAATAGTATAGTAATAGGGTTTGAATTATGTACCAAGTTTATAAAATGTTGATCTGTATGATGATTTAACCTGTAATGCGGTTATATTTTGGTTTCGTATCTACGCCTTACACGGGTAGGTATTACTATAACCAGTATATTTCAATCAGTAAGGAAAAAAACAGCATATTGGACAAGGTCAAACGAATGTCCGTATTGAGGATGCGACACATAAACCCGTCATTAATCAGCCGTCCTCCACAATACCAGATATAAAACGTTTTATGAACACAAACTTGTAAATAGGTTAACGATGGAGTATCAGCACGCGATGCATTCAACCGTTGTTCAACTTGTCATCAAGCTGAACTGACAAACTTAACGCACTGGTTTCCAATCGGCTTATTAAAACATCATAGACAAATATCTTGAGATCATCATCATATCATCAGACTCCGATTCAAGTTTAATTGGATTTTTTCATTAAAATATTCGTAGTAGCAGCATGGAGTCTGGAATTATGGCTAGTGGAACTGGACTTAAAAATTGCTAAAGAAATGTGGATGTCTAAATACATTTCTACCTCTTTCTTCGCAGATATAAATGAAGGTTCTTTATTTTCTTTGATTTAATCATTAACAAGCTGGAAAACTTGCAAAGAAGCTGTAAACAGTTAATAAAAATATCTTTATAGCTTATATAAAAAAATACACAAAAGTCGTAATTTCGCACTACTTTTTAACACTCATAACTTAGTCTCATCGCGAACCATAAAATGTAAGTCGCCACGGATTAATCTCCTCTACTTTTATAGCTATAATTAATTCTTTCATGAACCTCGTGGCTTATGACTTTTTTATTTGATTTAACTGACAGAACGTTCAGCTTTTCAGCACGTAAGGCTTCTTTTGGCACAGCTTAGTTCTTTTTAGGTAACTTGAGATTACATTAGTTACGTAGGTGCAAAACCGGGCTTAGTAATGTTATCCAGTAATAACTGTTATAAGCAACAAACATGTCTAGGGCCATAGACGATAGAATCTTAGTGCTAAATCCTTTACAGGTATCACTTGTAACTAGCATTTATTAAAATCTTAGTGCCTATTTAGTACACACAACCCACCTATGTTCTTAGATGGCAACATCCACTTCGCCATAAAAGTATTTTATATTATATTAAAAGTAATCTTAATCACGACATATTTACAAGAAATTCCCTATTCAAGCTCAAAATATATAGCTAAAGTTGTACACTGAAGAAACTATTTGTCACCAACAGCCAAACTAGGATTCAGCAAATATAATTCATTTGCAATGGCGTTAAAGTGGGTCAGTTTGTTCGGCAAATTAATCTCGGTGTTGGCGGTGAGGGCGGCGGCTTTGTACCCGACCTCACCGGATTATAGGGTGTCCGGCCCGATTGCATCGCCTGACAAAGCTTTCAGCTCCACTGTGCTCAACCAAATTACATTTAAATTGTAGGCAAACTGTTTGCTGTTACTCAAGACGGAGTTATGTCAGAAGAGAACGGAAGAGTGAAGGGCTATTCAACAGAGTTGAAGGGATTCCAATACTGGCTATGTTTAATGCAGCTTGATGTTAAGAGTAGGTAGATATTAGATTAGAAATAGTATGACAATTTACTTATTGCAGTGTTGGAGATTTCGGATTTAATCTGTAGTGAATTAGTCAAATAAACGCAATAGCTAAATATCCACTAAAACAGCTACTACCGTTTTAGATAATGCTAAACCAGAGGCCGCCAGTTCGATCGCCGCACCGCGCCAGGACAAATGTTTGTGTGATCCACAAATATTTGTCTCGGATCTAGGTGTTTGTGAGACCGAAAAGTCTTCGTTTCTTATATCGAACGTAACTCATATCTAAGTTTTGCGTCAGGAGTATGTACGTGAGCGTTGGGTGTATTTATTAATTGTTAAATTATGTTTACATATCATGTTTCAGCGGGTAAGCTTCTGTAAAAAGAGTACATTCAAGAACAGTGACACCACACAGCGAGCTAGCGTTAATTGACCATGTCTGCGTTCTGCACGCACATGAATGTAACTTAGAAGTTGGTAATTGTAACAAATGTCTCGTTAATGAGTTTCACATCTACAAAGTAAATGTTTCTTGACTTTTATCAATTGTAGCACAAATATATAACTCAGCTAATTGTAGATAAATAAAAGAAAATACTCGGCCGTGGCTCAAAAATTCGACTTTCATTTATGTCACCGTCAATAAATAATTCCTTTGCCATTTGTCCGTTTTCATCGTTGGCAAGTAACCCATATTTGATTGGTTCTGATCGGCATTATGATCGATAACATTTGTAACGATTCTTTTGTTCCGATAAAACCCGGTTTCTCTCACTGTTTCTCGCCAACTTGCCTGAAAGACGGATTACATCAATAATACTAGCTGATGAATAAATGATTCATTTTAAGATAATTTGATCGGGGTTGCTTGGATCCGCGAGATAAAACGGACGTTGGACGTGAATAAGGAAAAGAACGCCATGATTTTATTTTGACAGCTTTAGCAGATTTTGGATTCCATATTGAAAACCCCATTTAAAAACATAAAATCATGATTGATACTGCTACCACAAATCGTATTATTTGATATATTATTTTGTGGCTGTATTCAGTCTCGATCGTAGTGACTAGTGACACATCACTAGGTGTCACGTTTTGGAATGAGTAGGTATATATATTTTTCTCTTTACTGACAAGGCGAAGTGATTGAAACGCACAGCATCCAAGCACTAGCACAGAGCTCTGATGGAAAATGATTCTGCCTCTTTGATGGATTAAAAAATCTTAAGTCTACAGCGACTGACGACAGTGTGTTAGAGTAGTCTATTACCGTTAAAATGCGTGTGAACTCTTCTGTTAATAACATGTTTAATTCAAATTAACAAAAATGTTAAAGAGTTATTCATAGCCAGGGAGTTTAATTACCTCAAATGCGAACCAAAATCACTGTCCGTTAGATTAAATAACGCAATTAGTACAATTAACGTAATAACGTGATTCGCCAGCGCTATTTTGTGCCCACCATAACTACACACGAATCACAGCCATGTTGTGACGTCACTAATGATTCATTCACCCGCCATTATGAATCCGGCCATTTTGGCGCGCTGTATCAAATTTGTAATAAATTTGTACTCGTTTTGCATAATAAGTACGCTAAACGGATAATGGGGTGTTATCTGTCTTTAATTTTAAATAGAGATTTATCTTGACGCGATTTATTTATGGAAATTACGTGTTGTAAAGGTTTTAGACGATTATCGAAATGTTATCTGTCTTTGCTTATGATTTATACAAAATATTAAATATTTATTAGCAGTTGCTCTTTTAGTAAATAACTGAGATAAATGAAAAGATACATGAATACCTAGAATGGGTTATCACAATCTTTCTGAGAATAGTGACATAAATAGCGAAAAGGCGCCGACGTGTGATATTTATTATTTCAAGTGACGCAGCCTGGCCCTAATGTTATAGTAAGTGAAAACATTTGTTTAAACATGATATAAACGCACATCGTATAAGTAAAGTGTTGCTATATTACTACAAAAAGGTGTGACAAGTATCTTTTAGTAGGATATTTTTTTTAAGATTATCGTATTTTTTATTTACGTATAAAGTACTTTCATATATTCAGTTTCCAGTTCGTTCGTCACGAAACATTCGTCTAGTGACCTGGGCAGCGTTGGGTCAAGGAGTTGGCTTGCGACAATTTCAGAATTGCAAATAAATTCTGGTTACTGAGACGAATAAATATACTCTAGCTACTTCGACTTCGGATTTAACCGCTAGCATAGAAACCAACGCTGGCACAGATAAACGATGCTGTTACAAAATATTTCCGACGCTTACTTATATTTTTCAATGTTGGTAACCCTGACAAAAGATAGACTATACATGAAAGACCAATAACAATGTAGGTTTTTTAAAACATTAGTGATAAAATTAGGCACAAGCTTATTTTTATTAACTAGTATTTAACTTGTTGGGATATTAGTATGCCACAGTAGCACATGGCATCAATTTGAAATTGAAAATAGGTTTTATTAAAATTGCCCCAACGATTTCGGTGGCGCGAAATAATTGAGTCAATTTAAAATTGATTTGTATTCAGCCGGAGTGGTGGCATTCGGCTGCATTGTGACACGCACTCACTATGTGCGATCGTGAATAAATAGCTTAATCACGTACAACTGAGCTGAATATCACATGATTTCTGAATTTTCATGGTACATAGCCATATTTTAATGGATTAGCCATCATGGGATACGCAGTTTTAAACGGAGTTAACTTGGCTTTACAAATAACGTGTGGTAGATCATTAATAGGACATATCTTTAGGGTCATGATATCTCTTTTACTTTCAAAAATGCTTTTTACTTTCAAACAATATTTTAGCGTTTGAATATTTAGGAAAATTCTGCGTCATTGTCGATCTTTACTTCATGTCAGTTATTTTTTAGATAAGGTTGTTTTTGGTGATGTTTACCTTTTCTTGGAACCAAAAAACAGTCAAAATAATGTTCTAAGTGACGGTTGTCACAGCATTCACAGCAATCCGGTACACAGTAGATATTCTGGTTGGTATCACGTTTTGTCAGATTACTGTATCCGTCATCCGGCGACCAAGGACACACACACATACATAGCTACATGAATTGCTAAAATGAACTCACATGCATAATTGGCACAATATGGTACATGTATTACGCAGACGCCATTTAACTCAATTAATTTCGTTCAGAGTAATTTTTTGATTAATTCATGGCTGTGCAAAAGCGTGAAATTTTAAAGTACGGTATATTAATTGTTTTATTAAAAGTGCAGCTGAATGAAACCTTTAATATTTATGTTTATAACGTTTATCTTAGGATATAGCAAACCTCACTTTTTAAAGCGTTTAATGCCACTTGACTATTTATTAGTATCTTTTCTAAAATTATATAGATAAACAGTGTTTAAAGGGGTTAGAATAGACTTAATAAATATTTTTTTAAAGTAATACATTTTCATATAATACAAACGGAAAAATGCCTCTTATTTCTTGAATTGAAAATGATGATATCTTTAGAGTTCAAGTGACCAGCCCTAAATTAAAAGCTTGATTTCAATATTTGAACAACAGGACAACCAATCAACGACAACAGTAAAAATGATAAGACTGATTTTAATTTCCCCATTCCAATCTTAATATAATATGAGTACTTTAATTATAAAACTTAAACAATACAACGCTGGTCAACATCTACTCCATAGTTACGAGAAAAATGTTATTTTAGAAAATTAATATTGTAGATTTTTTAAATAAATATATAAATACACCCAAAAGTCACATACATAGTCCTGACCCCACACTAAGACACGAGTCTTGTGTCGTGGCCCGTGGGTATCAAAAACTACGAAAGACTTTTTCAGTCTCACAAACACCCAGACCCGAAACAAATATTTGTGGATCATACAAACTTTTGTCTCGATGCGGGGATCGAACCCGCGGCCGCTCGTTTCGCAAGCTGGTGTGTAGCCAACTGCGCCACGGGGCTGTCAGCTATATTTGTTATTTAAAGTTTAATCTTTTTTCTTCATCAACCCATATACGCCCACTGCTGAGCACGGGTCTCCTCTACCATTGAGAGGGTTAAGGCCATAGTCCACCACGCTGGTCTAGTGCGGGTTGGCGGACTACACCCCTAAGAAATTCCTAAGAACTCTTAGGTGTGCAGGTTTCATCACGATGTTTTCCTTCACCGTTAAAGCAAGTGATAATTCAATGTGAATACACACATAACTTCGAAAAGTCAGAGGTGTATGCCTGGGGTTCGAACCCGCGACCGTCGAGATTCTCGACCGCGCGCCCAAACCTCTAGGCCATCACTGCTTAGAGTTTAATATCAGATAATGTATAAAAGTTAATGTCTTAATATGGAGAATCTTGGGTTGATAAATTAAGAACTTCCCTTAGGCAGGCTTACCTACAAATAACGTTACTAAAACTAGTGACAGTCTTAGTTGTGACCTTAATCGCTGGCCACTTCCACAGGTCTTTAAATGCCATTTCCACTTTTTATAGGTTACACACGCGTTAGGCATTTATTCAACCGTGAAGTGGCCCGTATATTGTGGGGGAGACAAGTGAACAGAGACAGACGAATAGAGGAGAAAAGTACTGTTTTTATGACAAAGTTATGTTACAACATTAGTTTTAAAAAAATTGTTTAAGAGTGGCGATTCAAAGAAATTGTGATTGTGATATTCCATTTGAATAAAAATCATTTGACTTTGAATGCCTTGTATCTTATACAAGTTTATCTTGTTTTTTGTTACATAAACGAATAACGAGCAAATTACAAATTAATTGAATCGGTAAAAATAATTCAGTGTTCGACAATCTCAAAAAAAAAAAAAAAAACGGGTCAGTAACAAGCCTAAGCTATGTAAGAATTACGTGTATGTATCACAAACGTTGAGTGGAGTCACATTTCACACATTATAAACTTTTCACACGTAACCTGCCAAAAGAAGTGATGATTGCGCGAAAGTACAATTGACTTAGAATATTCTCACCGACCTACATCGCACCGACCGTGAAATGGAAGGGGGAAAGGGGGCTTTGCAGGCGCCTCCCCCACAGGGTGTGGGCGGCCAAATTTTTGATACATCCAAATGGATTGCGAGTTCGCTTTGCAGTGAGCCTCGACTCTCTTTTATATTTGCGACGTGTTGCCATTGCCGGCTCGCTGATTTCTCATCCATACGCTGTGCTACGCCTCTCATTCCATCTTCGGTTTTTGAGATGTTTGATGTTGATGGATTTGTTCGTGCTGCTGTAGGTGTGTGATTGATTCGACATTTTATTTTGTATCATTTAAATTTTCATATCAATATAACAATCGCACTATAGTTTCGCATGTAGCGCATGTTTCACAAATGCCGAGTTTGATGCTCGAGTTGGACGTTATATAGATAGTTTTAAGAATTTCTCAATATTAGCGTCTTCAAAGATGCAATGGACCTGACGTGGAACATCAAATACTGTCATTTCCAAATTGTGTTCTATATTCCAGTTCGTAAAAAACAAGCATAGCATTCTCGATTTGACCTTGACTTATTTTTGTCATTCCCATCTCGTGGATGTATGCAATTGGAACGCCGCGACGAGTTTCATGTCATCGTAATTCGATGCATTCGGTTTCACTAGACACTGTTGCACGTGTAGGATAAACATTTGATGACACATACATACATATACATAACCTCAAGCCTATATTCCCCTAAGGAGTAGGCAGAGGTGCATTTCGCTAGATATGTATCAGTTCCACGTAATGGGGGCGAGCCTATTGCCGTTTTTCGGGCACTATTCCAGACTCCGTGTTGCTACTGAGAATTTCCTGATGGAAAAATAACACTAACTATACTAAACTATAACACTTTGTCGGACCCGGAAATCGAACCCAGGACCTCTAGAACGCACGGGACATACTTGACCACGAGGCAGTAAGAGTCCACATTTGATGACATCAGCTGAATTCCAACGTTAGGTACTATTATTTCGACCTATGCATAGAATAAGGTTACTTATGACTATAACACTAAAGTACTTTTTATGTCTATAATAGAGTTAAACTTGTTCATATATTGCCCTAGTGAAGTAATAATGATCATAAATTTTGTTGTTGTTTGAAGAACATAAAAATTTACTGATAATTTTGTGCCCAAATAAGTTTAAATTGCTGAGAAAGAGAAGTTATGCAAAAGCTTTATTCTGCGTATAGGTCGATTTATGCATCTGTTTAACCGATACTAAGTTGTATTGTGCACTGATACCTACGATTCTGGTTTTCCCGTCAACAATATTTATGTCACTCTATAGCGCAATATTTATTTTGGAATCGGATATTGACTGCAATGCACGTAATGTTGGTTCGTTGTTAGATTCTTGGTTGATTAAAAAGTATGATATATTGTCCATCCTAAAAACTATTCCGGACTATTATCTAAATATTAAATTTTATCTGTTTCCTTTTGACCGATTTGACATGATTGACATACATCAGACGTTTTTCGACGATATTATTTGTAAGAATTGTGGACATAACTGGTTGACTGATCAAGAATGAAGACATAAAAGCTGATCATGAACCATGACACGGGAAAATAAAATTTCATAACTCATTTACTTCCACAAACCGGTTATCTTCACGAATATTCGCCGATAAAAGAAAGTGAAAACACTTTTGCACTACGGTTATCTCAGTAATAAGTTGTTTCCATGCTCATTACACTTGGCCTCTCGTACCCCTATCTTTCTACTAATAGTTCAATAGCTCTTTCCACGAAATTACTCTCACCGGTATAGTTCCGTGTGGCCAACTGTTCCGCCCAACTTGACTTAGTATTGTTATATTGGCGCACAGTTGGCACGCTCCCAACAACCGCTCGCTCCAATTTCGCTACTACCCGACCAAATGTTGATTTTCATATACCATTCCAGGCGTACAATTAGCACTAGGTAATAATCTAGCTTAAAACGCGGCGCTGTGGCAAACGTCTGCAGTAATTAAAAGGGTCCACACAAATTGGACACAGGTACAAGTTCGCCGTAAGCCCTTCCGTGGGCGGAGAAAAATGTACACAGAGAAAGAGTGGGCCATCAGCGCCACTTGGGATGAAGCCGGGTTTAATGTAAGTGTGCTTTTCATAAAGAGTGACTCGGCGAGAGGCTCATTACCGCCACACTTGTAACTATGCGGGGAACGCTCGCGGGTACGCCGCCGCGAACCGTGCAACACTAAAAATAACACCGCTTTTTATATGCAAAAGGTTAGTGCATGCATTTTAATAATTTTCACATTCCTATGTTATTTTCTCTGGTCAGTGAGAATTGCGAGAAGAAATTTGCTGGCAGTATCTATTCATAACCGCTTAGATAGCAGCTGGAACTTGGCATTTAAAGACCGACATAGCAACTCGTGGGAGCTCGTTGAGTTTCGATATTACCCTTGGTATGTGTTTTGAATAAATGGACACTATTACCATTATGTCGCACGATAGCCATACATAAAAAAATACCTAGTAACAATACAAAATCGGCAAATCCTCCTAAAAACAAACAAGCAAACATTTTTTAATACTCATAACCGTAATATTCGATACAAGCTTTCATACTAACTTCATACCCCTTGACACCCCTGTAGGCTCACAAGTAAGAGTGTATATGCATTGTTTAATTTTTTTGCAAGCTCTCATGTCGGCAGCAGTAAAAAGGCGACCCCTCAGCTATTTTAGTGTTTTGGGCCCAGGGCGAGGCTTGCAGGCGGGCGGCTTTGTCCAGCTAATAGTGCAGGGAAGGGGGAAGTATTTATAGCGTGATTTGTCAGGCCTCCACGCCGTGCCACCCACGTGATGCAGTACTGTCGCAGTATAAAATTACTTGCAAATTTCGATCAAAGGTATTGTTCATGTTCTATTTTTCCCTGGTATTAAAAACAAAGGGAGTGTTACTAGGATGAAATAAGCTACATAAAAATGAGTACTTATAGAGACGAACATTCGAAATATAGAAAGAAGAAGCAGTATTTAGGTATTTATCTTTTACGTGTTCGTAAAGATTTAGTTTAGCATTGAGTGAGCTTAATACTAAGTTGCGGTTATGGGATAGTGACTAACTATTTTCATACATATCTAATTCATAAGAATTTGAGTAACCTAAGGAATTAGTGAATGAAAGGGCCGTATTTTTTATTGTCAGTATTCTGCAAGGGGTATGTACTCGTACGTATAAATCTCTTTTTAAGTTCGGAGTTAGTCCTAGCCGCTTTTTAACATAAACTCAAATACCGAGCATACACAAATGTATTTTACAAACATCTGAAAATGATTACGAGCAATGACGTAATGGGTGAACCATAAATGTTTTAAAGTTGTAGATTATATACGGTAGCGTCGGCGCTGCAGCTATCTTCGCCGAATTAACTTGGACGCCGTTAAGTAGGCCAATGCGTCCGTGCACGCGATACACAACACTACCATTGCGAATATCCTGCTAGAACATACAAAACTACAGGAATCCCTTTAGATTTAAGGCGCTTAGGAATTTCTTAGGGGCTATTTCGGAAACGCTTAAACATGATATGAAGCGAGCGAGTCTAATTGGGTTCCCATTTTGTCTATAATCGTCAAAGAAATTAATCGAAACAGAAACGGGAGGCTTAGGCAATAAAATAAGTGAAAGTCGACTTAACGTCTTATTCGCATTCAAATCAATTTATTATTGCAGGATCGATAGGAAGATGGTTTTGACTTCGCATTCAAGTCTCTCCTTGATCTTGAACGTATAGCACAGCTCATAATATGTGTGACAGTCAGATAGTGACTCAATGGGGTCATAAGATCAGTTGCGCCACATTAGGAGGTCAGTCACACCATCACAAACCTGTCTTAAAATTTGAAAGAGTTTAATGAGACTCTTTCCGAAAAAAAAACGTTTATCGATCCTATACATACAGACTTCAAAATTGCAGAGTCACAGCATCTTGAAACTGTATCCGAAAATCTGGTATTCACAATTCATCAGTGTGTACGGGCAGAATGTCAAACGGCGCGCTATCTCCGGCGTCTCTCATCGGGTTTATTTCCACAACGTCGGCCGAGGGGGGATGTAGGGATGGTAGGGGAAGGGGAGGGGGTCGAGGGAGATATTTATTCATGAGAAATGCACGCCACGACCCCCCGGCGCCACGCAACATTAAATGCGCCGGCACGCACATCAAATACGCACAGCTGACTGATTTATCTACCAGCGATTTCGAGATATACCTACATCTATGGAGGTTATAACTGAGGAGTTTGTATGTGTGGGGATCACTTGGGTTTCATACTGAATTGCCAGTTCTTTTGTGCTCACAATAATATTTTACGGGATGTTGAAATATAGCCAATAGTGTAAAGGCAGCATTCGGGCAAAGTCAATTACGCAAGAGTGATTAAGCTTTTGTAAAATTTGAAAGAAGGTAAAAGCGCTTTTAATTTTTACATTGACTCAACCAAACAAGTCTCAAATTTAATAAAATGGCTATGACATTAATACACTAGATTTCAAGTTCAAGAAGCTTCGTCAATTATCTATCTTTAAATAGTAGGCACATATTTAGCCAGCGGCGGGGCAGAGCTAGGTCAATCTATCTAGATATAATCCGGCCAAATGAGGTGGAATACGAGCTGAGCCGAATTAATCCGTATCGGGTGTAAGTAGCGCGCGGTCGGGTAACATGGCGGCTTCTGTACCAAGATTTATCATCACACGTAGTTAATTAAGTTTCATTAAGGGATTAGGAGGTGCGTGACTATTCTACCCCAATCTGGTTTCACAAAAAATAGATTTTGCCTTTTTTTCTCGATTTCTTTATCCAATTTTGCTTTATCTAATATAGCATTATTATAGGTGAGAGATAGCTTACGAATAAAATAAAACAGTTCTTGCTTTTTTTGAAGAAAAAGGTCATTCTTCGATTAGAGATTCTTACTAGATAAGATTCCAAGGTCAACCAGTTTTATTGAGTTTGTCCGTTAAGAAATTTTATTTATTTATTTACTCTTCATACATAACATGTAAAGATTGACATAATGCCTAACGTATTCTCTTACTGTAGAACCTTGGGTGGTGCAGAGATAAAATGTTCAGTTGTGTCTGGGAATATCTCTTGTAGAAACGTCTATCTACATATAAGAAAGGTAAATCTAAACAATTAACCAATGTGTAAATGTTGATGTGCCTATTCTATTCTATTCAATTCTATGTTATATTGTATTAGCTACAAATTGTTGTTCGCTTGAATTAAGTAACTATTTTTAAGTTAATGTTGAGTGTTTGTTGCTTTGTTTAATTTTTTAGTCATATATTTTTATGTTGTTATCTTTTTTGTTATGTTTAAATAATTTTTGTTCCTTTCCTGTTGTATAGTTGTATTGCATGTTGTGATCTCCTATAATTGAGGAAGCACAGTGTTTGGACTGCAACGGTACAATGAAAAAACTTGTAAGGTGTATTCCTTGTTGAAGAACCAAATAAATAAATAAAAATAAATGAGGGAAAATTAAAAGTCACATAATATGAAGTTGTGCCAAAGGGGTAAATATAAGAAGGCAGTCCCGAATACCCGACAAGCTTCGTTACTCGTTGTTAAACTTTCATTGTCGGCAGTACAACGGCTTCCCTGTAATTATTTTAAATACAGTATAATATCGCTGTATTATTAGTGCAAGGCCAAATTTGTAGTTTTAGTCGGTATGACGTCATATGACACTGCCTAAAACAAGTGTATTGTAATGGTGTAGGGTGACGATAATGTCCGAATACCCCATGATTATGGGTGTCCAATAGGACAGCTTGTAATTACAGGTCGTGTGCTAATATTATATGTTGGGCTAGCATAATAACAATATTCGAACCAATCTCACCAATTGTTATATTTTACTATGTTTCATCTGTAAATTCTTATAGGTTATGTGGCCGATATTGAAGAAATACATGGTATACCTATATGTACATGTGCAGATGTACAGCCCAGCAGATTTACCTTGCTAATGTTCTCTTATGGATGGTTTTTATCAGAAACTGTTGCAGGTGGGATACTTGTCGACACCAGTACACTTTATATAGCTTTTAACTTCGATGAATAAATTATATTATATTGCGTGTATAGAACTGTGCACAGGCTGCCTCCATCTGGTCACTGGTCTTCCATTAGCTGATGGATTGGATAGAATAGCCATATAGTAATCCCCACAACAGCAGCTATCGACGAATCATTAAAACTACGAGAGCGAAAGGAAAATTGGTGCCAGCAATACGCGCCGCCCGGTGGCTTGGTGGGGCACTGGGGCACGCCCTTGACCCCGTACGGTGTTCGGTAACAGCCTGTGGACAGATCTTACGATACATTCAATGAGAGTGAAGCGAGACAGGTGGCTTTGTGAATGCTTCGTCGATTTCTTCTGGCGTGTTGAGAGTGAAATGTGTGAAAATATGGAATTTAAATTTTGTTTGCTTAAATATTATGTTCTTTGCGTTTTATGAGTAGTCGTTACTTAAGCTTATTTTCGATAAGATTATTATTCTAGCGAATAAGATAGAGTGAGTTCTTTTCTAAACGATTCATTTTTTGACTTAATTACAAATTTTAGCTCTAAGACTTGCTTACCATTAAATGTATCTTGTTATCTTTACTTTTTAAGACAAACTATGGCTTAATAAATTCCTTGCTAAGCTACTGTAATGGAGACTATTAGCCAAGTACAAACTGAGTGTTTGCTATACACTTTATATAAACGATTCGTCTAAAATCCGGGCAAATGATTGCTTAATCGAGCGTACATACGTAACTGGGTCAGATGACGAATGAAACGAATTAGTCGAGTCAACAACCAACCGCTAAATGTGCCGTCGTTTGTACAAAAAGTTTTATAATGGCGAGGGAGTGGGTTCGAATCTCAGCCGCGTTTATTGGTAAAGTTTTACACGTAGTCTTGATATATTTGCAGCCTTGAGAGTGAAAAAATCTTGGCTCCCACTCAGAAAATACCTGTCTGAAGTTTGGACAGTAATTTAGTGTAATGTGAGAGAACTAAGAGCGTTTACTTGTTTTATAAAGAACTCGGTTTTAGAGCTTTGTTTCATTACAACGAGTAAAACTTTAGGTTTTCTCACAACCAAGTAGTATCTTTTTTTGGTTTGACAAATATACAGACCAAATCTTTTTAACACTTAAACTTATATGTCAAGCGAAATATATTAAAGTCTATATACTTTTTATCTATACATATGGGTGTCATGTCAACATTCCCTAATATCATTTAAGTGTTAACGATTGTCCTCTCTAAGATAGATAGATAAGTTTTCCTCCTAATTTACACACATTAATTATGTCGTATAAAAATTGTAATCTGTACTCATTCGACTGAATAATTCAAAGACCTGACGGGTCCTATAATAATATGGAGAAAAAAGGATAAACCGAATAACACATGGCCTAACCCGAGACCTATTAAGACTACAAATTTCATCTTATTTCTAAGTAGGATATATTCTCTATCGAATACACTGCCATAGTAGAGTCGGCACACTAGTACTTTCTCAAAATAATATTTTTTGTTCCTAAACACCAACGGAGAATCCATATTTATGCAAAATATGATGTTACAGGCAGGAAGTGTAGCGATAATATTATCATACATATGTTTTAGCAGTGGTACGAACATGCCTTGTTTTGAAATATAATCGTGTTAGGGGAGTGAAGTGGCTTTAACTTTTTGTTGCTAAGCACCATCGGGGCAAGCATAGTAACTTATTTCTGTGAATAAATTTCCTCATGAGTTGCCAAAGTTACGACATTGACATGTGGTGGATAATAATAGAAAGTTATGGGAGATAAAACTAACTAAATACATAATTTTGTCGTAGCTTCCCGAAAATAAGTAACAATTACTTAATATCAATGGTTTATTAGTTTTATTAAATATATTGCAGATTGTGAATTTTGTAAATTGTTTTTATTACTTTTGCTTTCAATTGTCTTGTTTTAGATGTTAATATTTTGGTCAGCAATAATGGTGTTCAATGCCACTTAGCATATACCTATATATCTATTTTTAAATATTTGTACGCTTTAATAATAAAATTTTGTTATTGTTTTACTTGTGGGAAATACATGAAAACGTTTTGAATTACAGTATTATTTTTAAATTATTTTAATCCGCTATTATGACTCATAACGTCAGTTGCGGTAGAATTGCTAATGAATGCTAAAACAAATGTCTTTGAGAAGCAATTCATCTCTGTAACACAATACAACTAAATCAGATTAGAACCGTCTAAAGCATGTTCTACAAATCTTCAGAAATAAATGATCTAAACGAAAGTGAACCATATCCAAATCTATTAAGTATATTATAAAAGCAAAAACAAGCAAATTGTTACAAAGGTTTTTGATTTCAAACCGAAGCGTTTACCAACTACAAAAAAAGTACGCATAAAAACTTGCTGCAAAAAATGCATTACTATAGCAGTAATATTAGTTTTATTGCCCAAGATGTTTTGGCACGTGACAGATGAGGTTGTTGAACTGGCATTTCCTTCGTCCTTGACCCCCCATAGGCAAAAAGTGTCGAAACTCGCGACAGTGCGCCAAGTGTGGCACGCAACAATTGGACGCGCGCCAGCGTTGCGTGTCAAGGACGCGTGCTCCACACATCCATCCTATGGAGGACCTTTATTTTTTTTTTTTTTTTTTTTTTACGAGAGGAAAGCACCTTAAGCTCCCCTGTTCGGTACCTCGGGGGAGGCCCTGAGGGGTATGTCGGGGTCTCTGGCTACGCCAGCATACCGACTAAAACCTCTCGGTGACCATCACGCGCATTTAGGGCGGTTTTACGGCATCTCAGGGCAGAGGTGCCCTAAATGATCCGCTGCCGCCCAGCGCACCGTCCAGTTATGGACCCCTCCAAATTGGGAGGGCTTGGTATGCCCTCCACTTACTCGATTTGGACGTTCACCTTTTGTGAACGTCCGCGACAGTTAAGAGGCCACGCCCTCTGCCGCCAATCTCGGGGTTGCTATCATAGGGTACCGCCCCCGCAGTACGCCCAGCAACCCCAGTTTCCCCTGTTAGTCGCCTCTTACGACAGGTAGGGGATACCGTGGCGGAATTCTTACACCCCCAATCCACAGGGTGGGGACGCCGGATCAGCCGAACTCGGTCACCCGGCGTCTCCTTCTTTGCTGGCGGCGGCGGCGGGCGGGATCGTTCTGCTCACGAACCCGCCCCGCGCTCTCCTTTTGAGACATTACGGTCTCACAAAAGGAGAGCATCGCCTGCCACGACCTCTGACTCTCGACCATGGAGGGAATCACGGCCGACAGTGAGAGGTCCACTCCAATGGCTGCGCGGAGTGCGCTTCGTTCTTCGTCCCAGGCTGGACAGTCCGATAGAGTGTGCTGGGCCGTATCCTCCGGACAGTTGTCACAGTGGTGACACTTGGCGGTCTCTTCTTTTTTGGCCACCCGCCACAGGAACCAGCCAAAACAACCATGTCCCGACAGAACCTGTGACAGGCGGAACGTCATCACGCCGTGGCGCCTGTCCAACCACTGGTTGAGGACAGGGCGCACTGCCGCGACGGTCCACACCCCAGCACTCGGACTGACCAGCCGAGAACGCCACTCCTCCACGGCGGCCAAGCGTAGGGAGGCCCTTGTGGCCTCTAACTCTCTTGGGGCCGGTCGTTCCCCTCGTCGAGACGCCTCCTCTCGCCAGTGGTAAACTGATGAGAGGGCCCTGGCGTCAAGATCCCAGGGAAGGAAACCGGCCAACACGCAGGCCGCCTCGTGGGAAATCGTGCGGTAGCCCCTAATCATACGCTGCGCAACTACCCGCTGCGGTTGCCGCAGAAGGGTCACACAGCGTTTGTTCAGGGACTCGGCCCAAACGGGGCAACCGTATAGGGCCATATGGAGGACCTTTGCCAAATTGACGGTCTCGTCTCTTCAAGGCCGGGGAATGATGCACTTTTTTTAAAAGTTGCAATGAGATTGATTCTGTTATAGAAGAATCTTTTTAAAGCATTTTAAAACCAAGACTGTGAGTGATTCCTTAATAGAATAATATTTTCAAAACATTATATCACTAATCTGAGTAATATTTGTTTGATTTAGTTCTTAACGTAGGTAAATAAGATTTATATCGCCTAAGGCATTTTCACTTTTGCTTTTTTAACGTCACAGTTTACGCATTCAACTGAAAAAGACAAAGTACTTATCAGTTGAAATAGACTTAGTCTACAATAAAAATATTCAATGCAGTACACAAATTTGTGGAAACAATATGAAACTGTCGCAAAATAGATCCCAAGAAAATGTATTCGGTTCAATGTGGTTCCCTTTATAGTGAAATTCTAATCATCTGTCAATATTGTTGTTGTAATAACAATATGAAATGATAATATAATTTTACCAGTACAGTGTAGTCATGTCGATTAAATTTAATATGAAACATTAACTACGTAACTCGGCGAGCGCGCCTGTGGTTAATGCTATTACCAACAGACTAAAGCTTTGACAACACAGCTACATAGAATCTGACTTACTAACTAAAACTGTAATATAATACCTGTTTACTCAACAATTAGGCGGGCAAATATAATTTTAACGATTTTTATGTGCCTATTTTTACACGCTTTATATTAGCTTCACTTGTATGTTTGTTTGTAACCGACTTCTTCGGGCGCGATTTTGACCAACTTTAAACGACTAGATTTCGTTCAAACTTTGTAGATTTATCGAGGACCGATGACAATACACTAATTTGATAAAAAAACTGAACTAAAAAAAATAGAAAATAAATAATAGTTTAAAAAAAAACTAAAAAACACGCTTTTTATCAAAAACCGAACTAAAAAATAGAAAATTAGTTTTAATAAATTTAAATTAAGAATAGTATTAAAAATTTCAATAAATATTAATTAATAATAGTGTGAATAAAAAAAAAATATTTTATTTTAAAAAAAGCGTGTATTATATAGAACCACTTATGGACGATATGGTATAGAAACCTACAAGAAAAGTGACTACATTTTCCTCAAGGGCTGGCAACGCACCGATCATTGCTCTGGTATTTTGGGTGTTTGTAAGCAATGTTGCCCACTTAAAATCAAGTGGCTCTCTAGTTCGTTTGCCTTGTTTCTCATAAAAAGCACATAATTATTTAAAGCAGATACGAAATATTTTACGACGCTATAGGTGTGATATCGTAGTATTGAATTATCGGTGGCGCGAGATAAAAAGCGTTTTAATTAAAGTCGATCTGTGTCATTGCCCCTAAACAAAAAACGTGTCGGTTAATTGCGTTACGCGCTCGCCCACTTGGCCCGTGGCGGAAGGTTATCGATACTATCGATTCTACAAACGATAACAAAATGCGTTCCATTTCACGAAGTTATAAACATTGTGCATAATGACACTGTTATGAAACAATCATACTAGGAAATATAATGCTGTAGAACAATACGTTAAATCGTTTAACTGAAATAACACTCATACATCATTCGAAGTTATATATTTGATATAAAACTTATGTAGTTTTGCCCGTCGTAAAGATTTATTTTTATTTTAAAAGTTGAACTTAGAAAATAAATCGAAAAGAAGTAGATACATACATATGTTACAATACATATCGAAACAAATAATTCTAGCTGAAACGAAACGGTCTTCGTAGTCGAATTTTATAGGATTAGTGTTTTCTGCGCAGACCTCCATTTCGCACTCGAGCAGGTAGAGGAATACTTTTCTACCAAAAATAGGAATAGTAGGTTTTTGCCGCTGCAATTCTTTCGGTTGGCAAAATTCGGTAGTATAAATAAATCTCTTTAGTAACCAACAGAATACATTTCTTATAGTACAAAACAGAAAACAAATGAAAAGTACCGGTTTTATACTCACAATTTGTTTCTTGTAAGAATAGCGCAGTGCTGCAGCTGCGCCGGTTTCAGGACGCGGTCGGGCCGTGCGTTCTACTTAAGTAATACATTTGTCTAAGATAATCTTAAATGATAAACGAGCTTTATTACCACAAGTAACTGTGATGTACTGACTTAATATGCTAAACACTTAAGGCATGGAATTGTCTTAGTCATTAGATAGGAATTTTGGTGATAAGTGCAGTTCGGTCCAAGTGGTGTCGACTTGTGAGGATAGAATACGATTATATATTTCGAAATAACAGCTTTCCTGTTTCATAGGATACCTACTGATATTTTTTTACATCTCAAAGACATCAACAGTTATGTTATAACTACGAACTTTCTTTCTTTATTATTTAATCTTTACACTCAGAAACGAATTAATATAATACGCCGTAAATAACAACTCTCCAAGTCTTGTTTGCATAGGCACTTGCTAATACCGTTTTTCATCAAGTGAGTTTATGGTCAACACGATCGGTCAAGCCGCGTAAGATTGTAAAATGTAATGCAAGGAATAGTTGGTATCGGGTAGCGGCACGAATCAGCATCACCGCTCGCGTGCCACCACCGCCGATAAGTCAGCAAACGGAGAATTTAATAGGGAATAAAATTACCCGCCGGAGCGCTAACGACATTAAGTTTGCCCCCATTTGTGAATGTAATGCCATAACCCAGTTACAGCCGACGCAGCGTGAAATAATTGAAAACGTTAACATTTGCCCGGCCATTCGGAAAGCTTAAACTCGTCCTGAACAAACAGCGACAGTGCTACCGGCTAATCGGATTACAGCTACATCAATATTGATCGATTCGTCTGCCTTTTGCCAGTGGGATTAGCTTTTGCCAGCAGTTTTCTCGTGCTAATGTAGTCTTGTGAACCTTCTGTGTACAATTTGGAATCCCGTTTTATCCTCTTAGGAGGTGAATTTTTGAATACTCTTATAGGTTACATAGATTATAATAATTATTAATTAGTGTGCCGAATTTTAGCACAATTTGTTGCCTGATTTTAGTTGTCATCAGGAGGCCTTTACCTCTCTTTGAGAGGGTTCTTGATAATAGAACAATAAAAAAAAAATAGATATAAGTTTTTTTATTCAAATCTTTAATTATATTTTTTTATTTTCCATTTTAACTACTAGCATTTGTAAATAATTTTGCATGCACATTGTTATGTAAACTGTTAAACAAGAAATATAAGGCTTTTTTATTTTTTTATTTTTTATTTTTTATTTTTTTTATTTTTTTTTTTATTTTATTTAGTTGTCATCTTTATGTACTGACACGGCAAAGATAACACTCTACCTAATAATAAAATTGTGAGTTAGATCCATGAGCTAGTACAGATTGCCTTTTCCAGTACATATTAATTAAGCCTCTACTATTAACTCATTTAATTGGTTTCAGGTAAGGCCCACCGTCCGATTCCCGCTCCTCTGATTAATCCGGTAAAGTATTAATCTTGATTTAATAATTCAACGTTATTAATTCATTTTCAGCGCCGGTTATCGTACAGTTTGAGTGATTTACGATGGCTGTTTGTTAAAGGCTCTCTTTAATCCGTCAAGCTTTTGTGAATTCGCTCAGTTTTCCATTTTTAGTTTTAATTGATTGATTATGTTCTCTTAGCGTTATTGAATAGTAAATTAGGTAAAATTTAGTTTTAAAACTAGTAAATTAATAACCAAGCGCCATTTTCATGTAGTCAATATGTTTTGTATATCATTGAGTATAATGCTTGTTTCGTAGTACGAAAATAGCATTAGTATTTGATTGTCAGAATTGTGTTAATTGGAAAATATTTTCTATATGTAACATCTTTCATATTCTATTAAATGTGAATTACGTCCATATTTCTAAACAATTCAGCAGTGAAGCGTCAATGACACGAAAATTGTTCCCCTGAGTAGTGGACCCTTATGAAACTTGTACGTGGTGTACAACCGTTTAATTATAAGCCTCCTCGGCGACCTCCAATGTCCTCCAGCTACCTGAGCCAGACTGTCTTTATGTTTTAATCCGCCTAATAGAGTTTGTGTTGTCTATTTTGGCTTTGATAAAATATTTCTCGAAGATAAGGCCGGGTTCGCGTGACTGGTCAATGGTTTGCTATGAAGGCTTTAAGAGGTTAAGGAAAATTTATACGAATTTCATATCAGCTTGAGTTTGTATACGAAGATGTTGGTACAGACTACAGAATAGGGATAAATCGCTGTACGTAGGTTTCCCGGGCCCAGCAGTGCATGTGTGCATGCACCAGTTTTTCGTAATGGGCGACGAGCCTTATTCTCTTTACGGGATACAGGAGCTTGAAGAATAACACAATTTATAAATAAACACGTACAATTCTATAAAGATTACCAATTCAATTTAGAAATCAGTTACGGTCGTTCGACTCCAAAGTACATACTGCCAAAGTTTTAAGGCTCTGACATTAATTTCAATTTAAAAATCTTAAACCATATTGTAATCTTTTAAAGTAAATTCTTATGTCTCCGGGGATTTTAAAACTAACAATTACATAATTTTTTGCTTACACTTAAGGCTAGTCTTCTATAAAAATAACTTCATTAGCAAATTAATTGAAAAGTTCAGTGACTCGTGTAAAACTTTTAGCTTCTCCAGTTCTCAGAACATCCCACGAGAGTGCGATTTAATTTTAATTATTACTAGTTTCACTATTCTTTAATGAATTCCCAATGACTAGCCAAGTTGGCTATCCCTGGATAAAAATGTGTAGAAGTTTAAAGAAGAAGTTCGGTGAAACAAGAATAGTAAATATGCATCAAATTTTTCTAATAAATGGAGTCTTTTTATTAAGGTAATACATTTATATAGAGTGAATTTGATTACCGAGACTATAGATAGTAGAGTTTAAATAAATCTTAACTTACTTTAAGGCGAAGGAAAACATCGTGATCCCTCATGTGATAGAAGCCTGCACACCAAAAAGTTCCTAGGAATTTCTTAACTATGTCCGCCAACCCGCACTAGGCCAGCATGATGGACTAAGCCCTAAACGCTCTCAGTTATCTACAACTTAAGAAGCTCGTGCCTAGAAGTGGGATGTAAAAGGGCTAATGCAGAACATATCAAATGCACTTGAGAAACATCTGTTTTCACAAAAAATCAGACGATTGAATCAAGAATCAAAGAAGAGAAAATAAAAAGGCAACAGTCAAACTTTTCAATGTCAACAAACTAGCATTAAAGATCCCCTAAACTTGGTATCGCGTGCTCTCCCCGTCGGCGTATGTTTATTGCTTTTTAATATTTGGCGTTGTAATTTGCTGCGATAAGGCACCAAGGTCGAGCGTTGATAGCGCACCCGTTGTTCTGTGATAAATAAACAACTCGTTTGGGTATTTGATTGATGCGTGAGAGTTGGAATATAAATAGTAGTTAGTGATGTTGGCAACACTGTATTTAGAGATTTTGATTCGAATTTTGATTTTATTTGTATTTGGAACATAATTTTCATTTTTACTAGCGGGCAGTATCATCTACGCTTGTTTATGTCAAACTAAATCAATTTTAGTGTTCCATAGAGTGAATACGTGACCGATTAAAAAATATTTTTTCATAGATTTTTCTGCGTCTATGCTATAATTAAGATTTAATATTAATTATAGCTTTACAAATATTTTTTTGTAAAATATACTTAAAGTGAAGATTCAAGTACATTTCCATAGTATAATTTGTATAAAAATGGTAGTAAAATGTAGTATTTATGCGTACATTAATGAATTAATTGTAAAGACAAATGAGTCACTTAGTTAATCTTGAAGTGATCTCGCATGGTAATTAATTGCTTGTCGTGATAAAATACTAGTGATTAAAACGTTGTAATTACTCATTCAAGAATTCATGTTGTTTCCTGTTATAATTATCCGTTTTGAGATATCATAACTTATGATTATCATTTTAAGCTTATTTCAAAGATAGGATTCGTGTAAATGTTAGTACTTATAAATACATCCAACCGCCAAATACATACCTAGTTCTGACCCCACATTAAGATTTGTCCTGTATCGTAGGCATCACAAACTATGAGAGACTTTTCGGTCTCACTAACACTAAGACCCGTAACAATTAAGCTAGTATCTAGCCAACTACACCACGGGACTGTCAAATTCTTAAAACTAGTTGGATTAAAAATGATTATCTCGTTTACGTATTTAATATTCTAGATTAAAAAAAGAAGTTTTGAAGTTTACCAAATTATTCACCAACTATTCGTTTTGAAGTTTATCAAATTCTTAAATAAAGATTTCTTAAAACTACTGTTGGTTCTTTGCTTAAGTGACCTTAACTCATGCCCTAAGAAACAAGCCAATCCGACACAGCGGATATCTTCCACAAGATACCCAATAACCAATTTCACGACACGAAGCACACTAAAATGTCTACGCTAGAAAATTAAACGCTGTATCTTAACCGTATTTATGGTGTAAAAGCAGTAATACCTTTAAGTCTGTGAACCCAAACGCACGATCATCCCTGCAGTAATTGTTTTTCTCGCCGGCGCACCGCTGCTGAATACTGAAGAGGTGTACTCAATAAATCTTCACAACTAGAAAGTCAATTGGGAAGGGAAAATACCCTCGGCAACTTACTGAGGCTTTTTTTGTCACTCGTGTTTCCTAAGTTTTTTTCTGAAGAGGATTTAAATTCTTTGTTTAGACTGCGATTAAAGTAATCCATTTTATGTAGTTTTACATTGTATGTGGTAAATGATAACTAACTTAGAACTTAATACCTTTCTTAAAAAAGTATAAGGGTAGATAACCACGCTATTTTCGGTTCATTTCTGCTAATTAATTTCACTTAACATCAGTTAGCTGACATAATCGTTCGCCGTCTATTCCATAAAGAATTATAAATTATTCGAATTTATTTTAATAAATAAACTCTAAAGAAAGAATCGCTTAATAGAGAAAAGCCTATTTAAATTGTAGGTAATATAATTTCGTTGGTTAATTTTCGTATTCATATTTTAGAATTAATAACACGGCTTAGTCTGGCTTAAGCGTGTTATTAAATTTTATAAATGGATTCAATTTTCGCGTTAATTTTTTATTACTTTCAGTCTGTATTAGGTTAAGCTGCTGACAGAATGTTGTGTTATACTGTCAGAAAAAAGTTTTCTAATATTATAACTTATTTAACGGTTCTGCGTAATTGTTTAAGAAAAAATTACAAAAAAATATTTTTTGTTTGAAACTAATGGCGTAAGACATTCAACAACTTACCAAAAATTGGCCGAAGAAATAAGATAACCTTGCTGTGGAGAACATACATAAGGTATTATTACAAAAATATATAGATGATGAGTTAGATGATGATGAGATAGATATATAGTGACACACGGAATTATCATCTGCTTATTTGGTTACTAAGGGGCAAAATTAAGTTGACTGCTAAGAGATAATCGAAATGCTTAAGAACAGTTTTCTTAGGTGTCTCAAGACCAACCCGCAATAATGCAGCGTGACAGGTTAGAGTCTTATCCTTCGCAATAATAGACGATATCTGTGCTTAGCAGTCACATATGAATTACATAGATTTTCAATTCTATTGTTTGTACTCAAATAACCCTTGGCCTTATGCCTTCATGCCTCTACCCGAATACACGAATTTGCAAAGTACAAAATTCGAACGTTTTGTAGTAAAGCCAGTTTCCTCAAGTGTCATTGTATACTAATAGTGTAGGTTGCGGCCCTCGACAAGCCGCTGCGGTCACTGAATGCTAATCGAGCGTTATCAATTTCCTCCGCACCGTCTTACCGATATTATGTTTTAATCTTCGCTTATATTACATAGTTCCGGGGGCACGTGCTCCCTTTTGCATAAACGGTTCGGATAGTTTAATATCTTGCCTCGTACGCACAGTTAATGTAATATATGCTTATAGTTGTGGGATAATGACTCCGTAGTTCTCTTTTCTTATGCTGTATAAAATAGATAGATGGAAGGAACACAACTACTTTCCAGTAATGTTAGAAATCTTTCGTTATTGTTATAATTGTTAATGTGTAACAAGTTGCCTTATTATTTTATTTATTAGTGTATATTTGTATACTAAGTTTTTTTATATGGATTATAGGTAATCCCGTAATCAAAGTTATAAGCAAAGTCGTTCGGTATATATTTTCTTTGAACATAATTAAGAGAGCAGTGGTGCCATACCGAGATTTTAAGAGCTACAGGTTAAATAGAACCGCAAACAAAACTGGGTTACTTTGCCACTAAATAAATAATGCGATGTCCAAGCATCACATTACGCGAATACATCGAATCAAGTTTCATTCCACTCTCATCCGCTTATCAATGGGAGCGCATTTGACATTGTCCAGTAAGCCGCCAGATGGCGTTGTACGGTATTTAGGTCAGCGGGACACGACGGTGACACAGCAAAGTTATTGATGACCTCATGTCTCACGCCGCGACGGCAATCTCATCTGGGGTGGAACTACTGTAGGCATTTTCATGGGATTTGACGCCTTTCTTATGGGACATTACGTTTTGTTGGCGAAAAAAAAAACATGTATTATTCCTTCAAGTCGGAGCGTAGGTAGGCAGCAATTACTTGTGTTTGGCTTATGAAATATTAATGACGAAAGTTTCGAGATAATTGTCGCGGTTGTTTCGGCGAAAGTACTACGTGGAAATGTGAGCCAAGTTCAGTAATTACGGTGGATGATGTATTTATACTGTTTTATGCGAAGGTAGATTGATACTAATGGTACCGTTTACAACTGTATTTATTTATATAAACTGTGTGTTGGGTGACTTGAATAAAGAGGTTTTGTTTTTTCTATACCGTCTTACGTGTCCCTTACTTTTTATCGTGGAATCAGATTAGAGGCCGGCATATTTTTGTCAATTAACCCAAGAAAATATCTGGTTATCAGAGAATATTAGAGTTTCAGAAATATTAAGTCTGGACGTTTTATTTTGAAAAAAAGTACCCCGTGTTTCTGTTAATTTGAAGCGAGGAACCGCTGTAAACATGTACTGAAAAATTTATTAGTAAAATTTATCTCAAAACCCCAACCAGTATCAGCGAGTGTCCAAGTTTAGTGGCAACAAGCTCCTCGTAACGTTTTAATAGATCGTTCAAATTTATCTATAGTACAAGTGTAGGGATCGTCAGACGTCAGCATTGACTGATGGCCGTCCGTCAGTCCGGCGGTCAGTCCTCCACGCCCTCGATCTATTTAGATAACGTTATTGAGGGACGGAGGGCCGATGCCTTCGGTTTATGGACGCTTGTCTGAGAGACTGATGCCCCTTCCAAACTCACAACGTTTGGACATGAAGTGTCCGCTTGATGTAGCGCTCACATGATAACACTTTATGGGAATTTTGTTGGTATATTTTACTAGGTATAGTTTTATAGATATATGTATTGTATCATTTCTTTGTTATATACTGAATTGGATTTAAAATTTACGATGTTTATCCTCTTTTTAAATCTGTGAACTATATTTCCCCTATCAAATAAAACTTTTGTAATAGCAAATAAAATAATACATATTCTTCAGTGTTAGACACAGGCTTAGCAATGATGAGTAGGTCACTCACTCCACGCGGCCTTGAGCGGGTTAATGATCTTAACACATATCAATAATATTAACGAATAAACATAACTTTGATAACATCTACTATTATGAACAATTCTTATCATTGTGAGTTTTTTGTTGATGAAATCTCACGCATCTGCCAAAGCTAGTTGCAAATTCAACTTAGTAATGGTGCAATGCATTCCAATGGATGCTACGCAATATTTTCCGCTCTCTTCTTTCGCACTGCTGTTCAGATGATGCCATCTCTTTCTGGTGTAATGTAAGGGGGGGGGGGAGGGGGCTAGGTTGTCGTGTCCTGCAAGGTCGGGTCACGTTAACCGCCGGCACACCCACGCCGACATGTGCTGTGCTTTATTATTTTATTATAGTATTTTATTCCATATATGCTGCCTCGTATGGTCGAAGTGTTATTGTTTTTTTTTTTTAACTTTTATAGAGTTAAGTGTCTGGTAGAAGGCAATAGACACGCTTTATATTAAATGGAATTTTGTAGCTGGCAAAAAAGGGAGAGAAACTTACTGATTTTTTTTGTCGAGAGGAAAGCTAATCAGCTTCGGAGATAAATAGCGAGAATATGATATTGTTTAATTAAAACTGAAATTCATAACTATAATACTTTTTTTCATTCATCATCACTTTTTGTCATATATTTATCCAAAGTAGGCGTGTTCCTACATGGTATCATCAAGGTCAGCCATGTGCTTAACCCGGACCATTAACTGTGGTTAACCACTACGTTTTACCTCGTTTATGAAATGCGGCGGTTTTTCATATTAACTGCGGAATGAGCTCAGCACAGATTATGTCATCATGTGCTAAGGGCGTTAGCCTCTCTTTTTTGTCAGTCCCCATCTCCAAAATATTTAATCAGCAGCCTCAGGCCTCATCTTAGTGACGTCATCTTAAATGTCTTCCAAATGCCCGTCAGTCCACCTGTAGTTACGATTTCAGTCTAAGTGAGTAGTATTTGTGAAATAATGTGTCCGTTGAGTCAGTAGCCGGCTGCGCTCGGGGCTATATCGCAGATTAGATAAAGCTTCGATAAACCTTTCGCTTCACCGTGCCGACGAGATATCTACACCACCCCCTCCCCTCCCCTCCCCCACCAGCCTCGCACCGCACCGCCCTTGACATTCGGCTTCATTAACACCGTCTTCCCTCAATCTATTATGTTACAGATTTCATACTCCAATCGTTTTGATTCTCGGAAATAGGGCGGTGGGAATGAAAACGCTGAGACGCGATTTGTGTATAGATTTCTCATGAATGGGTTTGTGTCAATGAGTATATTACGTATTTACACCTGGGGAGTCTTCTCTTGTAAAATACATTACAGGTACTATACTACGTATTAGGGATGTTGCGGATTCAATTTTTTTCACATCCGCGGATGCGGATGCGGATGCGGATTTTAAGAGGCTCACATCCGCGGATGCGGATGCGGATGCGGATCTGTATAAAATTGATCGATTGGTTGATTTGTATAAAATGTTATTGCTTTCCTATTGGTCAATCAGCACGTGCGGTCAACCACTCGACACTCGAGACCGACACGCGCACCTCGCCGCCCCTCACCCCTTTCTTTCTTTTCGCGATCTACTACACATCCGCAACCGCATCAGCTCCGCAGCGATTTATGCGGATGCGGATGCGGATGCGGATGTCCAAATCGATGCGGATGTTCCGCATATGCGGATGCGGATGCGAATATTCGCAACATCCCTACTACGTATATGCATGTGACTTGTAGATTTGAATTTAAAACACTTTTACGATTCACAATTGAAGTATATCGATAAATGTAATGCCTTAAACTAATATTGTGGTTTTCAACCTGTCTGGTATGCTACCTATATAAAATTAATTTGTATATAATCTCCACACACTCTGATATAGCTAACAAAATGCGGATACACCAAAATATTACTTAACTTGTACATTGTCGCTCATAAACACATAACATCAGATAGTATAAGTTTAAAATGCCTCCACTATATCGGACTTGGTTAATTTTCAGTGTGTAATTATTAAAACCAGGATATGTGGGGACCGGTATGAGCCATCGCATTTAAGTTGATTAGCAAAGTTTCTCGCGTAGGGAACCTTTGGTCGTAGCTGCTTCCTGTTAAACTCTATATTTAGTTAATGTTTCATACGGGAGCTCTTATCTGTGTTTTGTTATTAATATGACTATGACTGCATCTTTAAAAGGTAAACAGGGAGGCTTTTCTATTTTTTTGTGGTGTTTTTTTATTCAATGTATAAAGAGGACGTTTTGAAGTGTAAGGCGAGGTTTACCCGATGTATTTCTAGGAACCGTCCTAGTAATGAGATTTTTTTTTAAGTTATTAAATGTATTTACAACACATAAATAGAAGGGGAACATTCGATTTTGATATACGTCCTTTTAAATCATTGACTTACCTAACCAGACTATGAAGCCCTTGTTTCTTTATATACTTTTACATGTGCATACCATTGTTTTTCCAAGTAACGTTTCAAAATATATTTTACACATGTAATTACTGTCCGGTTAACCACGGTCGTCGGAACGTTCCCGTAATTACTGCGTGTAATATGATACACGGGCCTTTTATTAAAATAATTACAATAATATTATTAACGAGGACACATAATGTTTACTTCATCTATGAGAGAAAATGTTACATTAATATTTATAAAGTCCACAGTTCATTTTATTTCTCTGTGTCTTTAGGATATCCAATGTAGTTTTATGTAATGTATATCAAAAAGGTTTTTGTCGCGTAATGACTTCTAGTACTACTATTTACTACAACTATCATCATCATCATCAGCTCTTATCCGTCTTACTGCTGAGTACGGGTCTGTAGAGCAGATATGTAGATTCCTACATATCTGCTCATAAAAATCCCACTGATTGGCACGGACCACCCTTAGAACTGAGATGAGTAAGGCCCGAGTCAATCACAGTGCCGATTGGTGGGTAACGCACCCGAGGAATTCATAAGAATGTTTGCATTTATTAAGTGGGACAGCTAAGAGGGGATATTCTTAACCGCCTGAATAGTGTATAAAGTTGGAAAGCCCGCCGTATCACGCTAGTATGTTGTGTGTTGCGCGGACAAGATAAAATTGGTCGATTCCACTGATATATAACGACAATTCTTTTCGCACTTATCTAATCAAAGGTGAATCATTCGCTTGTGGACGAAATAACGGAACTCTGTAACCATACCAATAGTACAAATCATTTTATTTATGATATTGAGAGAATAGCAAATATATTTCAATTCCTTGCTCGTTACATAAGAATAAGAACACTTTAAAATGCTCTATGTCTTAACTGTGAGTGTTTAAATGAAAAGCACTAGGAAGATAGCTAATATTATAAAAATAATCATATATTATTCCGCCATAACATGAAAAATTTAACCTTAACACAAGTCATAATTTAGCAAAAAGTTTCATATTTTGTCTCAGAATAAAATTTATGAAACAGCTTAGTCTACCTTATAAACACGCGGCAAGTTTTATATTTTTCATTTATTCATGTTTTTGTTCTAACATTAGTCTCTTTCTGAGGTTACTTAGACGTGCAGACTTTACTCAAGAGTCAGGTAATGTACCTTGTTTACTTCACTAAAACTCAGCTTCGTTTTTATTATATAGTTATTTGTTTATGCTAGGAGTCGGGGCGGATAAACTTTATTTTCTTGTTTTACTGTGGCACGATTTACTGTGTACACTAAGTCCTACGAGCTACATAAAACTCAGACTTGTTTATAACATATTATAAAAGATCTACGAAAGTACAGACTGTACTTTATAATATCTTACGTAATATTTTTCTGTTGCGTAGCTTTATTCCCTAAATTTAATACATACTTTGATACGTATTTAAAAAATCATGGAACTGTACTCGGGTAACTTAAAAATATTACAGGATTGCTATTATTTTATGTTTTTATGCGATAGGATTATTTAATACGTCTGGTAGATCCATCTCCATACTGAAAAATATCTCGGTAACATAGCAATGTTATCCGTATGTATTAGTATAGCATGTTGCTATAAGCAACATAAATATTCATCTCAGCTATTGATGGGGGTAAGATTAAAATCTTCGGTGAAACAAAAAGAAGCATCTCAGTGTGTTGGAATTACTTGATGCTCTATTTGGAAAATTACTGCTTATTATTAGGTACTATGCTGTAACTTGGACGTGACCGTATAAAAAAATCTAGCGCCGATGGTGACGGTAATAAGACTTTAAAATGTTCGAAACTTTAGCCAAAAACCGCTAATGTTGTAAGCTTTCTTTCAAAGCTTAGCGTATGGTAATTATGGTAACTTATAACCACTTACAAAAACGCATAGAAGTGTCCTACGTCCACGACCACAATTGCGTCACCGATTTTAGCTGCATCGTAAGAATAGTGTCGGGCGTACTTTTCCCCAAGTAATCTAGCATTTCCCGCGAATCCCTATATTTAAAGTACGTAATAATGGTTTTAAACAACGGTATGTTTGTGCGAGATGGGGCGACGTTCGTTGGCGCCATCTCTTGAGGATAAACGTAACTTTTACGAGTGTGCCGAGGGATTTGTGCTTATTCTTAGAGGAGATTTCTCCCTTTATGGTACATTCGTTCATGGTCTGCTATACTTTCAGGATTTCAGCTCCTTGCTCACCCATTTCTTCGTGATGTTATGAGGTCATTATGCGGTGATATTCGGGAATGTATTCTTGCATGCATCGTTTACGAGGATGCTATTTTGAAAATATTTTTAGCTTTAACCACCTTATTTAAAAGAGATGATGTGGTTTTCATATCCGTTTTATAACGTAATTTAAAGTAATGGTATAGATGGTGTTATGAAAATGCAGGAAGATCCTATGATTAAAACATGAATGCAAAAATATTTATTTATATTCTATCACAGACTTGTTTTAGGGATACCGTTGTGTTAAGACTTAATAGTGCTCCTATTTCGACTAAGGCCCTCACCCTCCTAGTTGGAGGAGACACCCGTGCTCAGCAGTATGACGTAGGAGGGCTGACGATGGTGTTTCTTGGCAGTAAAACATTTTCACACCTCCTTTATGATATTAAGAGGGAATCCGAAAGGATTTTCCCGTTAGAAAAGAAATGTACCTACTTCTTGAAATTTACAGTTTGCATAAACCGTATTATTTAAACACAAAAGGATGCGTATTAAGATTGGTTTTTCAAATATAGAAACATACTATATAGCTAAATAAGATTTTCTTTTGTTATTCACAGACTATTTACTTTTATATCGCAGTTAATGTATGGTATAGTCACAGATTTTTGGCACAACAATGCGAGAAGTAGCGAGACGGTCTCAGGGGCGCGTTTAGTTGCTGAGATTGTGAATACCGCCATAGTAAAGTCTTGTCTCTGCCCTAGGGATCTTAGGACTATACTGATTGTTCTCGGCTATAGTACTGAAATGCGAATGTTGTGTTCGTAGCAGATTTATTATATAAGATTAGATCAATTGTCTCTTAGACTTTTTTTTGGGATAAATTATCATTTAAGTACCGGTGACGCCTATTTTTTTAACTTAAATACTCTGGAAATTTTGAGACATTTCTAAAAAGTTTCTGCTAAGGAATTTCCATGTCTTTAAACGAAGAAATATAACATCATTTCAGAATTAAAGTACCTTATAACTCTCTCATAATATTATTATCATATCATATCGTCCTGTTCAATAGCGGAGAGAACCCAAAGGTATCCAATGCAATCATATTTGCAGACACGTCTGAACTTTGGCAATACTCTGCATCTATGATTCCAAACTTCGCATGAGCTGATATTCACACATCCAATGTAAATATGTGTGTCCCTAGGGAGTGTTTGCCTTGCTCCACAACTAGATAGTTGGCAAGTGGCTAGATAGTGGCGTAGTAGCATCTCTGGGGATAATCGGGAACTACGGTAGATGATATGTTGACCATTGAAGTTGTTGTTTGCGTCATGCACATTTGGTTTAAGTTTAGGATGTGGCTAAGTTATTGATGTCTTGTATCGAGATTGGATGTCTTTAGTTTTAAATGTTGATAAGACTTGGTTCTCAAAATGATATACGATGTTTTTAAATCCAATTCCTGGAACTGTGACTATTTAGTTAGAGCTCACTAGCAAGACAACAGTAGCAATAGACAGCTAAGATATGTAATTCATCATAACGCTAGCCTTACATACACCATATAGAAGCTTCGCAAAAACAGTTCACAATATTGTAATAGAGGTTCGCAAATGCACGAGGTACTTGTAGCTGTCGGAAGAGCGGTGCGTGGCGAAGGCTTTCGTTAATGGTTCGGCCCAATTGCCGCTCATTGTCGGCGACTTTACGATTTTCCACGTCGTTTAAGTTTCGGCAATTTTGGCCGAAACATCGCGCAGAACGTCGCGTCGGGTTTTATTTTTATTTGTAAGTAAAACTCGTCGCGCACTTTTGTCTACTTGTGTTTGTCGGGGAGCAGCTTTCTTGGTTGCCTAGTTTGTAAATTTATGGTGGTGCTGTTAAATGTATCCTAAAACTTGACGTATTGTTTATTACATTTTGAAGGGTTTAAAGATATTTTTTTATTGTTCCATTCCGTGATTTTATTCAGTAGTTTTAAATTCATGTGGTGTGCTCGTCTTCCGTATAAAGTTCGTTTTTAACAGACGTTTTACATTCGGTAGTGGCGGTAAAGTGACCGCTTTCGTACCAAATGGTAACTGCATTGCGGTACGAGTGTAAGGAGCGATAAGAAATACACTCATTAATCAGTTGGAGCTTTGTGCAGGAATTTTACAAATAGGATGTTTACGGCAAGCTATTGCGTTTATTGAGGCACGAATAGAGCTGCGTGTTGCTACTGTTCTCTCATTATTGGAAAAAATTATGTTAACTTTACCTGGTGCAGAACTTGATGTCTAACTCTCCCGATATCATCAGCCCATCTTATATCCCACTGCTGGGCAAGGGCCTCCTACAGCTGACAATATATAAGGTGTTATATCATCACGTCTATTACGGGTTGGCGGATAATAAAAGTATATGCGAGTAGACTAACCATGAACAAGCAAAAACTTCAGTTAAAGACCTCCTAACATTTACTATCCTTATTTCCTTTGTCCAATTACAACATTTAGCTTCACCACCAATACGTAGAGTTTTTATGAATCTACTAAAGCGTTTATTCGAGGACCGCATAACATTACCGTGGTACAGACCTCGGCATACGGCAAAATGTTTCCGGGCTCCCGATTTCCCTGTTTTACCGCTCAAACTAGTAAAGTGTAGTATTTGAGAGCCCATTTAGTTTTATTAGGGCTTGTGACGAGCTCGGGCTATGGGCTTGTTAAGTGCTACTCTGTACGAATTGGGCTGTAGTATCATTGTGTTTTAGGACCTTGTGATGTGAGTAATAATTAATGCATGGTCAAGGGAATTTACTTTTGTTTTTACGGCAGCTAATAGAGGATTTGACATCCCCTCTCATTTGTACTTTAGCATGGAGATTGAAACCTAACAATAAATTGAACTGAGCAGTGATGGCCTCGAGGTTTGGGCGCGCGGTCGAGAATCTCGACGGTCGCGGGTTCGAACCCCAGGCACACACCTCTGACTTTTCGAAGTTATGTGTGTATTCACATTGAATTATCACTTGCTTTAACGGTGAAGGAAAACATCGTGATGAAACCTGCAAACCTAAGAGTTCTTAGGAATTTCATAGGTGTGTAATCCGCCAACCCGCACTAGGCCGGCGTGGCGGACTATGGCCTAAACCCTCTCAATGGTAGAGGAGACCCGTGCTCAGCAGTGGGCGAATATGGATTGATGAAGATGAAGAAGAAGAATAAATTGAAACAAAGAACAGATTGTATCATTTTTTTTGCTTTGAGGTAATAAAGGATTTTTTATTTGTTTTTGCTTGACCTGCGGCGTAGTGCATATTAATAGCATTATTTGATTCCAGCGTTTGCTTTAATTATTTAATTGAATGACTTTTTTCAAAGATACTTGTGTGGAAGAGTATAGTTTGTGTTACACGGTCGGAATAGAGATATGTTGTACATAGTTGAACAGTTTATTTAGATAGTTTATCCGTCCACTCAGTTTTTACTTTTACATATTAATGTAAAGTAAAAAGAATGAAACTAAATATTTCACACAAAGTCACTATAACATGCACAGTAAGATAAGGCTAGACACAAGATGACCTGCAAAAGAATCGTCCGTACAATAATTTTAAAAGTTCAAAGCACTAAGTTATTCATCTCGTAGTTGAACAAAGTAGGTTGAGAACAAAAAATAACCTTTTTCCCTCCCTAGCGCATATCTTTTGTGGCCGTTTTAATACTTTTACTCGTAATACATCTGGGTTATTTTAGCCAAGCGGAGATTATTTTCGTGACGGTTATTCTTATTGTAATACTTCATGGAATTCGTAGTGGCCAGTGTCTTTAAAATGTTAAAAATAAACCTCTTTGATAAATTACCAGTGTTTGAGCGCCTGTTTCTATTTCGCGAGGATTTTATAATTTGGTGTAGTGCCTTTTTATACAGGATAAAACTTCTTTGGTGTTAGAGATTATTTCCAGAGTTTATCCGGCTGTGACCGAGCGGGTTCTGGTTCAAACTCGTTACTCGGACCGTTTTATGTAGGTGTTAAAACCGAAGATACCCAGATGTTTTTATAGTTTGGTAAATTGTGTTTTATATTTTTGTACCTCACTATTGCATATTAGTAGCTCCTGTGATTGATAAGCTGAAAGGACACCGTCTGTCGTGGTATGGGCATATTATGAGGAGGGACGAAACATATGTTGGTAAAAAAGTAATGAGCATGAAAGTTGAAGGATGGACAAGCCGAGGAAGGCCAAAGAAAACATGGATGGAGTGCGTGAGAGGAGATATGAAAGAGAAAGGCGTGACTGAAGACATGACGGCTGATAGGGATGTGTGGAAGGAGAAAATATACTGCGCCGACCCTAAATAAAAATTGGGAGCAGGGCAAGAGAATGATGATGACTATTGCATATTAGTGGGAAAGATAAAATGTTATTGTTTTAGCTCCTTTGTTAGCAGTCATAGCAATTACTACTAATGAGAATCATTTGCCACGTGTTAGTAGGGGGGTTTATCTTGCTGTTTAAAATAAAGTTTAGTTAGTGCTGACACGTATTCCCCAAAAATATTTACCAGGAGAACAGTTTCAAGATTATATTAAGAATTTGTTTACATCACTTGTGAGTAGATACGGGACGTATTTCAACGAAAATGAATAGACTCTTGTGTGGCAGATTTTTTCGCATTTTTCATCCATTAGGAACACACAAGATTTGAAGACTCAAAATATGACAAATCATATTTTACAAGACGCCTTGAAAGTACTTCTTTCTATACTAGGAATTGCTTCTAATTAATTGTGAAAGTAACAAGTAACCTTAAATCTAGTAACCTAATTAATAAACTCGGGTTGCAGTACTGAAAACAATATGTAGAAGCATTAGCTCTGCGCACTCATTGCTCTCGGAACCGAACGTCGCTTTGCCCATGTCTTTTTATTTCTTGCTGTTTTCAATCCAGCTGCCTTCGATTAAGGTGCCGTGGTCTGACAGTGTTCACATCCAGGGGGTTTAGGTCTCGGCGGGGGTTGGGAGGGGGGAGGCACTCGTAATTGCCCCCCCTCAGTGTATCCTCTCAGAGAAAATCTAATTGGCTGCATGCGCACTGTGTGTGGACCCAGTGACGGCGGACAAAGGACGCATTGTTAATTAGTAGATTTCCATTCATTATGCACACTTACTGGGTCAAATAAACAATGCGGCGGTGTTTTGTTTTCTTAGATAACGTTAGGCAATTGTGGAAGACAAAAACTTTCTAGAGGGTTTTTACGTAAAAGCGAAATAAAATGAAAATAGGGTGTATTGTAAAGTTAAATGTCAAATTTACCCACCAGTTAATAAACTAGATTTATAATCGAAGAACTGGTAAAGAACGTAGTGATCAGTGACAAACTACAAGAAATTTTGAGTATGCGCTTAAAAGATTTCCTTATTCCTTTTTAAATTACAATAATAACACGACGCTCTATTCCCAGAGCTGCAAATTGCAATGCACAAAGCTCCTTCACGTGCTACAATATTTCGGTACATCCAATCTCACGAGCCATCTGCAATCTATCAAAGAACAATCTCAGGAGGCAACGCGCTGTCGCCCCGTCACCATTTAATATGTCCGCTGCCATTTGCTGATTGTACAAACCAAATCGAAATCCTCGCACAAATATTAATATTGTTTCGCGTCGAAACTTTTGTTGACATTTCAATTCGCCTTTACAAAGAACTTATTGTTTTTGATGTTAAAAGGAAAGTTTCAATAGGAGCTGTGTATTGGCATTGCTTTGTAAGTCGGTCCAGTTTTGTTGGAGCAAGATCCATTATCTGAAGTTAACACTTTCCGTCGATTGGAAAGAAACTCGCACAAGGTCAATCTGTAGCAACGGATAATACGCTGCGCCCGCTGAAGCTTGTGACTTGTGCGCCGCTCGTGGGCTGCCCGCTCCCCGCTACCACTGGGACCACACCGGCGCAATATTCCTTGCTATTGTTGTGTGCATTGTTTTTCGTTGCTTCCCCTTTGTATTGTTCTGGAGTTGAATGCACCACTTTTTGTTTGTTTTCTGTTATTAAACATATTACTTCTTTGTTTGTGTTGCAATTACGGAAAAACACAATGTAACTTGTGTATTTGTTTAGCGTTTTTTTATGAATTATGTTTGTTATCTCCACGTTAGGAATCGTATGTGGTGGTCATGTGTTTTTCATGAACGTTGCAAATTGGAAAATCGAATACTTACTTTTTTTATTACTCTTAACACTATCCTTTTCAAATGTAATTTGATCTCGCTAAATATTATTTTTCGATAATATTTCAATTCCATTATATTTCTAAAAACTAAAAGCTCTATAAATAGCATATTAGGAATACTTCAATTGTATTCAAATTTCATGTAATTCCATTAGACTAAAGTCGTGATTGACTCCGCGTCCTCGATATCCTGACACATTAGTCTTGAACTTGCGTGGGATTATCTGCGTGGTCGTGTAGACGTGACGTCACAGAAGCCCTAGCCTCAACGACGGCCGAACTAATCGCTTGCGAGCATTAACTTATAATACTTATGTAACTAATTAAAGGCTTCTTTTGAACTAAGGAAGCGCCTAAGAATTGTTCTATTTAAATACTAGTCATTGTGGTATCACAAATAAATATTGTGAAAAATGGAAAAAATATTTATCAATGAATTTTGTATAATCGACAAATGTTTTTGTAAATTTCTATTATTTATTGCGAAAGAGTGAAAAGAGTGTTGATTTTGATATATAATAACATTTTTCGTTTGTACGCCATGAAGAATGTGATTACTTGTTTGATAAAGGCTAATTATTTTTGTTTTCTTTCAAGGTAATTGTCGGAACGTAGCAGATTTAATATTGGTAAGGTAAAACGTAGCACTAGTGCTTATTAAAAACACGTAGGTTAACAGATAAATTTATTTTCGCTCAAATCTTTGGAGCTGTGGTCACTGAAACTGATCTTTTTATGTCATTTTCAGACACACATATTTTTTTAACATCTGGAAAAATTTAAGTTGTATTACAGAAAGTGTTTTGCTAAAAAAAGTTTTAAGAATATATTTCGTATGCAATAATTTCACATGGTATAGTAATATTGTCAAACCTTTTTTTAGAGCCTAACTTACATGGAGATATTTAGTAGTTAAATGTCGCTAATTTGCATACTGGTAATTATGTCACAATGCCAAGCTAAGTTAAGATGGCGGTAAAGTCTAACGTTTATTAGATATAAATAGAGTTTTATGTCCTAGTGATGTAATCCGTGACTAATTCTTACACAACGACGTTAAGCATCATTAAAAGACTATAAAATTAGGTCGTAAAGCTTCGTCGAGTGCTGGAGTCAATTCGCCAGTGAAGTACTCGTGGAAAATACGATGAATATACGTACTGTGGCAGTATATTTTAATGTAACTTTATTGTCATTTTAATTTTAAAAAAATGTATACAAATCATATCATACATGTAATACATCCATTGTAGATAGGTATTATTGAAATGCCATTAAAGGACTTGGTTTTGTCCAATTTTGAATTGATAACTACATAGTCACAGACATAGATTTGACCCAACAAAATACAATTTTAGTGTCATGGATATCAGAAACTGTAAGAAAATTTACGGTCTTCTTACACCTAGACCAGAAGCAAATATTTATGGATCACATTAGTATTCGCATGAAATGGGATTGAACCCGTGCTCTCGAGACGCAAGCTGGTGTCTAACCAACTGCGCCACTTAATTCATAAAAAACATGTATAAGAATAGACAAAAATAAAAGAAACATTTTCACAACTTATCAAAAGAACTGTCATATTTCACGGTACATAGGTAATAGTTTTCGTATCGGATGTCGCGTTTAGACAAACTAAGGTTTACAAATAGCACTTTGTCGTGCTCGATATGTTTTTATCGCATCCATTACAGGCACAAATGTTTGTGGCAAGGTGCTCCCGGACAAATGGCTCGCAATCCATTCGCATTATTACGTTTGTGGATAAAAAAATTGTCGTAACAAATGCGAAATGTTTGTTAAAGTAGGTTTTTGGAATGATTTGTTGGAAGGTACTCTCGCATGTTGGATACACTGATAACACATAGGTATTATGTATTTTGGATGTATATGGCTCATTTGTTTTATAGGACATAACGTGGAATGTATGTTGGGAATCGGTTTTTTCATGCGGAATATGGTTTAATTTATTGTTCTTTTGAATGCAGTTCTGTTATGGGTTTGGTTTAGTTTTAGTAGATACTTATTATTTGCTTTGCATTCTAGGTTTAGCGTTACGAGAATAAACAGCTTTCTTAGATTAAGCCTCTACGTGATAGTCTTTTATACATTTTAAGTGTATTTACAATTACTAGCCTTTTTCTTGTATATTTTCGTAGTCTTAAAACATAATTTAACAAAGAAATACTTCATCTATTGTATTATCTATCTATCATATTTGTATCGTATATTGTATTACATTACTGAATATTCATTACATTTCCAAGTATTACTTTATTGCCAATTAAGTTATAACAACATACTCTTTCAAAGAAGACACATGTAAAACAATACTACTTCTATTTGTGAACGTTTATCCCTATATACATTATACATATATTAAATTTTAACTCCATCAAATATCTGTATCGAATAACAACAATAAACATAAAAAGCAACAGTTTTCGTACCCCATTATACCTCTTCTGCGAACACTTTGACGTCAATTATCGTAAATGTTAGCATAAAATGGTTGCCAATATCAAATATCAATTGAAGAAACCCTTTGTCGAAGTAATGTGTAGTCGATATGTATTGTATATAGAAAACTGGCAGCGACAACCGACAGAGCGTATTGAGTCAACGCGATGGCCCGTGATTGCTCACGGCGACCACTTTATAAAGACCTATAGATATTCTCCAATGTGAAGGGATCCTACAACCTTGTGTTGTGGATTTTATTGGAACAATATAGATAGAAATATTTTTGTGTAGAACGGTAAACGGTGTTTGTGAACACTTAAAGCTCTGTCTGTGACATCAATATTTGCGTCAGAAAATACAGTGACTAAATCTATTATGGACACTTGCAAGTAATTCTATAGCTAGTATATTTGTCGTAATTCATAGTACAGATAGATACACATCAAATACTATATGTGCTAAATAAATTCAAATCCATTAACCCGATTTGCTACATTCAACGCAAACAACTTTATATTTGGACAATACTATTTCGTAACTCATTTAAAAAAGCGTTTTACAAAACAACTAATATAAAATGTGTTGTTTTCCCCGCGGGTCAGGGTATGCCGGTCGCTCGAGCAGTGCCCGGGGCCAATCGCTCAATAATGACAACACCATTTGTCAATTTTTGATCGTATTTTTTTCGGTTGGTCCCGTACAGTTATTTATGTCTGCCATTCCTTTTGGGACGGTCTTTTATTCTACGCCTGTTTCGTAACGGGCGATGATGTATTCTGTAGATTATCGGTTTGTTTATATTTCTGAAAGAGACTCTATTTAGTCATGCAGATATATGGCCGAAAATCCACATGTCCCGCACATAGCATTACAGATTCGCAGCACATGGAGTCTTATAGAGCATATGACTGTTTAAAAAATGGGTTCGTTTATTTTGCGATTCTTACTGAGCGTTAGTCTCTTTGGACTTAATTTGAGAGGATTTTTTCTTGGATTTAGCACGTTTAAATCTGCAATGACAACTACTTGATAGAGCATTCATACCTAACAAAAACGCTAGATGTTTTTCTAAACTTTTGTTTGTATAAAGCACGTTCTGTCCCTTTAATCTCTTTATTAACGACGAGTCCAAGTTTGGCAGACACCCACACTCCGACAAACATATTACACTGCAACTTTAGTGTCTTCTCTTCTCCAACCGAGCTGAAAACAGGTTGCATTGCACCGAATTGCAAGTTTGTTGAAAACACAGTTGATGTGTCAGCTCTAGGGACGGTGACCGAACGAAGGAACGAACGAATGAACGAACCAACGAACGAATGAATGAACGAATGGCGAAGTTTATTTTCAATCGCAAGTCCGAGATTGAAACGACTTGAATGGGCTGATGTGGCGATAAGTCCACTAGTTCCAACATATTAATGTTGAAAGGCTTTATCGAGGACACGAAATGCAATAACTTCTGGATTGAAACTTTTAAGTTTACGATTACTTTTACGGTTTAGTAATATCTCATAAAATACCAAATTGATCCTTTAGTTCAATGTTATATTTTAATACATCGTAAAGTCATTGTTAACAAGCTAAGTTACTTTTTTGAGAAGGTTTAAAAAGCAAAGAATTTTAACATTTCTAATATACATATATGATCTATTTTATTATTTCTAATATATCATAATTTTAAGTATTCCTGTTTAGTTTCAATCATGAATCGTAGCCTTGCTACAGTTTCACGTATTCCTTACAATTCAGATCTGCCGTATCCATGTTCCGTGAATGTATAATGAGTTTTTGTACAAAGCCCGACTTCCATATTGTTCTTAAAGTTTTCAAGAAGGTAGTTTTCGAGAGTGGTGTGGAGTTCGCCGGAGAATCTCGCTCCGTGTTGGTTCGTAGTGTGCAGTGTTCTTGTTAGAAACATTATCCGTCGATAAAAGTGTAAGTTGTTGAGTAACTCGTGTTGTCGACTTTTAGTTTTGTTTAGCGTAAAAATCCTTGTTATATAATACAACTTGAGTCGGGTTTAGATTAAGATTTTCAACTAACCGTAGTAATTTGGAATTATGAAAAATACTTTGAAATAATAATAAATGTTCTGTTTTTTTTAATAAGTCAGAATTTTCGTAAGCATTCAATATATGGTTGGCAATTTCAAGTTTAACTTTGGTTTTATTTAGCTAAACTATTCAAAACAAATATAATGGAAGGTCTGATGTCATATATTAGATTGAGAATTTATTACGAAACATTTAAACTGTTTAAGTTTACTTTGCTTAACTACTTATAGCGCTAGAAAACGGTAATACTATTGAACTGATGAAAAATATAAAATTAATGCTAAAGACCCTTATTCTAGAGCCAAGTATTACAAAGATTGCATTCAAAGCAGCATTGTTCATTGAACAAACTTTTAATAATGGAGAATTGCTGACTGTACACGCCGACGCAGCCAGACAATCGGTACAGTATCAATATAAACGAGAAATCCTCGGCGGACTGGTTATATCAGCGATAGTGTTGCTGACGCAGCATTCTGTCGACGTTGAGCGTGCGGTTACTTTGAATTGCAAATTGAACGATGGACTTGGCCGAGCTTCGGACACTCGATTCACCAACACTTTGCAATGAATCGTGCCTGTATACCCGATGCACTGTTCAATCTTTCGCTTCTTGCACTCTGCGGAATATGCCGTGGAAACGTACAGCTTGAATGGAAATTTTGAGAGACTTTTGTTTGTCGTCAGTGGTGTATATTATGTAAGAAGATGGAATTGCCTTTTTATATGTTATGTAACGTGTGTCTTCGTGTGTTTCAAAAATCAATTCGAGTGACTTTTAGGGGTGACATAGTATGAAACTATAGGAAAAAAAGATAAGCTCATAATGAAATTAATTTTTAAAACCTAAAATTACAGGAATTCAGAAATAATGCCGTGAATTATTTTTGTTCAATTGCTTCACAATTAAAATTTTCCTTGCGTAAATATGAATAAAAAAGTTTTAATTACAGGCCGGGAAATCTGTATACGAGTAAATTGTTACACACTTTTTACGTCAACTTATTGAATTTTAAAAATACCCACAAAATTTGATATAATTATAATAAGACCATCTATATGTAGATAGAGACACCGGACGCGTGATAGCACACATTAGAGGATTGGACATGTACATTTGAATGCGTTTGAATGATATCGGCGTGGCGTGGAGTGGCGTGCGTCCGATGTACAGTAATTGTGTTATTGTGCACACGCGTCGTTGCGCCTGCCCCCTACAGCTTGTCGGGTGTTGTCAATTTATGTGCTTGGTAGTCTGTCATTCACCAATTGTAACTTCAATTGTTTTTTGTGTGTGACATGTTGACTGCATCTCTTAAGACTTCGGCTGTTTGAATAGAGGGTCAAATAGTTATCAGGTTTTGCGGCGTCGAATAGCATACCCATAAGTGTTTTAATGCTTAAATCTTTCTAATATCTTAATCTCGAGACAGAATTATGTGTTAATTAAGTGTGCTGAGTAGCTTCTTCACGCTACGTTCTTTACTTTTACGACTTAAGGTTAGCGGCATAAAACTAATAAACTTAAATATACTAAGAGATTGCTATTAATTCAATGATGAACCGCCGGTCCTATAGTTGGGCGACTATTGATTTGGAGTTGTTATCCAAGCAAAATCGGCAGTAGGAACAATTACAATTGCAAATACGGAGCTGAAAATTGTACAAAACATATACTTAGTACACGTACGTAGCTGAACGTACAAATAGAGAAATGTAAAAAGCTGATTGTGCCGGAAAGTGGTTTCTTTGGCGACTCACGAATGTCGGGCTGAAGTTTAGTTTGGCTGTGATTGGGTGCGCTGTCTCGGCTGGAATAACAATATACTATATGATCAAAGATAATAAATAATCTGAACTATTTATTGTAACTAGTTATTAATGTTTGTCAACTTGAAATTTGAAAATTCATGTTAATGTTGCTACTTATTATACCTCATTCACGATAAGTTGATTCTTTTGGCAGATGTCAATTTTTCTGAGACATGACTTTGAAAAATAAAACGTATTATTTTATTATTTTAATGATTTGATAAATATAAAAAAATACATACAATACAAAAGTCCCTAAAGATATAAGAGTTATCCGAAAATTTTGAGACTTTATTGCTTCAAAGTAAAATTAAAATAGGAATACTGAAACTAATTGACGTTTGTATAATGTTACATCGGTCGGACGGAAAGGAACGTAACATCGTTCATATCGATTTCCACGTCGATAATTTTATTGAACACTATGATGATCATGGCTGTGCTCCAGTTTCTTAATAAAAACTGTTTTAAAGATAAAACTATTTAATTTTTCAACCTTAATTTTTACCTACTGCGTTATTTTTGGACCTCCTGTCAACTTAAAATAGGTTGTTTAGACCATGAAACTAAACAACTTTTCTAAAGAAACATGGATCGAAACGTGGTAAATAATTCGACCCTCCCATAGAAAACTGCTCACGTGGTCGATTTCGTGTAGAAGGTCTGAATTTTTTTTCACTTTTCGACCCGTGTTTCTTTGGGGAAGTTGTTTACTTTCGTGGTCTAAAACACCTATTTAAATTTGGCGGGAGGTTTAAAAATAACCCTGTTATATTAAATAGGTACTTATTATGAATTTTGACCCACCATCGCTTATCTGCATAATGCTTTACGTGTCGAAAGCAATAAAGAATTTCACACATAATGCAGTATTTTAAAACGCAATATTTTTGAACTACTCGATATTTTCTGTTTCCCATCATTAGTCGATATGCCAAAAGAATCAACTTATCGTGAATGAGATATAAGCTTTTTTTCCAATAACTAAAGACAAAACAAATTTGCCGTTTTATGTAACGGGAATCGAAAGAATTAATTTTCACTGTCTCGATCCTACAATAGGGTATTTCCTATGCACCACAAAATTGATTTTATAAGATGCAAAATTAAATTTATACACAAGCACGATTCAATTAAAAACAACTCGCTCAAGAACTGAAGACCTAGTGTTCGCAAAGTTATTTCAAGAGAGCAAACGGCCAAGTTGTAGGTGCTGATATCGATTTCGCTGGAGTTAATAACATCATAATATTGGAGCTGGCTGATTGCGATCTCCCACGGTAAGTTTACTAGACGTCCGCGGGCGTCTGTTCGAGCTATCCTCTGTTTACTCGCCGCAGCTGAATCACTTCATGCCGGGGTTTGCTCTTTATAAGATTAAATTTGTTCGTCGGAACAGCTTTTTAGAATCATTTTTTTTTTTTTTTTTTTTTTTTCGTCCCAGTTTCTTAGGATATCTTTTTGTGTAGTCAAATTTTGGTAATGTAGTGTGTAGTCAATTGGTATTTCAGCATTTATTTTTGGTTATTTGTCAATTAAAGATGTTAAGTTAATGAATGGCCTCGAGTATTCATCTCGAATAGGAAAACCCCAGGCATACACCTCATACTTTTCAAGGTTATGTGTGTATTACACAATGTATTATCACTAGCTTTAACGGTGAAAGTTCTTAGGAATTTCTTAGGTGTGTAGTCTGCTAACGCGTATTAGGCCAGCGTTGTGGAACAAGGCCTGAATCTTTTTTATGTTAGAGGGGACCCGTGCCTATATGCCATGACGTATATAAGCTCACGATGGTGATGATAATGATGATTATGATAATTCTTTAAACTAAATTGAAAATTGTAAACAAAAAAGATGATAGTACACTTTAGTACTAATAAGACTCGATGGCAATAACCGTAGCTGCTTATGCGTCTACAGTCAAATAATGGGGCACATCGTATGCCCCGTCACGCGTGAAAGTACAGAGTATAATATCGTGGAACACGTGTCGCGAGGCTCATCACGGTGTATCGGTGTGTTGGCAGTATTTAATATTGGTGTGTTGGCAGTATTTAATATTCCGAGGCACGGGAGCGAGCGCTTGTCTCACGCGCTTTGAGCAATATCCTTTGAACTACACGCGAGGAACCCACTTGATTTACTCCACATAATTGTTAAACGGTACCTTATTGGCTGAGTGTGATATAGACTCATTTATGTTAAGATGTGTGGAAGAGGTTAATATATTGTTGCGATGTCAGACATTTTTAAGGATGTCGAATATTTGTGAAGGCAAAAACTCAACCAGCTATGTAGATTAAGGTCTAAATCTTCAGAATCAAAGTAAAATTCTAATTTAAAATACTCTTTATTCCAATAGACTTGACAAGCTCTTTTAAATCGTCGATTTTAAACCATAATATAGAATTAGTAAGGAAAGCCCATTCCCTATACAAAGCCAAATGGTTGGATATTTTCATAATAACATCAACTAATATAACACCTTCTGAGACCCCGCTTAGGATTGAACGAAGTCAGACACCTCAACGAGAAATGACAGGACTTGGCAGTTGACACCCCTATCTCAGTTTGCACCTATGCAGTCTACAAAAACTCTCTCCGTACACCAAGCCTGAGTAACACTAGTGACAAACGTTATTAAGGCGCGCTCCGGCGGCCCGTGTAATTTCACTTAACTGCCTTTGTAATGACGGGCTGGGCGGCGCCTGGCGACGCCACCTCGCGACGCCGACTCAATTTTCCAATTTTATTAACAAGACACTTGACTTGCTTTGATGTATGTAACGTGTACTATGGCTGTTTGTACAAAGCTGTTGTGTTTGAACCGGTGATTTAGAGGGAAGTTTTAAATGTGAAGGTTGAAAATTGGGGTGACTTTTAAGTCGAAGTTAGACATCGCAAAGAAACTAAAATATATGTATATCTAAGAACTTAGATATTACCTTTTTAATAGTAATTAAGGCCCTTTTTGAGCATAATGAGTTTAATATACCTACTCGTAGACTGGA